>JAMWET010004796.1:30000-400000 GCA_024036415.1 Prochilodus magdalenae
AAAAAAAATATTAAAAAAACCAACCCCAAACCATCCAGTTCATTCCATGCTTGAGGTTGATGGGAAAGCTTGGGAACATTGAGCTCTTGCAGGAGTCTTCTGCACACCACTTTGGTTCCAGTGGTAGAAATCTTTGTTTCAGCTCCTTTTGGAAAAGCATGGCGTATCCATTTTGCTCTCATGCATTGCCCGTGGACATGTGAACGCAGCATTAGATCTGCAGATACTGGCCTTCTGCAAACACCTTACCTAAAAAAAAAAAAACGAAATCGTGTAGAGGCCTCTTTTAATTATTCTGCTTCCAGACTCCGTGTCACCTTTTATTAGACAGCCAAACTCAGTGTACACTTAAGACGCATTGAATTTGTATCTATCCCTGTCTGTGCTATTATAAGTCATATTTGGATTTTGTATTAAAACTCTTAATTTATTTGTTTAGTTTTTTTCCCATATAATCTAAATAACTTAGTAATTAACTAACGAAAAAAAAAATCTCCATTACTACTGTGGCTTATCCACCCCCTGTAGGTTTTTGTTTGCACTGTTAGATGAAAAGCGCTTGATAGATAAAGTTTCTGCTGATATCATTTTTCTTCTAGTCATCAGCTCAACTCGAAGCTGAGCCTGTCCAGTCTCCTCTCCTTTGCACTTTCTGTTTTCATAGGCGTTATAAGTACTGAGGCATAACTGCGGCACGATGCCGCCTCTTCCTGTTCTGATTTGCAGAGGAGGCTTTATGCAGCCCAGGCTGCCCGTAAGGTGGAGACCGCGGAGCCGGTAAAGTTTCTGCCACAGGAGGTTCAGGTCAGTGGATGTTGACTATTCTTTCTCTCCGCAGAGACGAGCCTATGTGGCCAAACACAGCCACCCACCCTTGAGTGAGCCTCTGTCGGGCCTTAAGGTGTCTTCGGGTGCCGTCCACACGTACCAGGATGTACATGTATGTGCATGTTAGTGTGTCTGTCTGTGTGTCAGATGGAGGAGTACAGGTGAGCTCCGGTTTCCAAACTGGAGGCTAAATGGCACATTTGATGTCACATTTGTAGATCCACTGTGCAGTTGTATGCAGAAGTTTGTACATTCTTCATCAAACCACAGGTTGTAGTGTTTGTTCAGTGAAAATGAGTTAACACATCCTCTACAGAGATCACACACAGGCTTAAAAAGAAGGTCCAGCTTTTAGGATCAGATATCCGTTCTGATAATAACAAAATTAACTGGATCGGGTATCAGATAATTAGATCGACCCATGAGATCGATCCCAACTGTAATTCGTTTGCAACGCATCTTATGCCATATGTCAGTAGCATGTTTGCAAGGTGCCTGTAGACTTCACTTATGAACAGGAACAACATGGAGCGAGCTAGAGTCAGCTGTGTAAAGGTTTTCTGCTTTAGAATCTTAGTAGAGTATTGTTTATGTCAGTCCTTATCCCTTTAGTCTCTCCAACATGGTGAAATACATGGTTTATGCATTCAGAAGTGGTATCGACTGATATGCAAAGTTTATGTATCGTTGCTGGTATTGGATCCAGAAAAGTTGGATCAGTCATACCCAAGCTATAGATGAACCGATCTGTGTCAAAATGGTACATAGACTGTACATCATATTCTACCAAAACAACACAGACAAGTTCCACTGACTCTTACAGGAGCTAAGGCTGCGATATCAGTGGGTGATTCAAAGCTCTGCCCCTGCTTGTTTCTCCCCTCATTAAAACACAGCCAATGTGCTGTGGTTATACATGGCAGCTATAACGTTAACTGTAACCCTCCATCCTTTTAGCACCTTTCCGCCATGTATTGTCTCTAGTCTCTAGATGCCTGCGTTAGCCAGCATCATACTGAATGATGAGGAGGAAGGAGCGTCATTCTACACACCCAAATCAGTTCTGCTCTCTTGGACCCCAGGCGTGGATGACTGTGGCATCACTGGGAATCAAAGTCGCAGGGGCCAAAGCATGCACGAGTTGTGCCAGGAGCCAAAGTGTGTCCGCTGTAGAGGATGTGTTAAATGTCATTTGAGGAGGGGTAACCAAACTTTTGCATGTAACTGTAATGAGGTTGGTGTGGTCATAAATGCCTAATGTAAATGTAATGAGAGAAGTTGCAAAAGCAGCAGTGCAACATATTAGAATATCAAAATTAAAAATCTGCTCACTTCTACAAATGTAGTAAACTTGCCTACTCACCTCATACAGTGGTGCCACAATAATTAGCGAAATTAGTTATGGCGTATTTGATGCTTATGGTTGGTCAGTTTTCCAGACGTGGTTTTATGATTTGGCCTGTGACTTTAAATAAATGCAGATGTTATAAAAGTAGCTTGCACTGAGGCTACATTTCACTCTTTTTAGGTGACCAAATTGCCAAGCGGTTTGGTGATTGCTTCCCTGGAAAATTATTCCCCTGCTTCTCGTATTGGTGTGCTTGTGAGGGCTGGCAGCCGCTATGAAACTATTGACAGCCTGGGTGTCACACACTTGCTTCGACTGGCAAGTGGTCTGGTAAGTAGCAGCGGCGGTGGTGAATGAACAAGCGTTGAGTGCACCTGAGTGTAGTGACCCTCCTAACACTCATTTGTTCTCGTGCTGCTATTTTCAGACTACCAAAGGAGCCTCTGCTTTCAGGATCTGCCGCGGGATTGAGGCCGTGGGAGGAAGTCTGGGGTTCGTGAGTTGTATAATTTGTAGATTGAGTTTTTTCACTAAGCTTTTATGATGTTGCATCATTTTAGCCTAGTATTCCAATAACTTGCAATTTCTTTATAATTCACTGGATTAAGACTGAATTATGTCTGCCCCTGGAAGTCATCAAAATAATTTTTACATTATTTTTTTTGTCAAGATTTATTTATTTATTTATTTTCTGTCAGTGTGTTATGATAACAGAATAACAGAATGGGTTTAAATTGTATTTCTTTGAATTGTAATACAAGTTTTCTTTAAATATTTAGGTTTTACATCTTTAGTTTTCTTTTAATTATTATCTGTACTCTGTATTGGCTGATACCCAGGGTGCATTTATGAGAACTGGTATCTGCATACCTGCATTGTCTATATGGCTGACATCAGTCATCTTTTCAATATGCACAACAAATGGTATGCCACTACCTCCATTACATAGACACTGAACGACTCTGTTTTCATACTCTATATTGTATCTTTTCTCTATCTGTATCACTCTATGTCTATCTCGTGCTTTTTTTTGTTACTTCTGTGAACTTTGTATATGTACTACTGGGTATCTAGAATTTCCCTCTGGGATCAATAAAGTATCTATCCATTGTGGTGGAACTTTTCTAAATAAGCTGAAATCAGTAAAATCACAGAGTCACAATTAATGCTTCAAAGTAATATATTTATTGAAAAGCTTTCGGCTGGGGAGAAACTCCTGGCAAATACCCAGAGATCTCCAGAGGTTGACCAAGTTACAAAAGGTTATATGTCTCCCCAGTGGGGTGTTGTCACCTTCCATTGGTTCACAGAAGACAAAGAAGTTACAACGCATTGGTTACACCTAATTGTGGTATGAATAAACAAAAGGGTGTTAACATACGTGCATAGTTAATGAAGAGGAAGGAAGCTCAGATATGGTTTTCAGAGGCCCCTATCTATCTATCTATCTATCTATAGCTATGATTATCTATCTCTAAGAATCTAATGGAATACATAGTGAGGTGTCTATATTGATCTCAAAACCACATCTATCTATCTATCTATCTATCTATCTATCTATCTCTTCAGAGGAGTCAGTGCATCCCTAGTTGATGGTACAAAAGACTAGAATAGAATATTGCTGATCACTGTATGATTTGTGAGTCTGGATAAGCATGTTATTGGGACACTGAAATAACTTAAATTATATTTGGTACAGATCAACACCTCCAATCAAATTGATAGATGATCTCAATAGCTCTGACCTAGTAGGTTTGTGAGACAGCCCAGAGTATGAAGCCGGCCAACCACCCTTCTATTAGGATGTTGGTGTTTGTTGTGTTTGGCTCAGTGTACTGTGGCATCATATCTGTTGTATATTTCCTTATACAGTGTGACTACAACCCGGGATACCATGTTGTACACCGTGGACTGTTTGAGAGATCATATGTAAGTGTGATGTGAATAATGTCTTTAACTTGGTATTTCTAAATGTTAGCATTTCCCCTGTTAAGGTTTCATTATATGTCTGATTTTAGTGACACGGTTATGGAGTATCTGATCAATGTGACCACTGCACCAGAGTTTCGGCCATGGGAGCTGGCTGAGCTCACTCCCAGGGTGGTAGTGGACAATGTCATTGCCCGCCAGAGCCCTCAGATCGGTGCGTTGTGGGTTACCTTTGTTGTTTTGCTACATTGTTGGGAGCTTTGTGCATTTGATGTTCATTGTCACTCTGATCCTCTTAAGGTGTTCTTGAGAATCTTCATGCTGCTGCTTACAAGAACGCTCTCTCCAACTCTCTGTACTGTCCAGACTACATGGTTGGCAAAATCACCACAGACCAGGTAAGACCAAAGCCGCAATGACATGTGCGTTTATGATCACTTTGTGGTGCTTTATGGTTGGTCTGTTTTCCCTACAGATGCACACCTTCGTTCAAAACAATTTTACAAGTGGAAGAATGGCTCTGGTTGGACTTGGTATGTCATTATATTATATTATATTGTGTTAGTATTTTCACGTTGGTCTAGACCTGATTAAAGCTGTCACAATTACTCCAATAAATAAAACGTAATCTTAAGATTATTTGATTTAATCAGCTTAGTAATTAGTTCACTCTTAGTGACAGACAAGGACTCCGCAGGTCATTGTAAAACCAGGTTTAGCACATTGTCCTCAAAGGAGTATGTTAGTACTATTGGGTGGATCACTAAAAAGAGAAATTCCACACCAGCCGGATCTCACAAATGCATGCGTGTTTATGAGGTGTTTGCCATTACAAGTTATGTACTGTAAGTATGGACTGACAGCGAACAGGCTAATGTATTACTTTAGCATACGAACTAAAGGATATGCCACTTAAATGTCTGTTACAAGCTTCAAACTAGGACTTGACTGTAAACCACCATATTGTAACTTTGCATAGAAGTGCTAGCAGACATTAGCTTTAGCTTAATTACAGCATTGGTGCTCAGGCTACTTCTAAAGCAAATGCTTTGCCCTTTAACAGTGGTTTAGTGTTAAATATTTCACAGTTTGCTCAAAATCCTATTAGAGATTCTTCAGAAAACAGTTTTAAAACAGCGTCAGTAGCACAGATTCAAGCTGCCTTCCACAACTGTGGTTGGCACGACTGCTAGCAGAGCCTCTCATACTTGAGTATATTGAATTGTAATGGGTTCTAGCTCATTTGTGACATGCATAACTAAGCCATGTAGCACCCCACAAATCAGTGTTTTGGATAAAGCGAGAAAGTAACACATTTGATACAAGTATAAGTCTATAATAATACGATAGGCTAACCATTTATCAATTATCAATTATTTCTATTTAATATTTCAAAGGCTTGGAACCGTATGGTATGATTAGTATAAATAAATTGTGATATTTATCAAGTAAATAAACTGTAATCAGTAGAATATTATTAATTAACTACTAATCATAATCCTATTATAATAATATGGCTAATGACATATTTGATTTAAAGTCACCCTGACATTGAATTCCTCAAAAACAGGTGGTTACTAGACATCTCAATGAAACACTGATATTTTTTTTTTCTTTTTTTGTGTGTGCAGGTGTTGACCATGCCATTCTCAAGCAAGTAGGAGAGCAGTTCCTCAACATTCGTAGTGGAACAGGCACTGCTGGGTCAAAAGCTGTGTACCGTGGAGGTAATGCTTAATTCATCCCAGAGTATTTCCTTCTCTGTATGAATCTCTTGTTTGATTTGTGTGATGTCCCATCCACAAGGTTACTTGTTTGTGATATTTTAAAGTTCTTACTCTTTACGAGTGTAAGAATGTTTTAGAATAATTTCACTGGCATTTATGTGCAGGTGAGCTGCGCAATCAGACAGGAGACAGCTTAGTGCATGCAGCCGTGGTGGCTGAGAGTGCAGCAGCCAGCTCTGCTGAGGCCACAGCCTTCGGTGTGCTGCAGCATGTACTGGGTGCAGGACCTCGAGTCAAAAGAGGCTCCAACTCTACCAGCAAACTGGACCAGGCCATTTCCAAGGCTACATCTCAGCCCTTTGATGTAAGTGAAGTTTCCCTCAATCAGATATTCAAGTCCTTTGAATAAGTAACCTTCACCAGGTCGGGGTTAAAGGGTTAAATAATTTATTTGCACAAACATGTATCTTGAATTTACACAGTACAGATTCAGAGGCAGCAATTTGGAACATTGTCACTGATTATAATCTGTTATTTAAATCTTATTATGAGTATGTTTTTTTTTTTTTTTTTTTTTTCACCAAAAGAAAAGTTTTTTTTGTTTTAACGTATTTCTTTCATTATTGTGTAAATACTTGTTTAGGTTACATTCATATTTTCAGTTTTTATTTTTTTTAATAAATCGAAATCATACCAAATAGCGACGCACAAAAATCTACTTTTTTGCCAAAGTCAAAATTGCATAAAATAAAACATTTGGCCAAAGGCCAAACACGTTTTTCCCCCTGTATTTTATTCATTTTGCCACTTTTTTCACCATTGCATTAATTAAATAGGCTAATTCCTAGATATCATGCGGATGTGTCCCACATCTGGCAAAGATATGGCACTGCTGGCCCACTGTTGGCACTGGTAATCTGCTGTGAGTCAAAGGTGGCCTACATATTTACAACATGCATTTGCCCCCCTGTCCCAAAACAGATCTTTTCCACTTCTAACACAGACTGTCTGTTTTGACTGAGGCATGGCCCTAGTAGTCCAGTCAACACATCTGGCAAGTGGGCCAGAAAAAAATTGGGAATGTTAACCGTGCCAATGTTAAAAACGTCATTGTTCATTATAAGTTATTCTTTTCACTTCGAATTTCGGTTGCCAAACATTCGGTGCACCCCAGTACCAAAAATAATGATCCAATCATGGTGTATTTGTTATGGTAAATAATTATTAGGCAGCTCCTTAAACTCATGGTTTACCTAGTTTTGACATGTGACCAGTATTGACCATTTCACTTCTCTCCAGGTTTCTGCATTCAATGCTAGTTACTCTGATTCTGGTCTGTTTGGTGTATATACCATCTCTCAGGCTGATGCAACTGGAGACGTAAGTCAGATTCACGTTACTTTCTTGATACTATTGTCAAATAACAATTGTTCTCTAACATCATATCCGTTATCTTCTGATAACTACTTGCTGCACATTGGAGAGTTGACCAGTTTCTGCTTTTCTGGTCCTCAGGTGATCAAGGCAGCTATTGGCCAAGTCGGTGCCATTGCCCAAGGAAACCTTCCTGCATCGGATCTTAGCAGAGCCAAGTAAGTACCTAGGGAATGTCTGCATTTACATCTTCACTGACTGGCGTTCATGCTGAATGAAAATAATCTTTTTAAATTTACTGCATAATTCACTCGTCAGGATGAAAACGAAGTAATTTAGAGTGGCCTGATGTGAAGTGTTCCATTCTAGAGAAGCATTGGAGTAAGAATTGTTCACAGTGGTGGTTATAAATACATTAGAGTTAACAAGCTTCTCAACAGTAAATCATTTCACATCAAATCACTGAGTTTGTTTACATTTCAGCCACACAATTATGCAGCGATTTTGGGACACAATTAAAGGACATCAATACATATGGAAATGTGGGGGGAAAAAAGAAAAACAATATTTCTAAACATCAGGAAACTGTGGACAGTTTTTGGTTATAAAGTAAAACTTTTTTATTAATATCCTAGCTGTGCGCTTGTGTGCATGTAAATATAATAGCCTTTGAAGAATCTGAATGGGAACATGTGATTTCTCAAAACTCGTGTATTTGTCTGTGTGTCTAGAACCCAGCTGAAGGCTGAGTACCTGATGTCTATTGAGAATTCAGAAAACCTGTTGGAAGCTATTGGCACGCAAGCATTGACTGAGGGCACCTACCATTCCCCGGAGGCGATTGCCCAGAAAATCGATGCTGTGTCTTCAAGTGATGTTGCCAATGTAAGCCATACCTTAGAACTGAATTGAACTAAGAAGGCTACTGTAACGTCATTCATGTTTATTTAAATGGCTTGCTTTTTAATAAAAAACAAACACTGAACAAATGTATTTTTTTCCACAGGCTGCGAAAAAATTCATATCTGGCAAGAAGTCGATGGCTGCCAGCGGACATCTGGTTAACACACCTTTTCTAGATGAAATCTAATTTGACCAGCAGTGCTCTTCTAATTTAATTATAAATCATGCCTGAACCTTCAAGAAGACCGTCATGACTCCAGTTCCAGCAAACTTGCTGTCCAGAGTAAACGTTCAGTGTTAGATATATCATTTTATTATGTGGAGAAAACCGAACTAGAAGAACGACTCCACTCTTGTCCCTTTGCAATGTATAGCACATGTAAACTAATAAAATGTATTTGTTCCAAAAAAAAGAGTAAAATGCATCTTCAAATAAGGACACCAATTAATGCTGTTGCTTGATCAGCTTTCTTTCCCAACACTGCACGACATAAGGCTACATAAATCTCATTGCAATAAACTCCATTCACATAGACCGGTTTTATAATGAACAGATGTAATAATAAAAAAACTATATGAAAAGGTCACATATATAGTCCATGCAATGCGCTGGTCATTTGGCACTGGTCATTTTCTCTGCATCACTTCCTAGTCCCCTTTACCCTGTTTATCAGCGTACAGGTCTCCCACTGAGCAGGTACTGTTTGCACAGCAGTATAGCTGTGGTTTAGAAAAAACTGTTTCCCAGCTGGACTGAGAGCATTCCAAATAATAAAAATATCCAGCCTTGGTGCTGGAGCCCTGTTCCTTCCACCCATCTTTAAGCCTAATCTAATGCAGATGATGAATGGTTTTTAGGAGGTACCCTGAACATGAGAGCTAGGTGTGTTAAATCTAAATTTTCCATGATGGTAGATCTCCAGGACGAGGACTCTTGTTCGGTTCTTAAGAGTCGCCTGGAATGGTCCTTTTGTAAAGGAAACTTACAGACTCTTCTTTACAGGCCACTTCTTAACAGTTGTGCTGATAGGCTCCAGGGCTCACATTGTGTACAACAGAAGTATAGATATTTTAATTATTATCCAAAGCCTCCATTGAACCTACACGTCTTCTAAGTGTTTATTTGTAATGATGATTGGCATCCATGCGTTAATACCCTACTATAAAGCAACGTCTCAGACATCAGGCAGCATATACCTCAACTATTTCGTGCAACGACCTTTGAGGGAGTTAAAACTTCAGATGTCCACTCCCTATCACCACCACTGAGCAGTTCTGATGCAGGAAGTTTCTTCAGAACAGAGCATTTCACACCAAACCACTCAACAGTCTCAACCACTGTAAACTTTCTGGGTGGAGTGCCCCCATCATGCAGCAACTCAATAATGGACTGTTAATGAGCTGATAAGTGGCATCAGGTACAGTGGGAGCAGGGATGTGGGCCTCCTCCTGGTCTATACCTGTGTGTCTAAACCAAGGTCCTGAAGGCGCCCCGCCCTGCACAGTTTAGTGCATTCCTTGCTCCTTACACACTTGATTCAGCTCATCAGCTCGTTACCAAGCCCTTTCAGATTTGCAGGGGGAGTGTTGAGACAGGGACTCCACTAATATGTGCAGGGCAGGATATATGGTGTAAAGGTGGGCAACCAACAAACGTACACAGTGCACCTACAGGGTAAGTGGCTCTGATGAACTGGAATATGGAGGTAATAGAGGTATTTATTCGAGTGTCCTGATGTTCTGCCCTATATGAGTCCTGCGGGACCACCGATTTGCCCTCTCAGCTGTGCGTGACGTCACCGGTGACGATGGTGGGCCACGGGCTGGCAGCTCGTGTATATGACGAAATCCCGTTTCCTTCTGTGGGGAGCGGACGTCTCGCGAGGAGTGACGCGCGTGCAATGTTTTGAGAGGCGCGCGGCGGAGAGGTGCGCCGTGTCTCCGGAGCTGAGGAAAGCGCTTAGTTTGCTCAACAAAAAGGGAAAACGGGGAGCTTTTAGGAGATTCCGTGGTTCCGTGAGGACAGTTTAGGCTCCGGGTACTCGCTACAGTTACCGTGAGGTGGGGGCGCTGTTTGGTGGGCGTCAAGGCGACTGAAGACTTTGTGCAGCGCAGCGTTAGTAATTTCATGTGATGGACCGAGAAAGGTGTGGAGGGTCTCAGCCACAACAGTGAACTCCGGGTTCATAACGCTACCATAACAGACGCGTTACATCAGGTGGTCGTTGTTCGCTCAGTCTGGCGACCCTCCGTCTCTGCCTGTAGCGACTGAACTGGGGGGTTTACTCCAGGATGCTGCTATGGTGAACTAAACAGCAACCCATGAGGCTCCCCCTCTTCAGGGGGAGAGAAAGTTCCCTCTCCGCAGCTCACCGGAGGAGGAGATAGCTGACCTGGACTGCTGGCTTGTGGAAATTATGGAAGATGGATAAACTCACCATTATTTCAGGATGTTTGTTCCTCGCCGCCGATATTTTTGCTATTGCCAGCGTCGTGAACCCGGACTGGATAAACACTGGAGAGGCAGAAGGTGAGAAGGAGGCTTTATGGCCACCACCATGTTTCATTGGGAACTCCGCCAGTTTATCAAAATGTCCTACATAATTAAATGGCTGAGTTGTAAGCAGAGTCATTCACACAGCTTTGATGTAAAGTGGTTCAAATCTAGAGAAACTTCCAGACGCTTGGCTTGTTTACAGTTATGGTGATGGTAACCAGACGTCCATCTTTTTTAAAAGCTCATATCACAAAGTTGTTGCATTAAGCTGGCAGATATACACTGCCTGATACCTGAAACAATGTTTTATTATTTAAAAAAATCATGATTATTATTTTAAAAAAAGTTTTGGCCTTAAAATCTGTCAAATTTATTCTTAGCCATTCATGGCGGAGGGATACATGTGGGGTGCTGTGAGGCAAAATAGTCCCCAAAGAAAACTTTCTTTTTCCCCTTTCCCCCTGATTTATGACTGTTTTACTATCATCAACACTACATATAAAACCTAAAAAGACACATGGTGGTTTTGCATAGAACACATATGGCTATATTTGTGTCACAGGCATGGTGACCCCTAGTTCCCATCACCACCACTGCGGTCTGTAAGTTTCTCTGCTGATAAATCTGTTTGCATCAAGCACTTTGAACTGGCGCAGTTTACACTTCAACTAAAGTATTCAGAACTTTTTAGGAAATATTGGAATTCCCCCTTAAGGCCAGGTAAGTCATTTTTTTACTTTCCTCTGTATTCCCACATTCTCAGATTATTTTTCTGAGGTGCATTATCCCACAAAATAACAAGCTTTGCACACTTCAGCAGTTCACAAATCTCTATCCCTTTTTTCCACTATAATACCGATCATGCATTACACACATGCATGGTACAGCCATTGGAACCACCCTCCCTAATGTCTTTTAGAAATCCTGACTGATAGCAGAGCCACTTGTATAGAGGCTAATAATGTCATTGTATCCAGAACATCTGCTCAAGACTTTTGCTAGCAGAGCCTCCTGCCTTTAATCAGGTAGAGGTTTTCATAATAAAAATCATACTCAAGGATTTTGGGGCATCACTGTAGGATACAGGTAGAAATGGGAAATTCAGTGGCACAACAGACTCATTCCCTCTTTAACTGTCCTTTTAACAATTTGAAGTAGAATGTTATTGATATTCTTAGGCTTTAGACTCTGTAAGGCCAACCTGTAATAGCATAACCATTAGACCATCCACCTATAGATGAGGCTCACTAGTGGCAAACTGATGTTTCCATTTTTTCAGTCTTAAAATCCTTTTAAGCACACACATTAAGGATAGATAGATAGATAGATAGATAGATAGATAGATAGATAGATAGATAGATACTTTATTGAGGGAAAACTTAAACATTAGCAGATACAAATACACAGCAGCAAGATGTTTGTCAGATAGAGACAAGAGATAATATAAAAGTATGGAAAGTATAAAAATAGAGTCAGTGTCATACACATTTGCCAAAGTTTTTAATACAACCAACTTAATAAACCAACTTGGGTTAGTAAATAAAGCACCTTGTTGTGCATGACCAACACTGGTCTAATTTCTCTTTAAGACCCTATTTTTTCATTTAACTTTAAATTGAACTTTAAGGTGTCTGGTCTGGAAAACTTTATTCGCTGGCATAGTTGGAATAGGCAGTTCAATACATAGAACTGACCTCAAACACTGTTGTCTAAAAAGTAGCTAAAATTAGCTGATTCCAAAATATTAAACCGTTACTTAGCGGTTTTGGCTTATCTGTTTTTACCGTTTTACCTTGGCAGACTGGGTGGAGAAATCTACCAATCTGGGCTATGATGGCAGTGTTGACACTTTTCATAACCTTCCCAAGGACGCTAACTGTCAGTGGACATGCCTGATGTTTATACCTAAACCAGGCCAAAGTTTACTTTTTGCCACCTTCTCAATCAAGTGTCTATTTCACCTTAAATGCTACAGCTCCTACAGGCACCAGACTGTAACTGCAATACTGTTTAAGGTGGAAAGGAAAATTTGCAAAACATTTTGGTGAAATGCACGTCATCTTCTAAAATGACCATCTGAAAGTAGGTTGTCTTGATCAACCTACTCAAGCGCCTACAGGTAGAAATACCCGGCTAGCATTGCATCAGATTTTTACCTTTTGATATCAGATCAAATGTTTTCTGCTCATATCAGCCCAGAACTGATGGGCCAATTCTATGAATAACCATCTCTCTGAACATCCTTGGTCCTTCATGCTCTGAAGGTTTAAGGATTCTTCTTTAGTGGAAGAAATTAGAATCTACAATCTGTACAAAGTGTACCATCTAACTCATGAACCAGCAAACATGGAGAAGTGCCAGCACAGCCATGCCATTCTGGAACAGGAAAACTCTTTAATCAGGAGGACATGGATGTTGCCTAAAAGGATGTTTCGTCCCATACTTATCGTGGCTAATCAAATCTGCCTTACTTGGACCCTCAGGAAGCACTAACTCATTCAACAAAATAACATCATTTAGCCTGGCTCTCTCAGGCTTATACAGATGAAAAATATTCACTGTCTGCAACAAGCTTAAAACGCTGCAGGAAGCTCCCTGTTATTCCGGATCATTACTCTGTGACCATTAGAGCTACGCCTTTAATTTGGGCTGTATATGTCCAAACTCCAGCAACTACAACTAGGATTCAGCCAGAGTCATGTTCCTAGGACTTCCAGAAGTCCTAGAATGGTATGTTTTCCCTCAATAAATTGATCTCCATTATAAATCTATCCATGATTAATTGCTTCCGCTGTCAAGTTCTTAATAAGGCCTAATCAGACATAAACTCACTGAGCACTTTATTAGGTACCTTGTGACCTTGTATCCGTCCAAACTGTTAGCCCAACTTTCACCTTCTTCCTCAATGGAGAGGACCTCACCGGATCCCTACAGAGCAGGTATAATACGGGTGGTGGATCATTCTCAGCACTGCAGTGACAATGATGTGGTGGTATTGGTTGTGGTGTTAGTGTGTATAGTGCTGGTGTGAGTGGATCAGACAAAGCAGTGCTGCTGGATACCTCAGTGTCACTGCTGGACTGAACAGTCCTTTAAAAAAAAAAAAAAAAAAAAAAAAGAATGATCCAAAATGGCGTCTGATGGGCAGTGTCCTGTGACTACTCAGGAGGGCCTGAGGATGACCAACGCAAACTGTGCAGCAGCAGATGAGCTGTCCTATCTGACTGTACATCTACAAGGTGGACCAGCCAGATAGGAGTGTCTAATAGAGTGGACAGTGAGTGGACACACCATTGAAGAACAGGGTGAGAGAAGGCTAACAAAGTATGCAGGAAGCTAGCTGAGCTACATCTTTCCACATACCACAGAACAATTTTTTCCAACAAGAGTATTGCAGTAATACTTAAATATCAAATTAAGTACAAGCATAATTCTTTTGAATAAAGGATGTCACCAATACTGTGAACACTTTTGGTTTGAGAATGCCACACTAAACCACACTGAATGACTTTGTTAGCTGTTCCATTATTCAGAAACTATCCACTCAACTGGCAGTAGCTACTCACACCCACCAGGCCACACTGAGACCACTGAGAATTAAATGTTAATGACTCAAGGCTGTTATTCGTTACCAGTTTAGGATTTTAAAATCGGCAAAAACTTTTTGGTCTGTCAATGCTATGTAATAACTATACTTCAACTATAATTCAACTCTGTGTAAATACAGAAACATATATATATATACATACACACACACACACACACTTTTATTCATTCGATGGAACCTTTAAATAATAAAATGCAATAATATTATTACTTACATTAATAAACAATAAATTAAATATTGAAGTCCAGCTGTTGGGCTTTTAACCCCACCTTACTTATTGCATTATTGTTGCAGCCCAGTACCCAAGTCCTAATGTTTAAGAACCTCTGGTTTAGGTCAACAAAACAAAGATAAGCTCAGACAGGAGCAAGTATAATACAGTCTAACACTGAAGAAACGTTGGCAAAAAGAAAGTATAATGCATTTTGGTTAGGTTTTTATGGAAAGAATTCAATAAGCCACCATATCTTGTTTCAGAAAAGGCCTGTATACTGTCAATAAGAAACGTTTATAGGTGCATGTGCTGTCTTGCCTCTTTGCTAGATTGTGAAATCCTTCCTGTTATGTAGGTTCACAGACAGAACCATTATCAGCATTTCATTACTCAAAACTCCAAAGACATGTTTAGATTCACTGATGATTTTGGATGGTAAAAAATGTACGTATTTCTTTTGTAAAAATCACAACCCATGGATCCCACCCCTGCAAAGAGTCAATAATCTACTCTACAATTACATATTCACATCCAACCACTCTGAATTATTTACTTCACATAACAATTAAATGAAATAAAACCTGTTGAAATTTCCCTTTAACATCCCTCTTAAGTGTTCTGATAAGTTAATGGCAAGACGTGTAGGTTTTTTACACCCGGCTTGTGATCAGATTTCGTTAAAGGGTCAAGGTGATTCTTGCTGCGTTTGTTGTCAAACAAATATCTCCCATAAATTCTTGCTTAGGTACACGGACAGGCGGTTACAGAAATTTAGAAAGCGTGGATTACCAACACAGCCCTAGAAACAAACAGTGGAGGAGACGAAAAAAGAAACCGTGATGACGCAGGTGATAAAGGCAGCCCTTAGTTTCTGTCAGGCATCTTTAAGTGTAATGTGGTCATATCGATCCTTGAAGTCGGATTGAGTGTTTTGAGGTCTGATTGCGCCTTTCAGACATGTATTTATACCAGTCCACTTATGGTCAGAGCACCCAAGATGTTGTTAGTGCCGGATGCTTGTTGGTTCCAGTATGTTCCTTTCCACCAGTGATGGATTAAAAAAAAATTTTTAAGCCAAAACGTTTTCTCACAAACTTCAGTAAGGAATGTCATCCGAAAGTGTGGTTATAACAATGATGTAAAAGCTTTCTGTGAGAGAGCGTTCAAAGACATTAACCTCTATAGACGTCTGGCTGCTACCGTGAACTGTCCTGGAAGTTTCTTTAGAACATAGCCTTTTACAAGAAATCATTTCAAGAACTGTCTTAAGACATATTAATTATATAATTCATTTTTAAAAATAGAAAACAGGTGAAATTCCCATTTAAAAGTAGGAAGCTTCTAAATGTGAGGTCCCCAGTAAAAAACAACAACAAAAAAATCATTGCGTGTTTAAGGTGGTAGCAACTTTAGCCTCCTGCAGATGGCGCTGTGCTGAGGATGTTGGGGCTATAAATACCTGCAGGATGTGAGTGACTGGATTCATAGATGGAGATAAGGTGGTACACTGCAGTGAATGTCTCGTTCCATGTGTAGAAAATCCAAACTCTAAAGCAGATGTTAATGATTGGCTAAAAGGAGTGACTGTGTTTTGGGCGTGCCAAACACCATAGTGTGAAGGAAGTGGCTGAATCTGCAGGTGTATGGAAGCAGATGGTCATACTGGTCTACCAGCAGTGACTAAAAACCCAGTCTACAGGGAATTCTCCTCAGAACTGTGCTAGAGAAGGCATCCACCAAATCTGGCTCAACCGTGACATTCTTTGATGCAAGAGTGGCTGAACATTGATGTGGCCTACATCCAGAAACTTGTCCAGTCCATGCCAAATCCAGGCACAGCTGTTTATAATACGGGTACGTTTCAGTCAGAGTGACTTAATTTTCCCCCGGTGAGCTTATTTATTTTTATTAACCTCTGAAGAAGAAGAAGTAAATGAACTACATACATGTTCAAGCTCTAATTCCGTTTTCTAATCCCATGTATCTAACCTATCCTCAAAGTCTCATTCTAATGTTCTCAACTCATCAGTAGTTGTTTAGTCCTCACTCTCTCCAAGTTTTTGGCGCTCTCAAGTATATATCAGCAAATTGTACGCGTACCATGACATGAACATCAGAAACTTTAGTGGGTCACACCAACAGATCAGCTAATCTTAGCTGTAACATTAACCTTACAGCTGCCTCAAACATCGACTGCATACTAATCAGCTGTCATTAACTCTATAATAAGAGTTTCAACAAACAGTTTTCTTTTCTGTTGTAGTAGAGTTTACAGTAGAGTTTTATTGTAATTCTGGTGATAGATTTATCTCATGATTTCATAAGAGAATTTACAGAGTGGGGGTATTAAAGCATTAAAACCCATGTAAAATCACAGTGACCATACTGATGATGAATGCTATCACAGCTTGAAATTGGCACTACGTTTATCTGGATTAATCTCACAGAGTTTTTGTAGAGGACTGCGATTTATATGTAGTAACCCAGCATCACTAATGTCAGTGCATCACTGCTCCTCAATAGTGTAATAAATAAGTCTGATAAATATAAACCAGATGTCATTGTGCTTACACCTTCAGCAAGTTTGCTAACTAGATGAATTAAATTATACTTGAATAAAAGTATGTCAAAATCTTACTTAAAGATTTAAAGGAGACATATGCTGATCAGACAAATTCAATCATACAAATATTTGTAGGGGCTACAAGAACAGACGTACATGCTTCACCTTTTCCTAAACACATTCTCATACAGTTCATCTGTATTCACCTCTGTCTGAGGCCCTTCGTTAGAGCGCCTGTGTTTCTAAGCCCCGCCTACTATTGAGCCCAGTGTGCTTTGATGTTTCAGCTCACCCACTCCATTGCCCACTGCCAACTGCCAGAGCGGCATCCTGCTACAAGCTACAAATTCCAACAAGGCAGATTTCCGAGTGAGAGAGTGTCTCAACAACAAGCTACAAAACACACTAAAGGATGGGGAAACCCCAAAACAGCAAAGCCAAGGGTCAGAGTGAAAGTACAAAAGTACCCCCTCTTAAACATACTCAAGTTTATGGACCATTTTAGTTTATACTGCGGTCCAATTTTAAATCAGAAGAAAAAACAATAAGATAAATACACACAAAAATACTTTACATGTTTAGATATTTGTTGTTGTGGAATAATTAAATCCCTATGAATAGGGATTACAATAAGTGAGATATAAACAGAAACACCATTTATAGGTCTGTTGTAGTTCACAAACTCTAACAGCTAAATGTACACTTGCTATACTTGTTAAATATTTTATTTTTTTAAAAGAAAATTTTACATTGTAATTTATCTTTATAATTAATTCATTCATTTTGATATAAATAAAGCTATACATAAAAGCTGCCCCACGTTTTTATATCCTTACCGAAACACAGTTTGGAGCCGGAATTAAGACTGCATCCTTGTCCCTCATTTTTTGAAGTAATTGTGTCCCACAGTCTGAAAATCAGTTCATAACATATATATTTATTTAATTTTAATAAAATATATTCAGATTGTATATGGGTTTACCTGTTTAAAGCTGTGTTTACAAGCCATGTTACAAGCCACTAATTAGCATTCTTCTGAAATGAGCTAAAATTGTTACTACCAAATCAGTCACTACTAAAACATTTGGTAAACTTTCGGTAGTGTTGTGATAATTAAATGTTTGATCATTTATTTTAATAAAACATAATTAAGGTTTTTTTTTTCAATTCTGATTTTAGACAAGTTCGGCAGAATGAAGAATTAAGTAAAAATGTAATCTTTTAATAAATAAATAAAATGTTTTGGCGATGAAAGGTTTGGCGATCTATAGTGCAGAAAATAATAGGCAGCACTTTTCCTCCTGAAAACAAGTTAAAATGTAAAGCAACTGGCAAATTTCAGTAATTCTCGACCAAAATACAGAATAAATAAGTACTGTAACAGAGTTCAATTACTCAAGTATATTCTAACCCTGCCAATAAAGCTCCTAGGATAAACAAACCTCAGTAGCACCACAAAAGGAATCCAAAGCATGTTTCAAGTTAACAGCCAAGCTACAGACCCCCATTTATTTTACAGCATCATGGTGAAACATAATGCTCAGTGTAAGAAGCCCAGCTGGAGTTGGATGTGCAGCTGAACAGTTAGCTGCTTTATTTGCACAAAAGGCCATAAATCACCAAATAAACAGAGCAAAACTACAGGCAGGCCCAGTCATGAGCTGAAAGGGAGGTGTAGACCTGGCAGGTCAGAAAATAAAAAATCTGCCTAATAAGGAATATCATATCAAATCCAGCAAACAGAAAAAATAGTGTTCACCTTTCACACCTGCCTCATAGATAAGTGGAAGAAATATACCTCTTGTGTAGACAGGAAGTGGAGGAAAGACCAAAACAACTGAACTAAGTTAAACGAAATGCAGCTTGGACCACAATCAGGAATTTTCTATTCATTTTGTCATATAAAAATTTGTGATTTCTTCTGGAAAGGCTTTTCACAATACGCACCATTTTGGATTATGTGGGGATGTATGCACATTAACTCATTGTGGCCACAAAGTTGGAAACATAATTGTTTAAATGTCTCTGTAATATTACCATCACCACAAGATTTGGCCCCAGACCATTAGCCCTCCTCCACCAAGCTTTACTGTTGGCACAATGCATTCCGGTGGGTGTTCTCCTGGCTTCCACTAAACAGAAATTCATCCACCAGACTGCCAGATGTGCAGTGTGACTCCAGAGAATATGCTTCAGATGCTCCCGTGGCACTGTGCTTTACACCGCTCTAGCTGACACTCTGCATTGCACATAGAGCTTGGCCATGGTCACATTTCACATGATACACAGCTCATCCAGAGGCAGTTTGGAACTCTTTAGTAAGTGATGTGACGAAGGATAAGTGAATTTTACATGCTTAGCACTTCAGCATACAGAACCCTGCCCTGCTGGTTAGTGTGGTCTGCCACATTGTGGCTGAGAAGTTGTTGCTTATAGACACCCTAGTTTATTAATGATAAACTGGTGGCAAAGATGTCGCCTATGACAAGACCATGTTTAAAGTCGATAAGCTCTGCAGTACAACCCATTCTACTGATGCTGTTTGTGTATGTGGACTGCATGGCTGTGTGCCTCTCTTTATTTACCTCTTAACAATGGGTATGAGCACACCTGGACTGTAATTAGGAGAGGTGTCCACATATTTTTGGCCACATAGCAGAACGGTTAGTACTTAGTAGCTCCCAGCAAACAAAGCAAAGCAAATATGACTGTAGGTAAAAAACCCAGATCTGATTTACTGACCAAATGTGATTTTGATGTTTGGTAATTCAGATTGTTTTTAAAAAAAGGTGACCTATCTGACATCCGTCCGAACAGATCATGCTCCCGAACTGTCTCACATGCATGAGAGTAGTGATCCAGCCTGCACTCTCATCTATCATACATAGCTGTCCTCTGTCTTCCCTCAAGATGAATTATTAGACTCAGTATTAAATGAGCTCTCCAAACTGCTGCCTTAAATTTGGAGAACATGCAGCAGACACTAAACCAGACCAATATGTACAGAAAAGAGTTAAAGGAATGCAGTTCCTGTGTTTGCTTTCTTTGTGGAAGCTGATCAAACAGAGAAAGGTTAGCTCGGTTTCTTCCCTTTACCTGCTGTGAAGAAGAAAGGCAGCAAAGGGGCACAAACTCGGCACTTGATTTGTGTGGAGCTCCTTTCAAAGTCTTCAATGTGGAGGTGATACCTGTTACTTTGATTTCCTTCACTGGAAAGTGCCAGGCTTGTTTGTTTACTCTGCCTGTGCTTGTCTCACTCCTCAGGATCAAAAGACGTAACCATATGAGTAGTCGTGTTGATGTCGTTTCCCAACTGAGTTTCCAATCTATCTGGCTGATTAGGTTAAAAGTGCCCCAAAATGAAACCACAGTTTCATTCGCACAGAAAACAAACCTGTGTCGCATTTAAAGAAAACTTTTACTGGCAATGTGAACAGAACCTAAAGATGTTGTAGTGCCCCTCAGGATTTATCACAAGACCCCCAGTTTTCTCAGTTTTCAATGCACTTTCGGCTTTCTTTAAATTTTAATATAATGACCCGAAAAGCACATCCATTCTGACACTCCCATCTGGCTGGTCCACCTTGTAGGTGTAGAGTCAGAGATGAGGGCTCATGTGCTGCTGCCCAGTTTTATATTGGACATCCTCTAGTCCTTCATTCGGTTGACAGGACGCTGTTGGCTGGATAGTTTTGGTTGATGGACTATTCTCAGTCCAGCAGTGACACAGAGTTGCTTAAAACCCCAGCAGCACTGCTGTGTCTGATTCACTCACACTAGTACAACACACATGAACATAACACCAGCGTTACCACTGCAGTGTCACTGGTCACTGCTCTGCTGAGAATGTTCCACTACCCAAATAATACCTGCTCTTTGGTGGTCCTGCGAGGGTCCCGACCATTGCAGAGCAGGGTGAAATGGGGCTAACAAAGTATAATGAGAAATAGATGGACCACAGTCTGTGATTGTAGTACTGCAAAGTTGTCCTACACGGTATGCGGAGCTAATAAAATGCACACTGAATGTAGATACACGTAGGTGGCATATCATATTAAAGCTGGTTGGAGTATATACTATTACAGTAATAGAATAGATACATGATTATAATAATAATTGTGAGAGGACCAATCCTCAAAATATTCTGGAAATGCCAGAATGCTGGTGTGGAATCTCCAGCTCATCTCCTTGAATAAGTTGAACAACATCAATGATCTTCCCCCACAGATAAGGCAAAGGATTGTAACTTGGCTGTTGACACAAAACATCATTTGTTTTAACTGGACAGGAGAAGGAAGCTCTCTCTCAACTTGAATATTATTAAATATAACAGGATTTAGCCATATATATCATTGTTTACAGCTTCCGTTTATGTACTCGTTGCGCAAAATGAAGCTCAACAGGCTTTCAAATAGGGCAAAGAAATAAAAATGGACTTTTGATAAGACTAGGATAATAGATAAGATGGACTTCCAGTGCCCAGTTCTTATGTGGACCAAACTACTGTCTGTTGACTGTTAGAATAAATGTCTAGATATCCGGTGTAACCAATAAACAACATCCTCCCCTGCAACAGTTTCCTGTTGCTTATGCTTTAATAAACTCATAATGTTGTCAGGTGAGATGATTAATGTTGCGGATAAGCTCTCACATTAGAGCCAGTTAAGTCTTGATGCACCACAGAGACTCTGAGATAATCTGTTTTTATTAAAACCAGCTCTGAGAATTTTCCTTGAGATGAAGCATGGTAGTGGGCTAAAGATCAGGAAAAGATTCTCACGGAAAGGATCTGGCTTATTCTCAGGGAAGTCAATACTGGGTCCCTGTATCCGTGATTTATTAAGTAACATCTAGTCGGCCTTTCACTCAATTTAATGGTTCCCTCCTGTGTCCTCTGGGACCTGGCTCATGTGACCAATTATAGCGTCCATCTCAGTCTCTTTATCTTGTTAGGCTTACCAAATATGATTTGGCCCCAGCCTTTGATCCGTTTTCTCTCAGAGGCCAAAGGCTTCTGAAGCACTGAAGTTGGACAAGCAGACCAAACTGCAATTAGTCTGGGGTTACAGAGAAGAGAAAATGATCAGATTTAGCTCCAGTCTGTGCACTGATTTGGAAACAGAGCTTGATTTGTGTGATAGATGATTGTCCTGCAGTGGCAAATCATGACTATCAGAGCTTTAGTCTCGGTCTTCGGTCATAAAAGTGCGGTGTATAATAAAACATCCTTTATGATGATCATTTCTGCCCTTAATAGCTTGTTAGTATTAGGCTAATTACACACTGCCACCCTCTGCCTTCTTTAACATGGCCCAGGACTGCATTGCTAGGGCAGGAAAAGGAAATATAGCAGACACTCAAAACAACCAGTCAAAAGCCTGCTAATTAGCACGACCTGGGTAAAGCAGCATAAACAGATCCTCAGGAAACACAGAAGTATGCCTTGGGTAGAGAGTCTGTGGTTGAGACTAATGAGGTTGAATTTAGGTGTCTAATCAACAGGCAAACTGACCTGTACTCCCTTAGGTGTCTAATCCACAGCCATACTGACCCTCACTAGTCTATGTGTCTAATCCACGGCCATACTGACCTGTACTCTTCTTTGTCTCCAATCCACAACTGTTGTGACCTGTGCTCCTCTTTGTGTTTAATCCACAGCCATACTGACCCTCACTCCTCTATGTGTCTGATGCACAGCCATACTGACCTGTACGCCTCTGTGTGTCCAATGCACAGCAATACTGACCTGTATTCCTCTGTGTTTTAATGCAAAGCCATATTGATCTGTACTCTTCTATGTGTCTAATGCATGATTATACTTACCCGAACTCCTCTATGTGTCTAATGCACAGCTGTACTGACCCGAACTCCTCTATTTGTCTAATCCAGTCATACTGACCTGTACTCCTCTTTGTCTCCAATCCACAACTATTGTGACCTGTGCTCCTCTTTGTGACTAATTCACAGCTGTACTGACCTCCACTCCTCTGTGTCTAATCCACAGCCATACTGACCCTCACTCCGCTATGTGTCTAATGCACAACCATCCTGACCTGTATGCCTCTATGTGTCCAATGCACAGCTATACTGACCTGTACTACTCAATGTGTTTTAATGCACAGCCATACTGACCTGTACTCTTCTATGTGTCTAATCCACGATTATACTGACCTGTACTCCTCTATGTGTCTAATGCACAGCCGTACTGACCCTCACTCCTCTATTTGTCTAATCCAGTCATACTGACCTGTACTCCTCTTTGTCTCCAGTCCACAACTGTACTGGCCTCCACTCCTCTGGGTGTCTAATCCACAGCTATTACTGACCCTCACTCCTCTGTGTCCAATCCACAGCTGGACTGACCTGTGCTCCTCCGTGTCTAAAACACAGCTATTAATGATCCTCATTCCTCTGTGTCTAATCCACAGCCATACTGACCCTCACTCCTGTATATGTGTATTCATCCCTTGTTCCTCCTATGCCAACCCAACAACGACCACTCAGTAAACAACCCATACATTTTAGTAACCTTCTAGCAAACTATGACAACTGCATAGCAGCCACCTAGCAAAGTCTTAGCAAGCACCTGAGATACCTTATCAACAGCCTATCAACAGAATAGCAACTGCCTAGGAATACCCTACCAATTATTAGTAATGCTATAGCAACCACCTAGCAACCAGCTGAGATTCCATAGCAACACCTTATTCTAAACGTTTGGGATCTCATAGCAACTATTTAAGATACCACAGCAACCTCATATCAACCCCCTAGCAAACACCTGGAATTTCATAGCAACAGGATAGCAAACAATTAGGACACCATAGCACCTGCTTAGCTCCCACTAGCAATACCACAGCAACAGGCTTACTCTTTATCACGACCTCATTTACCTTTACTCGTTATCACACACTCATGTTTACCTTGTATGTAGCAGGTTTATGATCACTCTCCGTTAAGAGCCCTATCATAGAGCAGCAGCTGCTGTTTCCATTTCTGACTAAGCAAACTGACTGAACCCTGGTTAGACGGCTGCTCACATTCACATTCAGAGACGTTTCTATGACTTCCAGAATGCAGAGTGATGAAAGTGGCCCTGTTGATTCATTCCACTTTCTGTGATGTGGAAACAAGCAAAGATAGCCACATGGCTCAGATCAGATTTTCTGTTCATACCAACAAGCCCACATCCTAATCAGTAACGTCACATGGATTAACTACATGCATCAGGACCTGCAAACAAACTGAACTGAACCTCACAAAGGTATTTAGCGCTGAACAGTTCTCAGCTGCTCATTATTCGAGCGAGACAAAGATGGAAAAAGGGTCAGGTGTGTTGTTTTTGCACTGTTCACTGGCTCTAACATCAGGTTCGGTGGCCCTGCTGCCACTGTAACGCTAAATGATGAAGTATTTAATAATGGCACAGTGTAATATGTCTTTAAATTAAATATGGACAGTGCAATATTGGTTCATACTTTTGTACTTGAAGTACACAAGTTATTGTTAATGTGTAATTTCATTTTATTTTCATTATTGGTGTTGACTTAATTTTCATCAAGGTGTTTAATTATTCAACTCAAACTTACATAAATATGTAATTTGATAAACAACAAATTTGTGTGCACTCATTATGTTCAGATTTGATTCTATGCAACTGTCAAAATAGTGGCCAAAATAAAATCCCGAAATGTATGTTTTTTTAGCTCTTAGAAATCATTAGGCTTTCTCTGATTGGCCCATATAGTTTCTCCACTGATGTTCGTTGTAGTATGGAATTAGAACAGTGATGTTAATAGGAGTGACCCCTTGGGCTTCAGATCACCATCTCGCCGAAGTGCAGATTCTTTTTTTTTTTTCTGTCAGAGGATGTTTGGGTTCAGCAACTACGTGCCCTCATCGTTCTTAGCAGCCCCTGGAGGCTCCTGTCATTGGCTTTCTGCCACAGGCCCCTGTTCCTGGGGGTCCGTTCCCATACCAACTCTCAGGCATGGACGTCTTTGTTGAGTCCCCGGGGAGCTGGGGCAGGAAGTCTTGTTTTCAGATGGAAGGTTATTAGACCTCCAGCCCCGTACAGCCTTACACAAGCCAGCCGGATTGCCCCTATGTAGGGGATTTGTCAAGAACTGTTTGCTCTGTGTGTCCTTCGGACGAGTGTGAGTCAGATGGAAGCCAGATTAAAACTCCAAATTAACCACAGGAAATGTCTGGCATGTTCCAATAAAAGAAAAAATCCTACCGCTGAACGAGTAATGAAATGACAGAAAATGTGATCTGCTATTTCAGTGTTTAGTGGATTGTTTATGAGTGTAGGCCAAAGTAATTTACGTCCTTTCACCAGCTTATCTCTAAAAGAGTTTTGGGGTTGTGCTGGATTTAAAGGAGCACTCTGGCCAAAATGACTGCTGAAGAGGATTGGGTGTCCACTTTCATAAACCCAAAAAGAAGGACAACCCACCCCCAAAAGTAGGACAACATAAAGCGGGGTGCAAAGATTGGTCTTTGGCACAATACCAGAACAGAATTACAATCATAACCTAACCTATATATCACATAAATGATTCCTTTACTCACCTAATTGGCTGAAAATGGATGACACTCAGTGAGACGAGGGCTTATTAATTGACTATCATTGGCTGACCTGCAGTTAGCTGGTAGGCGAGTGTTGTTACATGACCTTGTTAAACCAATTAAATTCAAGGCATGTCTTTTGACACAGATGTGAGCCAATAGCACACACAATATTGTTGGCGAGAAGAGAGGAAAAGAGGACTAATAGGCGTCCGTCCAGGTGTTGCGCCGGACAGAGGACTGGGAGTTGATAAGCTGGATGGTCCAGCCTAAAACCGGATGTGACTGCCCTGGAAGAGGCACAGCAGTCTTGAAAGTTAGATTATCCTGTTTTAAGATTAGGTAAACCAGCTTCAGATGATGTCTGGAAGGTATGGATATCACTTGAAAATCTAACCAGCACTTTTGTGCCGGATGCACAAAGACAGGTTGTTTTGATTTCTTTGATTTCCAGATGGCTAACGTTATTCCCATGAAGCTGAACTCTGCATCTGTGTTTATTCATTCACCTTTACATCAGTTGACCTCTTTATTGCAGGAATTATGAGTAATTGCATGCTGTATTTGGGTAATGCATGATGGGTAAACCTAAAGCATTAGCTTTAGCATTAACCCGATGGCCTTAACCTTGCTACCATATCTTCATTAAATAACTTTATCTAGACTGCTGGTTAGGTGTCAGTTTGATCCTTCTTGCTAATGATCCCTGCCAGCTTGCTTATCTAGTTACCTAGCTGTTATTTTCACCATGCTATTGGTAACTAAGACTAGGGCTAGTTCAGCTATCCCTGTTCAGGCAGTAATCATGTCTCAAAATCAAGGATACACCCAAAAGTGAGAGATCTTGTCTCGGGAACTGGAGAATCCGGGAACAATCATGAGAAAATTTAGTCTAAATATGGAATGTATACTTTTAGGACAGGAACAAAGTAATTGTGTTGTTTTCTAAATCAGTCTAATGCTTTGTGAAGGTGGAGCCCAAAGGAGGGACAGAGAAAGTGTAGTGAGGAGAGTTGCCAATCTGTAATGACTTTTGGGTTGGTCAAACACTCACCATGAAAGTCCCAGGTTGATGTTAATGTGGAGCATCTGAGCAAAATCATAGTATATATCGGCCCTGAACACAGAACAGTATGACGCTTTCTAACAGCGCTGTTCTGTTTTAAACAACATAGGTACCTTATGTGTGTTCATTAGGTCAGTGAGCATGAAATTAATAAGAGAAACAGCTTATCAACCAATCAGCACTCAGTAGCCGTAATGCTAACCAAACAGCACTCACTTGTCGCAATGCTAACCAATCAGCAGTCATTTTACACAAGTGTTGGTAGTTAGTAGATAGCAACAGGCAGAGCCCCCTGTGGGCCACAGCAAGCACAACACAAGACGTCTGCCCATATGCCCTGTCTTACTGTCAGCTGTGTTTTAATCCACAGGTTAAAAGGGGACATTTCTGGGGGCAACTCCAGCAGTTTTTAGCCGTTTAGCTACATTCACTTCCAAATAATTGAGGACTCGCCCACAGGCGCCCTCTTGTGTTTTGCAGTCATGTTTTTCACAGAGCAGGAGAAATAGAGGGTGGTCAGAATTTTCCTGAAACTGGCTCTGCTAGGGGCCAATGGTATACTATAATTATACCATAAATACTCCAGAAAATTACTAGGCTACACAGAAAATATACCCATGAGAATAAATACTAGACAGAACAACAAAACAATATAAACATATAAGTGTAGTTGTGGTGTATAGAGAAAATATGCATGCAGTAAGAAATACACAGTGCCTCTCACAAAGTGAAAACAGTTCTGTTAGCCAACTATAACGCTTAGCTTCTTTAGCTTGGGTATTTGAACTCTGGACATTAAAAAGCCATGCAGACTAGAGTAATTTGGGGCTGGGATATAGAACGGCATACCTTTTGTTAAACAAATTTTCTCCAAACATACATTCTTGCTACAAAGACATCCACAAGACATGAGAGATCTTAATAGCACTGTGATTTGAGGGATCTTCGGTGCTCCTTCACACATAACTGAGGTGCCTGTTAAAAACATTTTTGATCCGAGGAAATGGGACAACCTTCAGTGACGTGGCAGGTGCATCCTTAGCTTTAAGACATGTCTGTTGTCTTTCCATGATTATGTTATGATGATAAGCATCCAGAACCCTTGAGGACCGTGGAGCATGCAGCATGTCCGAAGCTCTTTGCTGTTGTTCTTTGTATCTAGTGGTTAATAATAAATCTGGTTAGACATGACTCAAATAACAATAAATACTTTAAATACATATGTGCAATAAGAAAGTCTTGAGCTGCTCTGACTTGCTTGCTTTAAATACAGGTGCCTTGATGATGGGGCTTGTTCGGCAATGCCAGACTATACATGGGCGGGAAAAGATATGTATGCCACCACGACTTCCCCCGGAATGGGTCACCACTCTCTTCTTCATCATTATGGGCATCATCTCGCTTTCCATCACCTGTGCTCTGCTGGTGCTGTCACGCTGGCATCAGGAAACAACAAAGTACGCTCGCTGGATCGCTTTCACAGGAAGTAAGTGACACTTTTGAAATATTTTGGCATGAGGAGTCAAAAAGGAAAAAGGACTGTTTCTAATTATCTTTTCATCTGTTACAGTGGTCTTCTTTTGCATGGCGGCCCTCATATTTCCAACTGGTTTTTACATCAATGAAGTTGGAGGACAACCTTATAAGTTACCCAACAATACGGTTGTGGGATCATCATACGTACTTTTTGTTTTATCAATATTTTTCACAATTGTCGGACTGTTGTTCGCTGGAAAAGTTTGTCTGCCTGGCTAAAAAGTCTCCATCACTGATGTGCAAGATGCAGATTTTTGGTTTCTAGATGGTGACCTATGAAGGACAACCTCTACCCCAAGAAGACACATGGGGAGAAATGATATGAAATCTTTTTCAAACTGATTTCATAACTGAATACATCAGTGTTGTTGTTATTGGCTTTACGCTTTCAGTACAAACTTATGAACTCCTCACACAACCCTTATGTTGAGAGAAAAGCTGGCTTGAGAGACTGAAAAATGGACTTGACGTTAATAAGTTTGCTGGGTTAATATATTTTAAGCACTGTCTTAATTATAAAGGGTATTTTGTACGATGCCGTAGTGCCAAAAGGTTTAAAAGGTCTTTAAATAACCAAATACAACAGGTATTTCATCATGGTCCAAAACCAACTCAAAGAACCATGCCATCAAATGGATCCATATATAACCGTTGAGGACCCATTTGGTTTAGAGGTGAGGAAAAACAAGTTCCATATACTCTCAAAAAGAAGGGTCCTATGGCTCGTTACATCACTGGAACCCTTTTTGGTTCTGGAAATAATCATATTCACCAGTTTTGTTATAGACAATGAATAGAACCCTTAATGCATTTACATGGTTCTTTGATTATTCACAGTTCTATTTCTGACCCTTGTCTTTTCTCAAGAACCCTTGATGATTTTTTTTAAAGGAGTTTGAGAGATAATGCAACCTCTTAAACTTACACTTGATGAAACAGGGGGTGACCTATCACCAGATATTCCTCTTGTCCCTCCTCCTTCCGCTTCAGTTCTTACCAGTCTAGAAGAAATATTGCAAGGACAGCATCAAACTTCAACCCTTTACTTGCCAAGAGTGTCTCCAGCGGTGTTAACTCCCGTTTTCCCTCTGTTTATATCACTTCTGTTGTTTGCTGCTGAATGTGGGTTCTTGCCAAGAATGGGTGGCAGCAGTCAATGGGTCGATTGCCTAAAGCTACAGTCATAGTTGTGTTCACTCTTCCATTCATTTGCTGCCTGTCCTTAAATGATCTAATTGGAATCTTCAGCATGACTGACAAGAAGGCAGTGCTACTAATATATGCATTCAAATGGTTCTTTGAGTGTTTACAGTTCTATATGTTTAACATTGCCTTCCCTAAAAAAAATCCTGAATAGCTTTTGTTATTAATATAAAGAATGAAAGGACTGTAACGGCTTTATCAGGAGGTATAGAAACTTTCTGTGAAGGTTCTTTCAAACCTCTTTTTGTATCTTGACACACACATTTCATTTACAAAAATGGTTCTTTAGTGAATCACTCGAAGAACCCTTTGGAAGAGCATAAGGAAAAACATGGAACAACTACAAAGGGTTGTAATCCCAGCTGGGAAAGTCGAGTTTGAGTTCAGAGTTAATCTTGAACTCCATTGGGTACATTAGTGCCATATCAATTTTCAAAGCTTTGGAATTACATTGTTTGTAAACATTGTTTGTACGTTGTCTGGAACAATGGTAGGTGAAGCTTAACTCAGTCAGACTCCATATTCCTCACATGTGGCCAATGGATGTAGATCAGTAAATCAAATCTCACTGCTATGACACTTTAACTGATTTTTCAACATTTTGTATAATTCAGTTGTTAAGACACAGTAATTCCGAGTGGTTTGATGTGAAGTGGTTCGTTGCAGAAAAACCAACTGAAGTCTTTACAGTGGTGGTAATAGGAACCAGAGGTCACAGTGTCTACAATGTAAATATGTATAATATATGTTTTTGTATTTATTTTTGAATTCATGTCGTATGAATATAGGTAGTCTGTACATAGTTGTATACATCAGTTCGAACCTCACCATATCATCGAACAACATTTGCTGATTTCCTAAGTGAAAACAAGTTACTAATAATCATTAGAATTCGCATTTGCATTTTATCACAACTTTTAGTGCACATATTAAAATAATTAGCATTTTCAATTATTTCTTGTTTTTTTAACTATTATATGCAGCAAATGCGTCTAAAATGTTTCTTCTCTGTAGAGGATATGCTACTTAGCAAATCAACAAAACGTTATGGCTGCAATTCAATAAGCCCTTTTTAGTACTATAGAGAGCCAGTTTTCTTAGATGGTGTTTATATGTTGTATTGATAAGTGCTACTTTGCCTGCATGTACTCTTCCTAAGTGAATTGATCTAAACATATTGTTAAGCTAAAAAGCATCTCAAAGCTATTGTACTACAATGTTTTACAACCATTTTATGTATTAACTTACCATGAATGAAGTTCTCTTCGGACGCCTGGTTCCTTTCACCGCCATTGTGAACAATTCTGACTTGGTGGCACCAAACCACTCTGAGGGACTGTTTGCATCTTAATAATTGAATTCTGCAAAATTGGAAAGTAATTGTTTGTAATTCTGATTTAACCAGTGTTGTTTGGCAAATAATCACAATATTGAATGAATTTTATTTTTGTTTGTTTTTATTTATTTATTATTTGTATTTTTATTATTTGACTGAGTATTTTGAGTAGCAAATGGTAAAACTAGCAAAGAAATGTCATGTTACTGCTTATTATGTACAGGATGTGTTAACTTATTGTCACTTAGAAACTCAATATGGCCAGGGGTGTTCAAACATTTGCATACAACTGTATGTTATGAATAAGAACAAAACAAAGATTTCACTTTTTTTGCAAGCAGCTGGCATAGGAAATGGCATCTTCCTTATCATTTCATTTATTTTGTTAAAACAAATTAAAGCAAGTTAAATATGACTACATTATAAAAGCTGTATTCTGGAATTTTTAGAATGCCCACGTAGATAATCACTTTGAATGTCTATATGACTACACCCATCCCTTATCACACTGCTCATTCCTAGGAATCTTTAAGAGATACAAGGATTATGAATTTGAATTTCTTTAAAGTCCACTGCTTGCACTGTACCGCGTATGTTCACACTACAACTTCTGCAGTAGATTTCTGTGAAGCAAAGTCACAAAATAAATTGTTATTTGCTTATTATTGAGCTAAACCGGGATTTATAATGTATAGATAAATCAGTTTAAAACCTGTTTTATGAGCCAAATAAAGTGCTTTATAGAAAGTAAGAGGCAACTGACAGTTGAGCCAATGAGCCTTGCCAAGAAACTTGTAGTCCTAGTGCTCTCATCTCTCTCGTCTTATTACATCACAACTGCAACATCAACAAAATAATAATTATAATAAATAATTACAAGAAAACATTCTCAATTCTGATCTTTGCACAATTCAGGCATTCTTTTTTTTTTTTTTTTTTTTGCTTGATTTCTGTTGCCACTACTGCACATGGTCTTTCAGGATTTGCAGAAATGCACCGATACTGATTGTAAAATAAGATTTTTTTAATAAGTCATTTTCAGGCTAGTCAACTTAGATGGACAGGAATGCTGCACATTCTTGTTTCTTGCTGTTGTATAGCTGGGTTTAGAAAGCACTGTGTTGTATATCGTATGTTAGGTTACAATATGCTATGGATAAATTGTGTTTCCAGCTCCTTTTATTTAATAGAAATTGTTTTCTGATGTGTGTCTGGATTGAAATGATTTGATGTATGTTTTAAAATGAGAATTTCCCAAAGAATCAATATTCCTATTATTCCTTCAACTGTTTCTCATAATTTATGAATTGTGGCATTAGAGAAAACAGAAATGCGCCTTTCTTTTGGATGTAAGGGTAAACAGCAGAGGGGACACTGATATTGCTGGAACAGCTGACGATGCATTTGTTCCTGCTGTACTTGAAAAGTCTTTGCGAGCAGAGATGCCAGTATTAGCCACCTCCTCAAAGATGAAACCTCAGTCTGTTATTTATAGCTTATCTCCGGTGCCACTTTCAGTTTTTATCCATCTCTTTGTGAGCTGCATCCCTGTATGAATCCATCTCTTGTTTCCGTAGCAACGGACAGTATTTGTAAAAAGGAGTGAGAGAAATATCTTTCTGTAAGATCTGTGGATCAGCAGTATTTTGTAATTGGCTTGTAGAGGAAAGAGAAGAGCTGCATGTTACAGCTAAAGGGGTTTTATTGTGAATGGATGAAGCTGAGGCAAATAAATTGAGGGGAAACTGCAGACTGTAATAATTTTCTTGAGTGTTTCATTGATTATACATTTCTATTGCACATGGAATAAATCATCTTGTTTTATTTGACCCTGAGTGACCTTTACAATTAATCACTAGACATGGGTCACCTTGGATATGGTATAGAATATCAGCTTGTATTTGTCAATGGTTTTTCTAGGATATATGGATGGATGGATGGATGGATGGATAGACTGAGTGAGTGATCCCCATTTGGATGCAACTTAGAACATTATATACTCTGACTGAATGGGGGGGCAACATTCTAGAATTTCTAGACCCCTACCTCACTGCTAGTATCCTGCTTGATTTGCTGTAGCTCGTGATGCTTTGCACACATCAAACCCTACGAAAGCTAGCCAGAAGACTGGGACAGATAAAACAAGGGGTGTTCCCCTGTTCAGTAGTCAAGGTACTGACAACCATTTTCTAAAACCACTTAGCATTAACAACACTTAGCTTCCCAGACTGGAAATAGCGTCACGCCTCCAGCTCAGCTTCTGGAAAGTTTTCAAATGGAGGCGAATGGAAGAACATAGCTGGTCACTAAAACGGCCAACACTGTGCTCTGAATACTGATATACTGGTCAGCAACAAGAGAAGTTTGTAAGCTGATCACCAAAGCTAACGTGTTGTGTTGTGGATGCTGGTAGACTGGTCAACCGGTGTGATCGTGCTGGGTGGCCAGCTGGACGAGTATCAACCAGCCCAGACAGGCTTGGATTGGAATGCATGGAATACATTCTGGTTTTGTAAAGAGATGGACCGCCTCAAAAAAAAAGTGTTCATCTTTATTTACATGTGTGATTTTGCAGTTTGATTTTGTGATTTTGAGGTTTTGTCATTGACCGTTTTGTGATGTACAAAATAATCTATAGTTTATGGACAAAATATTACACTCATCATCAAAAGAACAGTTGCACTCAGAAGGAAGTGTGGGATTGCAGTGCTGTTGGGAAGGGAGATAAAGGTTAACAGGAACAATATGATAAATTTCGACTGATATGATCAATATTTACTGAGCTTTATATATGGAAGTCAAACGCCTCAGCATGGAGTTGTAGAGGTTTCTAATGGTGTCCTGTGATAATGCATCCCATGCAGCCTGAATATTCTCACGCAGTTTTGGCAGATTGTGTAGAAGGGATGGAGGTGGAGTGACACCAGGCCTTCTGGACGTATGGCTTATGACAACAAACTGCTGACCACCGTGCCTCCACACACCGATTTGCTGGTCGTCTCCACCAAGGCAAAAGTGGGACTCGTAACCGAAGACGCTGGATACTCCATGACAGTCTGGCACCACATCTTTCATATCACTGATGCCTTCTTCTATACACTGCCACCAACAGCATGCTATCATAGTGTGCGCACAACCAGTATAGTCTACAATATGTCGCCAAGACCATCTCGCCTCCTGGAGACCTATGATGCGACCCCTCTTCAAACTTTTCCAACTCCTCAAACTGCTTTAAACTCTTCTCTGAGGCGTACTTGCTTGCAAAGGATGCTACCAACAGCATGAGTCAGAATGGGTGCCCAATGAAGGACCTTATATAGTCTGTAGGTACAGCGATAGGGCCCGTCCTTGCTTACATCAATTTCCGTGGCCATGAAAATGTAATCATTTGCATGTGTATGATGTCAAACTAACCCACCAAGTTTAATTGCTATTGGTTGAGTTTTTCTGGGTGCAACTATTTTTTTGATGATAAATATATAGGGTTTGGACAATGAAACTGAAACCGCTGTCATTTTAGTGTGGGAGGTCTCATGGCTAAATTGGACCAGCCTGGTGGCCAATCTTCATTAATTGCACATTGCACCAGTAAGAGCAGAGTGTGAGGGTTCAGTTAGCAGGTAAGAGCACAGTTCTGCTCAAAATACTGCAATGCACACAACATTATGGGTGACATACCAGAGTTCAAAAGAGGACAAACTGTTGGTGCACGTCTTGCTGGCGCATCTGTGACCAAGACAACAAGTCTTTGTGATGTATCAAGAGCCACGGTATCCAGGGTAATGTCAGCATACCACCAAGAAGGACGAACCTCCACCAGCATCACGTAGTGACCTGGCCACTATCCTGCAAGAAGAATGGCTTAAATCCCTCTGACCACTGTGCAGGACGCAGTATATGTCATTCCCAAGACGAACTGACGCTGTATTGGCCGCAAAAGGAGGCCCTACACCATACTAATAAATGACTGTGGTCTAAAACCAGGTGTTTCAGTTTCATTGTCCAACCCTTGTACATTACAATAGGCTAAGCTGTTAGCAGGCTAAAGTTAAGACATGGGTGCACAAACAAAACGACTTAATCAACTCAAAACCACGTTACAATGTTATTCAAGTTAGTCTGTAAGGGGCAGCCATGACATCTGTATCACAGGACCACTGTTACCAAATTAAGTTTGGGTTAACGTAAGCAGGAAACATATGTATATATATTTTTGGTTGTTTTTTTTTTTTTTGTCATATAATTGGAAACTACATCAACTGCCATTTCTGTTTGTTATCTTAACCCTTTAAAACATGTATGTAGGTCTGTATGTGGGCTTAGACTTCACTTCCACGTCCTCATAAATACATTGGTACCTCATAAAAATCATTTATAAAATGGAATTTGCTTGTTTACTTTTTATTGTATCTCCAACATGATAATCTCAAGGCGTCTCACTAGCATCTAACATTCATCTAATTTCAATTACAGGAACCATTGCATAACCATGCACACATGCATGCAACACGTCACTGGCTAAGTAAGGTTTACATAAATAATATTAAATGGACTGTTGATTGTTTAAGATTTTAGACTTATAAAGGTTGCAAAGGATCTTAGAGGCCTTATAGATGAACCCTTTTGGGCCAGGAGGTTATGTCCTTTGGGCCAATGTCCTATTCCTCTGCTGGTAATGCTGTGCTGCTCCAAGATTGAGCATAAATAGACAGTAAAATGACAGATCTCCTTTGTAGGACTCATATATAAGTACATAAATAAGAAATAAGGGTTTTAGGCTGGGCCCCCTGCACCATGCTCCAGTGTGGATATAATTATTAGTTCCCAAATAATTACCTGGATGGTAAGCCTGTTAGGGGTTAAGTGAACTGTGTGCTTTAGACCTGAGTTATCACGCTGCCACCACACGGTGGCGCTTACATAGCTCTGAACTGTTGTTAGTATAGAAAACTGCAAAGGATAAAAAATCTTTCTCGCTTTAAACATCACATTGTCATGACTAATGCCCTACTGGTACTGTTCCAGAGATGATTAGGACTCACTTATCCTGAAAACATCACTACAACAAAGAGAAAGAAGGAAAAGGTTTTGGCAGCGGTGGGATTCGAACCCACGCCATCGAAATGACTGGAGCCTAAATCCAGCGCCTTAGACCACTCGGCCACGCTACCGCGACTACAGGTCTTTTAATCTAACACTTAAATACTGAACTACGACGACTCGGTCACTAAGTTCAAGCCATTTATATACCAAATTACAATTCCTAAACTGTAAAGTAGCTCGTTTACTTTCTTTTATTTTCCGAGGCTCCTCACAGCTACCACACTCAGAGCTCTAATGTCACTTCCTTCACGTTAGCGCGTGTGGCTACATCACTGTTAGCTGCAGGTATCTTGAAATAGCCTGTTGATGGTCCGTCTGGCTCCCTTTTACCTGTGTACAGTTAGCAGAGCTAACGCACTGGTCAGTGACGCGTTTACCTGGCTTACGTTAGCCCCTTACGTAACCAGCTCAGGCTAGAAGAATCCACTGGAAAATCAGTTTTGTAAACAAACCTCTTCTCGAGGAGAGTTTCACTGTATAACACACTGTCTGTATTATAACCAGTATCCCTGGAGTTGACACTGGCAGGTATAATTTGCATGTGCTTGGCTGGATCTCCGAACTCGTGATGTTTGGGGGCGTGTGCGGTACGTGCGCTCCGTGTACTCACAGCATGGCGGTGCGGACTGACTGTACTTTAAACCACCCGCCCTACCTCGCTCACTGGGACCTCTGGTGGTCCGCTGTTGATGTCACTGTTCACTACCGCTTTCTACAACATTCCCTTGCATAAACGGGAACAATATATTAGAGCCCGCGTTTGGTTAACATGCAAAGCTGAACGTGGTTACATAAGCAAAGTGGGGCTCGTAAAAATGCAACGGTGGGCATTTTTTTGAGCCCCCCACCCCCCTTAAAGGAATTTATCCCCTAGAGGGCGCGCGTGGGGCTGATGTGGTGTGACAGTGGGCTTAGCGTTAGCCCCCCCTCCACTTCTTTCTGTCAAAAACAGGAGCAGCAGGGCAGAGCTGCTGGTGGGAGGAGGACACGTTGCACCCTGCACTGGGACGAGAGCCGTTTCAGGGATAGTCAGACTGTGGGGCTGAAATTTCCCTCGAAACGACCAGCTCGAGTCGACCGTCGATATACAAACCGTGCAAAACCTGGAAAGAAGAGGAGAAGCCAGCATGCCTCGCCATATTTAGCCTGCTTCATATAAACGCAAGGTAGCTTAGCGTTAGCTAATGTTTACGTTTTATTGCTAATGGTACATTGTGTACAGAAACTGCCTCCATTTGTACTGTATAGCCAACCATGAGGGGTTGAACAGCTTTCTAGAACTAGCCTTTAGATACCATTTAGTATAGCTCTCTGAGTATGTCAATGCTAGCTCGGTTAGATAAGTATATTGTTTATATCTGTATGCTAGCTAAGCTTAGCTAACGTAGCTTAAGAAAGTGAATGAATGAATTTTAATGTAGAGAGCTGTCACAGGAAGCTGCTAGCTAGCTATTTACAATACCAGGCGAATTTGAGTGTCAGTTGTGGTCTTATCTGGCTCAACAGGCTTAAAATGTATTAGTTTATGTTGGTATGCTTATTCTTTTATTTCACTCGTCTCTTTCAGCACTTTAACAACAACAGATCCTGTAAGTTCCAGGCTGTAACTCTACCCAGCACTATGGCTGACGACGAGCTGATGTTCAGTATGGAGGAGGTGGGCAGCCTCAAAAGGAGTTCTGGCGAAAGGACAGTGCACTTTGATAATCCCAGCTCCATTGATGATGATGAGGAGGACTTCTACATCTGCCCCATCACTGACGACCCCGCCAGTCCCGCTAAGGAAATCTGTAATTATCTGAAGAACATTGCCAACAACAGACAGCTCTCCAGTTCGCTGCCCAAAAACTCATTCAGCTACAAGGTTGGTGAAATCATATTGTGGCTGTGCAGTTGTCAATACACGCCCCATGAAATTAGACCCTGTGGACTGTTTCATGATCAGTCCATATAGTCCAGTGTTATATGGCCTGTATTTGTTGTGTTATAGCTAGAGTGGCCCTATCGGTGATAACAAGGTGGACTGTCCTGTTTACATGACAAAAAAGCTTTGTTGTCAGCCTGTGGACATAATATTGAGTACAGGCTGATTATTAGTTGAAGGTATTTAGTGTTTTTAGTGCAACACTATTTGCAAATGGTTACTCTTTTCTTTGTGGCCTCTTTCTGCCATATATGGAGAAGCAGCCCTGTCAGAAACACATGGTTAGATGGTGATCAGCAACGGTTTCACTAAACCCCTTTAAAAAGAACAGGAAGCAGTGACACAGTGTTGTCTTTGTGGCTACGTTTAGACAAGCAAGTCTTCCTTTCTTCCGTTTTTTTTCTTTACACATCTGATGCATGTTGTGGCATATGGTGCATCTGTCCTTTAACTCATTTAGATGTTGATGGGATGCTTTCTTTTTTAGCACTCTTGTGCCGTGCATGCAAAACCACATGGTGATTCTGATTCTGATTCTGTGTTGGTCTACTTTCATAGATTTGGCTCTGACTGTATAAAGTGAACGCAAATCCAGTTTGAGCGTCAAAAGTCTGCTGTCCAAACGGAGCCACTGTAATGTTTACGTTTGTCTAACTGTCCACTGTATCTACCCCCTTCCTCCCCTCCATCCATTCAGAACAAAAATGAAACACAGCCAGAGGTGCGATCGGTCAGGTTTGGTTCTTTAACTGAGAAAGGTCGGGTATGTTCACCATTTCAAGTTTTTTAGTCTTCTTTGTCCCTCTGTGCTAGTTGCCCCTTTCTTTTTTATCTTTCTCATTAATCCATTCATGCTGTGGCTCCCTGTAGTCTTGGTATGCATGCCTTTCTTTCACAATAGGAGTCTTCCTCCCCCGTTCTCTCAATCACCTGTTGTTCCTGCTAAGTGTTCCAGCAGCTTGCTCTTGCTCCCTGCAGGAACTCAAAACAATGAAATGAACTGAACTGGACTGAAACTCACATATGAAGATTTTCTAAAATGTACGTTAGTTATACATATATAAAGGTTTAATGTGGTAAATCCACCTTTTTTAATGTTCTGGATAATTAATGGCTTATGCTATAAAATGATTCAGAGTGGATAGATGTAAAACTCTCCATTCTGGAGAAGCATCAGATTGGTTGACAGTGGTGGTGATAGGAACCAGATGTCTGAAGAGTTTAACCCCTAGAACCTTAGGTCTGCACTTTGTAGGCAGTTTGTATGGCTGGTTATTATGCTTCATTGGTGACTAAAGGGTTCACTTACAAACATGATATATGGGTTTATTATGTCTGTGAGTTAACCCTTGGCTGACCTACGTCGTGTAGGATAGAGGACTTTGGGTTCTAGGGGTTCAAATTTTTCTGACAGCTACCTCGCAGATATATGTATATGTGTAGCTTCACTCATTGTTTTGGATAGCAAATAAAATGGCTATATTTGTATTATGGAGATGGTCACCCCATCACCATCAGCACCACTGTACAGAAATCTGAACTTTCTCCTAAATGCATTATATGATCTGATTTCCATATCATTCTAAAAGACTTTGTGTAGATCAGAAAGACTACTGGGAAGGCTATAAGTCTCCTTTAATACCATTTGTATTTAGAGCTTAGTAAAAGACTTTATATGATTATAAGTTTTATAAGTTTTGGTAGTTAAGTTGATGGCGATGCTGGTACTTATTAAAATATGTGCGAACTAAACACTTGGCATTGACCTCACAGTGATATAGAACTGTATCCAGTATGGCGTGTGCATATGACTTGTTGATGTAGCTTGTGTTCTCTGTATTTAGGGACGCATGTGTGACTACACGTACTCACTATGGAGCCAAGACGTTCCCAATTGCTAAATATAGGCTGCTGTGCTACAGTATCTAAGGCATGCCTGCTATTCCATGATGTAGTACGGGATACAAACCCATCTAGCAGGTTTACTTTGCCAGTGATACTTTAATATCACTTTTTATTTTGAAAAAGTACTCTTACAATGCGTCACTGTGTGCAACACAACACTAGTCATATGAGGCTTTCCCTGTCGCACACTGTTACTCCTGCTTCCAAGTCAATGATTCATGGTTGTTTAAAAATAATTTACAGTCCAGTCAGGACTGTAGTATTCAGGATGTACAGTGCAAGCTGGGCTGCAGTTTTGTAGCTGAAAGGGGAAATTCAGAGACAAATAAACACAAATATTCCTTTACTTCCGAAGTGGCTGATTAACCAGTACATGTTTGGTGTCCTAATGGCTTTATTGTTTTGCAGTGGACCTGATGGGTCAATAGAGGTTTATCTCCATTGTTTAGGACACTATTTTGTGGACACTAAAACTTGTTGTTGGGGCTAAATTAGATATTTTGGTGCACAGTTATTTTTTTCAAGGACACAAATCTTATGTTAATTTGATTAAACTGACCATTTAGTCATTTCACTGTTTAATGTTTATCCTTGCATGGACTCCTTAATTGCAGCCTACTTGCTTCCCATGCCTTTTTGTTCCCCTTTCCTTCCATTGCATTGTTTTGTTTTTTGTTTTGCTCTGTGCATTTGCTGTTTAAATCATACACAGGAAAAGGAAAGGACATCAGTCACCAAATGTAATGGTATTGGGAGTGCTTGCGTGGGAGAGAGATATAATTTTGTTCAGGGAGGATGAAATCTGTTCACATTTCTTCCCTCTGCCATAGGCCACTTGGAAACATGCTATCGAAAAAGCGAAAGCAATGCCAGACCCTTGGGCTGAGTTCCATTTGGAAGAGGTTGCGACTGAGCCCTGCATTAGATACAGGTTTGTGTTCTTTTGTTGGCTGTACATGACATAACACCGCTGCAGCACTGGTCTCCTGCTGTATAGTAGACATGCAACAAATATTGGAGAACATTCAACAAATTAAAAAAGTCAAATAAACAGAAAAGCTATTTAAATAACCCACACGTGCTGCTTTTATGAACTCAGTTCCATGGGGGAAACAAATATTTGTTTATGAAGTTAAAGGCTAGCTTGTCATCAGTGGCACTGAGCTCACTTTGGCTCAGCTTCAGAGAGTAGCTAGCATGTGCTCAATTAGAATCAATGCTACTACGCTGTGTTTACTACCACAAATAACAACAACAATAGTAATAACATATAATACCAATATTTATAATTATAGGAGTGGGAATCACAAAAGGCCCCACAATATGATATCATGATACTTAGTTGTGTAGTACCACAAAAATGTGATTGCAATATTTATAGTATAATAATTATCATGGATGGGAATCGCCCAAGAATATAGTGATGATACAGTAGTATCAATATCATCATGATACTTGAGTCACAAGGCAATATACTTTTTACAGCTGCTTTTGCCTCACCTGTTTTATCGAATGAGTTCAGTCTGTTTACTCTGGTCATTTAATTGCAGCAAAGTGACAGTCAAGCAGACAGACTGAACAACACAGTTTAAAACAGTTTTTTTTTTTTTTTTTTATTTATGTAATAAATATTGTCCACCCGTTTATTTATACAATATTGCAGTACTGTGCTGTATCGTTTAGTAATAGTAAGAATAACAGCAGCAACCATAATAAAAGCAACATTAAGAATAACATCGATTCTGTTATTCAATGTTTTGAGAAATGATTGTCCTTATGGATTACTTGAATATTTGTGTCTATAATGTTGTTTTATTTTGATCTTTTATCATGAATGTGTATGTTTTGTTTAAGCAAAATAATCCTGAACAAGTGTTTCTGTGTCATCGTAAATAGCAAGCCTATAAAATAGCACTTGCAGAGAGACTTGTGGATGAGCTAATTTTAAAAAACGGCTGTAACTTAATTCCTGCCTAGTCTTGATGTACAGCTCGTGGACGTGTGCCATACACATATACATACGCAGACCTATACGCAGTAGGCGGAGGGCTGTGCTCCTGATAGAACACTTCACAGGGGACAGAGTGTTCTGGGATGAGAGCTAGTGTGTGCACACTTGTGTAAATACAAGTCATGTGCTAGCATGGCTATGCCCATCAATGGCCTTCCCCTGACTCTCTAGGATCACAGCCTTAAGGCACACATGTTGGGGCGAGGCGCATGTTAAATGTACTCCTAGCCTAAAAGCTTGTTTGACCCGAGAATGCCTTATGTAGTTTAGTTTAGTATGTGGCTCATATTATGGAACACTGATCTTTCCTTGCTTTTTTAAAATAAGATTTTAAAGTACAGTATACTGTAAATATATTGTGTGTATATATATAAATGTATTTTACAAATTAAAATGTTGGAAAGCTGCAATTCTCTTTTAATAAGACTTGGATCCTATTAAGTCTGTTGCTAAGCCACAATATCCAAATCTTATTAAAGAGAATTGCAACTTTCCCAAGTTTGTATTTGCATAATTCGGTTTTCTGATACATACAAAGTCATTTAGAATGATGTAAAACAGTGTAAGGAGTTAACAGTATATATAGTACATTGTAACAAAATTTGTTTAGGCCAGGAGTACATTAAACATGTGTCACGCCCCATTTGTATGCCTTAAGGCAGCGATCTTGAAGAAGCCGAGGGAAGACCTAATAGCCATTGTAAAACAATGATGGCCTAATTTAATTGTTTTTGTGATGTCACTGAAACCAGTGTGCTTATGATGTGCAATTTATTAACGTGTTATTAGTAAAGCCAACCACACAGCAACCCTTGGCTCACAATCTGAATAGTAATTTACTGTATCAGTCTTACAAAGACTAACAAGTGGTTCAGGCTCGAAGAGAAATATGGTGGACATGCAGACGTGCATAGTGGTGCCCTTTATTTTTGCATTTGCATGTAAATTTTGTAAATGTAACCGTACAATTTGACTAAATAAACCTGCTCACTTTCTAGGTACAATGCCATTACCGGTGAATGGGCCCAGGACCAAGTGTTTATTAAAATGTCCTCTCAGGTATTATTGCACCCCTTACACTCACACAGCTACTGAAGCATGATGGTGTTTGAGATGTTAACTTGTTATAGATGGTCTGTTCATTGTATGGTGGTCTAAAAATCTCTTCTTTTACAGCCCTTTGGAAAGGGAGCCATGAGAGAGTGTTACAGAACGTAAGTGGTCTAAAAATTCACAGCTTTCCTGATCAGGTGATAACACTGAGTTGGTGGCAACAAGCTCAACTTTAAAATGGGCTGTTTTATCCAGTCAATAGATGTACGCGTTTGTAGCGTTCCACTGATTTTCCAAAATTCCTGCATAATGAAATTGTTAAAATGTAAACAACACAGTTCAACAGTGTTAAAGATAGGAACCAGACATCTGAGGACTCCAATGCCTCTAAAACAGTCAGCGTTATTTCTGAAGAGGATGACTCAGAAGGTTTACCGGTGGTTTTAAACAGTAAATACATTTTATTAAGATTTAGGTTTATCTGTGATGAACCACCTCCCAGACTACTCTGAATGACTTTGTGTGCTTCTCTGACAATGAAATATACAGAAAGTTTGGACCATTGGTGGAATTTCCTCTGTAGCCTTAAACAGAGTTGTCAGAATACTAAAGTTGGGTGGATTAACAGACATGTCACAGTTATTACACCGGTGCCTGATCACAAATATATCAGCCAAAGGCAAGACGTTTATCTCACCACAATTAATTTAGTGTCATTAGTTATCAGTTGGGAGATACTAAGTATGGACAGCTAGGAAGTAAGGAGGCATGTGCTTTAATGGCTGCATACACTAAACAAAAGTCATTTTAAAAAATGTGTTATTTATATTTATGCAGCTACTAATCCTCATCTGAACTTTCATAATCTTGACTGCTCTCATAATAGGGTATCAGGACAATACAGTATTTAAAAATGGCAAGAGTGTTAAATCGACAGCGCTGTTTTAAAATTAGCATGGTATCAAATTTCCACTGCGTCCTGTTCTGTTTGTATATCTAGTAATTGGCCAAACAAAAACATTCTGCCCATTAAGATTGCATTTAGAGTGGGGATTAACCAGTCAGACAGATGAGCCTGAAAACAGTTGTAGCCTAAGATGGAAACACGTCCAATATGCTTGTTAGTTAGAATTGAACGTGACAGATAGGATCTGTAGCATGCTTACCAGGCTAGGGTTAGATTAGATAGTAGGATACAGATCCAAACAGGACAGAACTTGTATAATTTGGCTTTTCTGTGCCTCAAACATCATTCCTTCAACTTCACTCCCTCAGATTTGAACCAGTCTCTTTTAAACTTGTGTCACTGCCTTGGTTTGCCTAAATCAAACCTGTTCTGTAGTAACCAGAGCTGTTATTAAGTTGGTGACACTAGCCAGATCTTCTATACTAGTTAGCAGCATTGTGGTTGTTAGGTACACGTATTGCCATTCGTTGAAAGACGGACCACAATGGATTGACGTATTTCATGCACCTGTAAACAAGCTGAACTTTAATTCTATGGAATGAGGTGGCAGAAGTTATTTAAAAAGTTTTTCTTGAGTGTCCCTTACATGCAGTGCATGAACAATGCATTTTCATAGGATATGATGTAATATTGCCATATCTTCAAGAACTAAATGTGAAACACTGACATGGCCAATTTATAGGGGACTAAAATTTATAGTACAAGTCTGTACTGGTTCTTATCTTTAGCTATTGTAGACAGACACTGTCACTCTTGTTACTTCCTCCTCTGTGGTTTCATGTTCTTCCTCACACTTATCTGCAACTTTCTGATAAGTGCCCTTTCTTTGCAGAAAGAAGTTGTCGAACTTCTCTCACAGCCACAACTGGAAATCAGCATCAAACTATGTGGCTAAGCGGTACATGGAATCTGTGGACCGAGACGTTTATTTTGAGGATGTCCGGTTGCAGATGGAAGCTAAATTATGGGGCGAGGAATACAATCGCCACAGGCCTCCCAAACAGGTGCCTTTTTCTTTTCCTGAAAGAAGATTTTCATCAGATCTTTAGTTCTGCCGTAAGCAGAGTCTCCAGAAAGCTAACTGTTCATTGCCTCCTCTCGTTGACTGTCAGGTGGACATTATGCAGATGTGCGTTGTGGAACTGACCTCTCGCCCTGGAAAGCCTCTATACCACCTTGAGCACTACATTGAAGGGCAATACATCAAATACAATTCTAACTCTGGCTTTGTAAGGGATGATAACATACGTCTCACACCACAGGTATAGTCATTTAAAATTCACACTCTAAAAGACCTCATTCAAAAAGTAGAACTGCTATTAAAACTGATTCAAAATATTCTTGCATTATCTGAAATAAAGTATGAAGTAATATGTACATATTTCAACAAATTCACACATTTCCACTCATTTAAGTCTGTAACAGTTTAGCTCCACCCCATAACACTGTTCTACAGAGAGCCCTACTCTGTGCCCTGAAACTCCACTGATTGTACTTTTATGTTTAACCCATTGAAGGCAGTGCCCACAGGTGGGCCCAAATTGTTGCTACACTCTTCTTTAACTTCAGCCTAACCCAACCCTAGTCCTTGTAGTTACAGTGTAAGTCTTAGTATTTCTGGCTAATTGTAGTGAAACCGAGATATTGATTTCTTAGAATCTGTACCACGAGCTGTAATGTCTAAATCAAAAAAGGTTTTTATTTACTTTCCAAAAAACAGCCAGTGAACCTAAACATATCTTCTGAGGTTTTATACTGTATGTAATGTTCATAATAACAAACTAAAGCAAACAAACTTCGTATTTTTAAGGGATTAAAAGGTAAAAAATTAATTGTAGCACTCAACTGAAAATGATTTCATGCTATTGGGGTACTAAAATCATTAAATTCCTTTCTTAACTAATTCTGTGGATGAAAATTGTTTTGGTAGCTCAAAAAAGCCAAAGGGTACTTCTTTTGTAGGCACAGAGATGTGTAAACATGTTTCAGGAATATCATAAACTGACTTTGACATGTGGCCTCTATGATCTTAGGCATTCAGCCACTTCACATTTGAGCGCTCTGGACACCAGCTGATAGTAGTGGACATTCAGGGAGTTGGTGACCTCTACACAGACCCCCAGATCCATACAGAGAAGGGCACTGACTTTGGAGATGGCAACTTGGGTACCTATCTACATCTCTTCCTACAACTGCTTGCATAATTTCTAGTTTCTATGCATGCTTGCTTTAACAGAAAGAGCATTTGCACTGTTCCGTCTGTAGCTTAAGAAACATCGGAGTCAAATGACTGTACAAGCTGTAAAATTCAAATGGTTTTGCATGTCTTTCTGTGTTTTTCTAAGGCGTACGTGGCATGGCCCTGTTTTTCCACTCTCACCTGTGTAACAAGATCTGTAAGAGTATGGGCCTTACACCTTTTGACCTGGCCCCTGCAGAAAGCACTCAGCTGGACTGCACCAACAAGCTGCTGGTTAGTCTTGTAGCAATAACTGTTTGTGTATCAACAAAACTGTAAACCTTCATGTCTGTTGGCTTCAAAGCTCACTATTGTCTACTCAGCTTCCCATTTATAGAGCCAGTAAACTAGGTACAGAACGGGACTGCCTTTTTTAACTTTTTTATTAATTTTGTAGCCTGCACATTTTAGTGAGATTCACTAATATAGGAATCGTGAACACGTTATGTAACTATCTGCAGGTAGAGATACATAAATATTTGTAAAAAGTAGAAATTGTCAGTACATCTACCTACATTAGCACTAAAAAAATGAATGTTCATTTTTGTAGGGTTATTGTAATAATGTTTATTATAAAATGAACTACAAATATATTACTATATATATATATTACAGTATATATACTACAGTATATATACTACAGTAGCCCAGCAACATCTAAACTTTCAGTTTTTACATAGCACAGTAAACATGTATTGGTTGGAAATGTCTGTCATTTCAACATTTGTCTGATTTCGAAAAAGTAATAATATACTGATACTTATATGATTCTGAGATCATTATGCATCTTCTATCTTAATTTCACTACTGAAATAGGGATCTGCAATCTAATTTTTAACTAATATGTTATCATAATTAGTTTTATTATCACATTCATAGTAGTACATAGTTCATCATGGCTACGCCTCATAACAAAAAAAAAATTAGAGACTGTGAACCAACAAACCAAAGTACAGTAACTGCATAAAGCTTATTAGTTGCCAGCCCAGTGTGATACCATCTTATAAGTTCATTTATATTTGTCCTTTTAGTAAATTTTTAATCCTGATTTAAAAAGAATCCTCATTTCTTATCATAGTCTATTTCTAATATTGATACTATATCATAGCCTAAAGTGGGACTACTTTTTTAGTTTTACTGGTGCGGTTTGTTTGTTTAAACTACTTACAGAAATGTTGTGTTGAAAATGAGAATTTGAGAATTTACTTAATGAGCACCTAAATTAATGAGATTTATTGTGAATTGCTGGTCATGCACAGCAGTCCGCTAAGACAATGCTCCGTGGCTGTGAGGAACACTGCGGGTCTCCAAGGGTGCGGACCACCTCCTTTAACCGCATGCCGCCTCTCCTGTCCCGTCTTTCGGAGACCTCCTCGGCTGATGACAACATCAGCGACGCAGATTCGATTCCCTGCTCTCCTTTGAGCCTAGGCGTATCCGCAGACCGGTCACCCAGAGGTAAAGTTTTACAATGGTTCGATTCAAACACTCCCCAAACCTGTCAGTCAACCTTAGTGAACTGTTAACCTCCTACCCTACCAACACCCCTTTTATCCCTTCTCCCCCACCCAACAAGCCCCCTGCTACCCCTCCCCCTTAAACCAACCCCTCTCTTCAGTGCCTTCCACCCACAAACCTCTCTCCCCAACCCTATCAAAACTTAAAAATAGAATCCCTTTTGACCTCACTATTAATCCCCCAAAGCCCTCTCTCCTATTTATCCCCCTGTCCAGTCTTCCCAATTCTATCAATCCCCACAATCCAACTCTATCAGTCTGACCGAAAACATCTCCCAAACCTTATCTACCCTTTAAACCCAGCCTCTTCTCAAAGCTTCATTAACCCCTTTGAATTCCTCTCCCCAGCCCTATTAACAGCCTCATATCCTCCTAAGCAATCATGTCCTTCTAAAAGTTATGCAGCTGAATTTGTGCTCACTGTGTGTCCCAGGGGAGAGCACAGATCTGCTTATTTGCACTACTGTAGCACTTTGAGTTGTTATTTTGTTGTCAGATTATCAAGCCATTATTTATCATTATTTATTTTTACTGTTGCATGTTTTCCTAAAAATACTTTTGTTTCTTTTCAGTTTGGTCATTTATGAATGAATTGAGTGACACGGACACAGATCAAAAGGTAGGGTTGAGAAGAGCCACACTGTACCAAGTTTTCATTTAGCATTAGTTTAATGTAACGTCACTTGACTGAGGATAAAATGATCCTTTGTTTCCAGTCTTCAGAGAACGGAGGAGACAGTGGTTACCCCAGTGAAAGACGCAGCGAGGGAGACCTAGCTGAACACAATGACAGGGTATTTACTTCTCTTTTTCATGTATCTCTATTCTATACATGTATCTTTTATGCATTTTATGATGAACACACTAACAGATATTGCTTGGAAAAAGTCTTATATAAAAATTAAAATTCAATTTGGTTTTTGCCTTCTCCTGAAAACTTGCCATCTTGGAGAACCTTGTTTTTCTTTGTACAGCGATGATATACTGCATTTGTCAGTTAAATTGTACTTCGCATTTTCATAATTAATAAAAATCAAACTCAAGTGTGTGTGTGTATATATATATATATATAGGTACGCATGATCAGGATTAGCCCAGATAGGCGTGAACAGATTGTTTGACAACAGACCAGTTTTAAATTATATTGTGGAGTCAAGAAAGCGCTGGTTGAGTGGTTGAATGCCTCTATGACAAAATGTCATAGCATAATGATTCACTACTCTCACTGTACTAAATAGCCTGTTATGTCTTACATTCGATATAGCACTTGATATTACTTTGTTATTTAAGGTTTATATTATTTTCATAGGTAGATGATTTATCGTTTATAAATTTGAAATGGTGCTTTGGCACATTTAGAAGCACATTTGTAAAAGTCACAACGCTCATAACAGAAAGTCAGGAAGACTTAAAGGTCTGAATGAGACTCCGAAGGAAGCGAAACAAAGGTTATAACAACAGGATAGGCCGCTAGCTGTACAGTTGGTTTTGAAGACGTAGAAGTGGTGGACAGCTTTTGTCTACTTGGATCAATTATTAACAACAAAGGACATTCGATGGCTAAGAAAACAAACATATGGGTCACTAAACATATTAAGCCTGAACTCTCACTACAAGCCGGGTAACCGAGCCGGAGCTCATATTTTACTCCATGGTTACAAGAACAAATTTATTGGAAAAGATGGTTCTGTTTAAAGTAAAAGCGGAAGAAACTGCATTGAGATGGATGACCCCTATTCATCAAAACTGCACAAAAGGAGTGCAGATTTATTACTTGTAATGATGTACACTGCATCCAATTCATTATGCCAGTGGACTGCACTGCTCCCCCTGCTGACCGAATCAATACTGTGTTTAACAAAAACATCATGATCAGTGCATGGCTAATGTATAGGCTAGTGATTGCAATTTCTAGCTATTTAGCTAAGGAGTTGTCCAGTGCCTTTCAGCCAAATATCAATCTGTCATACTGTCATTAAATCAGAATCAGGATCTGAATTGTCTAGTGTCTTTTAGTTAAATCTCTATCTGTCATTCTGTCATCGGCTACTGTTATCAGTGATTTGTGCATCAACGTTTTCACTGTTCGTTTCTAATGACACAAAAACAGACCAAACTATTATCTGTGGTAACTGACCATACGCTACAGCAGCGGCAAATAGTGATGGAGGTTAAAAAAAAAAAAACCTTCAAAATCACAACCTTCAATGAACTGGTCAGACGAACAGACACATGGGCATTGTTACTCTTCTGGTGTATGACAGCAGGTTCTCATGCCTCATCTTGTAGGTTCGGCCCCTCTACAACAGACATTACTCTGAATCGGATGAAGACAGTGTTCGTCGGGTAAATACAATTAACCCATTTTTCCAGTTTAACCATCATTATGTAATCCAGTATGCTGTCATTCCCATCTCATATTTTTCTCACCTCTCCCTTTCCAACACTGATCATTGGGTCTTTTCTCTGTTCTCACCACTACCTGCATTACCAATAACCTCTAATCAGTTCATCATCTCACCTCCTCTCACCTTCCTCAGCAGAAAGCGGTGGTTAATGCCAGCAAGCTGTCCGTTACTGTTAACAGCCCTGACTCTCACACGGTGATTTCCTGCATGCACCACAATTAGCTTTGCCCTCTGTTCAGAGCACATGTGCTGTTGGTGAATCAATACTAAAAACGGTCTTCCTCACCCTTTCTTTGATCTTGTCCTGTTTGCATCTTGGTAGGTTGGTGTGTTTCTTTCATATTTAGACTGTTAGGTTTTTGTATGCTTCCTTATTTGGGCTTCCTGAGATCATTTATAGTATTTGTTTATTGTACTGCATGGAAGTCTGACATTGCTTTGGCCTTTGTATTAATTAACAATGAATTTGAATTAAAAGGAAAAATTGTAGCCTAACGAATCCAAGTAAGATTTTTCCATGGTCTTTTCTTTTTGGAGACTGTTCCAGCATTTCTTGGCTGATGAACTGAAAAGTATTTGTCCTTTGCCAGACTTTGTAGATTTAGCAGAACAGGCTTTGCCAAAACATGTGCAACCATTGAGGTGCAACCATTCATTCTGATGTATGATGCTGATGTAAAGTGTACCTAACATTAACATAAAAGAGGATATAATTAATAATCAAGCTATAATAATTATTGCAACTCTTGTAATTTGAAAATTGCAATTTTATTATAAAAACGTTTAATATTTCAATCCTACAGCGAATTGAGCTTCAGTCTACAGTATAGCATTAGCCACTACACTATAACAAACATTTGAACCCTCTGGATGTCTTTGTCATCATCACTGTAAACAATCTCTGGACCTAAGTATTTTTCAGAATCAGAATGAATGTTTACATTTTGCCGACTTAATGAATGTAGAAATTTAGAAACATCTATAAAGTCCTCTTTAGTGCTCTGGCAATCAGTTTTAGTTTCCTCCACATATTTGTGCATGTATGAAGCTGGCTGCAGCTTCTTTGCAATAAAACAGTGTCAATACTGCATGGTCAAATGGTGCTGCCTATTTGTAAGAGAGCATCCAGGTCCTATGAATGCCCCAACTGAAGAGCAATGTTATTGCATTTCCCAGTAAATATACTGCATTTAAAGAAAATGCATTGAACACTGTAACCACATTGGACTCAACAGCATTAATGTATGTGTGCTTTACCTTTCAGCTGACAGAGGAAAAATGGAGTTTCTTCCACTCGTCTCGTGCTCATATTCACAGACCCTCCTGCGTGGCGGTAGAGGTGGAGCGACTGAATTCTCTGGTTCTTGAAAGAAAAATTGGCAAATCTATTTTGGGCAAGGTAAAGTGCTTTTGCTTATATTTATCATGCTCATACAAATACACCAACTGGCCACTTCATTATGTAGCCTTAAGCAGTCTTACCTACTACTGTAAAATGCAGGGGTGTGTCTAAAATAAGTAAAATAATCTCTAAAAATTAAAAAACTCTGAATCCTAAATTGAATATACCCTACAAATGTATTTAGCTTATTACTATCTACATCAATGGACTTTAATACATGCAATGTATAAGGAAGTTTTATGCAAATGCAATAATTGCACAAATTGTGATGTAATGTTTTTAGCTTGATAGAAATATAAATAGCTATAAATATTGTCGTTAATTCTGCCAGGTTAAAATCGGTGTATTTGAATCAGCACTTTGATAAATTCTGATGGATTTTTACAACCCCATTACAATTTAAAACTGTGAATATTTTGAAATGTCATTCTAAAATGTTAATGTTTATATTAAGTTTTGTTTGTGCCTGATCAGGTTCATTTAGCAATGGTCCGGTACCATGAGGCTGGTAGATTCTGCGAGAAAGATGCACCATGGGACCAAAATTCTGCTGTATATCACCTGGAAAGGGCTGCCATGTGTGGAGAGCTGGAGGCTATCGTAGCCCTTGGGCAATGCTACTTGCAACTGCCTCATCACATTCTACCTGAGATAGAACTGAAGGTATTTTTTTGCTCTTCTTTTACCTCAAAGCCACTATCCCATTGTTCTTCCTCTAAACCACTCTTTCCACTTTCTCTTTGTTCTCACATATAATGGACTACGACAACAGGACAGCGATGAGAACAGGAAGAAAGGCTTCAATCTATTACTTCAGGCTGCTGAGGCTGGAGACAGACCCAGTATGATGTTAGTGGCCAGAGCATTTGACACAGGCAACAGCCTCCCACCTGACAGGTGCGAAACAGCTGGGTTTTGCTACTCACTTTGACACTAAAAGGATTTCTTAAGTGTTTTTTATTTATTTATTTATTTATTCATTTTTTTACACTTATCTGTGTCGGCCACAATACTGATCTTAGGATAAGACAGACGTGAGAGAAGATCTTGTGAAAACTGTTCTTAGGAGGTTTCACCATACGTTCTAACTGTGAAGTGACAACATAAATTCCGGCCATGTTCACTTTCTAGTATACAAGTCAATCAGGCAGGAACCTTTTCTGCACAATGCAGCCTCTGAGATGTACATAAAGCAATTCAGACTCAGATTTCTTTATAGTGGTGCTGATGGGAACCAGGCATCACAAAGTCTACAACAAAAAAATAGAGCCATTTCATTTGCTACACGAAATGACCAGTTAACCTGCATTAGTCTTTTGAGCTTGATCTTTAACACCTGTGATGGTAAAATAGTGGAAGTTCTCAAAAATATTTTTTGTGCAGGAAACAAAAACCAACCACCTGCATGTATTCCTCCACCATAAGTATATTTATTTACCATACATCTAATAATGAAAAATCTTATAATGGCTCTATGATAAAACATCAGGCATCAAGTAATATAAAATATTTTTATGTTAAAACAAGAGGGAGGCATTTGACACTAAGAATGTTTGTTTGCTATCACCAAAACAGTGAACAAGTACCACTCTAGAGCCATCAACAGCTATTCTTACAGAGAGACTGTAGGAAAGAAATTATTGTCAGTGGTAATTGACCATACGTTACAGATGCAACATCAGATGTGCGTTCAATTGTGCACATGTAGCTTGTCTCCAGTAAAGCACTGCTAGCTGGTAGTTTCTGTTAGCCCCCCTTCACCCTGTTGATGATCAGGACCACCACATAGCAGGTATAATTTCAATGGTGGATCATTCTCTGCACTGCATCGACACTGAGACGGTGATGGTATGTTATTGTATGTTGTGCTGGTATGACTGGATCAGAAACAACAGCGCTGTTAGCTCTATTAGACATTCCTACCTTGCTGGTCAAACTCGTAGATGTGAAGTTAGAGACAGTAGCTCATCTGTGTTGAGAGGATGCTGTCCACAAGACCTTACTTGACTGGTTGTTCTCGGTTGGTGGTCAATCCTGGGTCCAGCAGTGACATGGAGGTGTTTAAAAACTGAACCAGTCACACCAGCACAACACACACCAATACACCACCATTCGGTGTCACAGTAATGCTGAGAATGGTCCTCCATCCACATAATACATGCTCTGTAGTGGTCCTGTGGGGGACCACTGGAGAATAAGGTAAAGGGAACTAAAAAGCATGTAGAGGAACAGATTGACTACAGTCTTTCATTGTAGAACTACGGTATTTCCTTGGCACAGGAATCAAGACTGGAAGGAAGCAGTGCGCTGGTACGACTGCGTGTTAAATATGACAGACTATGATGAGGGTGGAGAGTTTGATGGCATGCAGGATGAGCCCCGCTACCTCCTACTGGCCCGTGAGGCTGAGATGTATCAGGAGGGAGGATTCAATCTGGATCCGGATCCTCAGAGAGCAGGTAAGCATAACAGAATTCATGTAACCAGTCAAATAAAACTGATGATTTGCAGTGACCTTTCCTCTGAAGGCACAAGCCGACCCACACCATGTCTACAGAATGCCTCCTATAGCATAGCAGGGTCACTGAAGCCCTCAGTGTGGGTGTTGAGCACTCGGGTCTGTCCCACTGTCTGGTATGCCACAAATGCATTTGTGTAGAATATAGTAAAAGAGATAATGATCTAATCTCAGGCACTACATCTCTTTTTTTTTTTTTCTCCACATCTCTATAGGTTAGATTAGTGCCTTGTAGTCCTGCTAATATCCAATTCTATGCACGGGCTGTTTTTACTCACAGTCTGATCACGTCCTGTGTTGACATTTATCCGTCACCTGAGGAACAGATGCCCTTCTTTTGATCCTTAAGCTTACAAGAACCACAGTCAGTGGACACGTACTTCTGACCACAGTTACTGATTTATTTCCCTTAAATCAAAATGCCACAATGTCACTTAGTAATTGTTCATATTGAACCAGTTTCTGTTACCTGTATCATTCGCGTCTCAATAATGCTACTTTTAAAGACACTTAGATCTTTTCTTTTTGCCATCTTGATCTATAGTGCCTGTTAGCATGGTAGGGCATGTTCACCTGTCTGAAAAACATCTGCACATGTTATGTTTAGTGAAATTCATTGCAAGCAATTCATTATCTAAGCATAAATTCAGCTTTGAAATTCATCATGTATTAATTTCTTACAAACTGATTCATACTTCTACTGTTCTTAATAACTTGGTTACATATTTTGGTTTATTCAAATTTGGTTGTGCATTTAATACAACACTTCATTTTAAATATCAAAGACATTGTGCTTTCTTTCATACTCACATACAGTATATGTGATCTGTATTATTAGTATATCTATACATACACTTATGTTACTGTTTTCTTATCCAGTTTAATATAATTATTTACATTTCCAACTGCCAGTAAATTAAATGGAAAACGGGACAAAGATTTTTCAACACACACGTTCTTTCTTTGTAGGAGATCTATTCACAGAAGCAGCTGACGCTGCCATGGAGGCAATGAAGGGCAGACTGGCTAATCAATACTACATGAAGGCTGAAGAGGCTTGGTCGGCGATGGAAGAGTAAAGAAAAAAATGATTTAATTTCACAAGACTGTTAACATTTTCTATTTCACTCTTTGGGATATGTTTACATGGCCTTCTACAACATCTTTTAATATGCTGTGATGTCCTTTTTATATGTAGCTGTTGTGAAGCAGCTGCACACAAATGGATCTGTCGGAAAGGGCAAGGTGTGCATTATAAGTTAATTATAAGTTCACACCAGTGCAAGCAAAAAATAAAGGAACAAACAAAAAAAGCCCACCAAAGCACTTCAGTAAGTAACTTAGCAATGGCACCAACCCCATTCACTCTGTTTCGTAACACCAAGGTCCATAAAACATAAACATTAAAAAAAGCTTTTGTCAGTAATTTTGTACTGTAGTGATTCTATTAGCCGACTGCCGGCTTACACCAGGAATACAGCACAGTTTTACAGTTATCTACTTGATATCTGTTTCTCATCACCCTGATGCTATGGTATACAGTGGGAATGACTCGATTTTCATATTTGTTGTCATATTTGCTGCACAAATGATTAATTTATGATCACAATTTCCAGGTTCGAATTAAGATGCCGGGTTACACGTATAATTCTAATGTTAACAACATGTGTGTCTATATGTATAAAGATCCTACTTTACATTAGATTCTCCATAAGAAGGATCTGTAGGCATTCTAGTCCTTTTTGTATGCATTGTTGAAATAGAGCAAACCCACTCCGGCAAGAGCTTATGAATGCACATATGTTGCATTCCAATGTATTAAACTTGCTATATGTTATCTGTTCCATTAGTAATTATTAAGTAATTGACTGTTAAACATACAGAGTAAATATTTTACTTGGATATTTTTCGCAAGTCTGCTTAATCTACAGCTACTATACGTTGCATGAAGTCAAGTGTAGGAATGGAAATCTACATCCCATGGAAAACTGCATCCCATAGAGCCGCTAGAGAAAATTAGCAGCAGTGTATCACAGACAGCCTTACCAACTTGGATGAAGTTTCTATGGGATGGAACTGCAGCAAAATCAGTGCTGCCCCTTCGGTTTAAATTGCATTTACCAATGAATCAAGATTGTGATTTTAATCAATTGTGCAGCCCTGTTTGATAGCTATGTTTATGGATCTAAAAAATGTAATGTAAAAAATCACACCTTGATGAATAGCCAGTGCCATTCTAGATATAATAATTCACATTAAGCACACATGCAGACTGAGTGAGTAGAAGGCTTTCCAGCTTCTGTAAAACTGGAGCTTTTTACAATAAGTCTAGCAAAAACATTACATAAAACAACAAAAACATATTGGGATATTTCACAAGCAGGGTTTTGTGCCTATTAAGGAACTTGAGCCGGTATCAAGGCTGTCCATTAGTGACAGGAAGGAACATTAATGTTGGGCAGTCATCACTTTAAGGCATTTTTACTTCACACTCTGAGGTAGAAGTGGGTGGTATCTGTTATACCAACAAATTGTGTCACCATGTGAAACATGCTAACGTTAACCCGTTTGTTATGAATGTGGTTCACATGAAAACGAAAACACAACAAGACCCTTGGTGATCTCGCGCTGTCTAGTCCACTGCATCTAAAGTAGTCCACTTTCATTTTGATGTAGGACTGGTCTTTAATGCTTAGCCTTAGCCTAACACGGCTTCTGTTTCCTGTCGAACCATCTGCCAAGTCGCAGCTGGGGAACAGTTTTGTGCAACAGTAACACTCAGTTCCAAACTGGAACTGTGCCATTTAATGTGGAACAGTCAATTCAAAAGCTGGCAAATAATTGGCCAGTTTTAGCAATGTACAAATTTAAATGTAAATGAATGTTTTGTGTATTAAAACTATTTCAATTTTGATTGTTACAAATTTATAAAAAGTGATATCAGTAATCTACTGTAAAAACAGGTTTGCTTACCCTCTTTTATTTAAAATTGTACTTATTCTGTCATATATATATATACTGAAAGTTGGCTTAAACCACGATATAAATTTCTGGACTTACCACCCACTACTATTACAGAGGTACCTTAAGCCAGTATACTTGAACCCTCTGTGGCATGCTTAGTTCACACTCGGAGGCCGTGCTTTGTGAAATATCCTCATGTAAAATCATCAGAAGTATCTGACAAAAGCCAAAACCCACAGCAATTCATATCTGCAAGGGGCAAGTCAACAGATAAAGAGTGAATGATGTCATTGGGGAGTGCTATCTTTGATTGCTAGAGTCCTGTTGTGCTTGGTTTAAATTCATTTCTTACAACAGTGACCCAGTTTTGGCTGTTTTTGCTTGATGACGGTGTGACTTCTGATTTTTGTTTATGAAAGCAAAAGGCTGTACAACAAAAGCTATATAAAACCAGTGTATTTGATGTATACGAAGCAGTAGGTGAAGCATAGCGTGATGCAGCTCACCAGATCCACTCCACTGACCTTACTTCAAGGGGAATTCTACCGATTTTTCAAAATGCCAGCTCTATTTATTTGTTAAAATAATTCAGAGTGGTCTGACGTGAAACGTGCCATTCTAGGGAAAATGACTCACGACAGTGGTGATGGGAACCAGACGTCTTGAGCGTTTAGTGCTTCTAAGATTTCTCTTATGGAAGGTTAATACTTGATGTAGTAAACGACATGCTGCCCAATGCCTGAGACAGATTTATGTTAGATTTGAGATTAATGGTGGGAGGTTTATTGGGAATTCTGTTATTATTAATAACAACATCACATAAACACCCAGAAGACACAAGTAGGTTTACTGGTCAGTTTGGATAACCATTGAATGGGCTACACTGAGAACCCCTTGTTCGTATCATCACTGTAACGTCTGTCAGTATCTCTACAATGCACCATTCCTTCTCTGAATGATTCCTTTATTACAAATAACATCACAAAACAGCTCAGCAGTGGTTTGGTCATTGGTGGTAAAACTTTTGAGTGTGCTTTTGCTTATATACAACAGTTTTGCAAATATTGTTTTGATTATGTTGTTTCCTTCAATGGCAATGTAGTCCCAGCAGTGTAAATTATTGTTGGTACACAGCGACAAGTGGTCAGTGGATAGATGCAGACTTGATGTAACATCATTTTGGAACGCTTTTCAACCAAACAGACAGTGTGACTGTATGAAATAACAGTTATGCTACAAAGCACCAATTAGCACCAGTGCTTTCACTATTTAAAGGATCCCAGTCAGCACAAATGGCATTACCTCTAAAGTCACCTCATTATGTTTGGCTATTTTGTGCCAGCAAGACCAACTCACAGCAGTTCTTTCCGAGTGTCTACATAGGATTATAGGGAGAGTAGAAGACGTGTGTTCATAGATAAAGCGCCTTAAAACACTCCATCAGACTGTCTATATGGTGCTGTAGCTCTGAGCAAATGGGTCTCTTTAAAAGCCATTTTCTTGCCAACAAATGGGACTAACTTTTACATATGACCGTGTGGCATTCGTGGACCATTTGTGGCTCAGTAGCACCTTTCCTCACAAAATAGTGGAAGTTGTGTATGAGGCTGAGTATCAGTGCGCTGTTCCCCTTTAGTTCCAAACAAGTACATATATCCCATAACATGATCATTAGGAAATCTAAGGTTTATTTTTTCTTTATCCACAATAAAGGGTTGTTTACAGTTTTAATGCGCTTTCCCTTTCAATAAATAAAATTGCTGCATACTTGAACAAAAAACAAAAAAAACACAATCTGCCTCCAATATCTTGCATTTTTTCCTAATAAACCATCTGTGAGAGTTCAATGGTCTCTATACATTAACATATCATGTACTGTTCTATTGCTATTTTCTGTTGTTATTTAACACCTTCACTGGTGTTCAGTATAAGTTAAAGCATTGTGCATGTAATCCAAGTGGCATGAACAAAATGTTTGAGTGAATATGCTGCTGTACATATTTCCTTCTATTGATTGTATAAAATAAAATTCATTTAATTTTAATCCTAGTACTGTCTGTCCAGTTTCCAGTAATTTCAGTAGAATTCCAGTTGAATTTCAGAATGACTGTATACACTGCTCAAAAAAATAAAGGGAACACTTTTTAATCAGAGTATAACATCAACTCAGTTCAACTTCAGGGATATTGATCTGGTCAGTTAAGTAGTAGGGAGGGCCGTTAATCAGTTTCAGCTGCTTTGGTGTTAATGAAATTAACAACAGGTGCAGTAGAGGGGCAACAATGAGACACCCCCCATAACAGGAATGGTTTAAAAGGACGAGGTCATTGACATTTTGTCCCCCCTCATATTTTCCGACTGATTATTCACTAGTTTTGCAGTTGACTTGGGTCAGCGTCACTACTAGTACCATGGTGCTGTACCTGAACCCTGCACAGGTAGTCCAACTACTGAAGGATGGCACATCAATATGTGCCATTGCACAAGTTTTGCTGTGTCTCCCAGCACAGTCTTAGGAGTACGGTGGAGATTCCAGGAGACAGGCAGTTACTCTAGGAGAGCTGGACAAGGCTGTAGAAGGTCCTTAACCCCTCAGCAGCACCGGTATCTGCTCCTTTGTGCAAGGAGGAACAAGATGAGCACTGCCAGAGCCCTACTGCTGTGAATGTGTCTGACCAAACAATCAGAAAAAGGCCTCATGAGGGCGGCCTGAGGGCCCAACGTCCGTGGGCCCTGTGCTCACTGGCCAGCACCGTAGAGCTTGATTAGCATTTGCCACAGAACACCAGAATTGGCAGATCTGCCACAGGCGCCTTGCGCTTTTCACAGAAATCTGATGTGTTTTCAAAGTGTTCCCTTTATTTTTTTGAGCAGTGTATATACTATATACTACAATTACTAGCAGCAAATGGTTTAGCTGTGAACATGTCTGCAACTTACTGGGCCGAAACTGTTCACAGTGGTCGTGATAGGAACCAGAGGTGTTGAACACCGCTAAAACATTGTTCTACAATGGTTTTTACAATGAGAATTACTCCCAAAACTTATTTTTTAAGAGGATTGATGGCTCAGAGACACATGCAGAGCTTTTTTTAACACTATCAATATGCATACAATTAATTAATAATCAGGAGACACAAGTAGATTCACTGGTCCTTTTAGCCATATTAGATTGCTAAATGAGTTACAGTGCCAACTATTTTCCAATGTTCTCTACAATTCTGAAGGAGCAATATGAAAGATGACATAATCGGTCAAATTCTTACTCCAAACAAACGGGGGAAACATATCACCAGATAATGCACAGCCCCCTAACCTTGATCTTCAATTACTAGTCTGGAAGAAATGTTCCGAGTTCAACATCAAAGATCATCACTTGATTCGCCAAGCATGTCTCTTGTTTTTATTCTGTTTATCTTCTATATTCTGTGGATAATCTCCCTGCTGTAACCTTTTAAAGTCCCCATTATAACTCAAAATGGACAGTAAAATGGATAAAACATTGTGTACATTTTATTTATTATCTTTTTTTGGGGCGGGGTAACACTAGCTGTAGACGAGGGTCAGAGGAACTTCCTCTCCAGGTCAGCACAAGCTGCTTCCAGGAAGTAAAGTCCCTCAGTCATAAATAACTTTTACTACTGGTGTGCACACTTCTCACTCCTGTGAGGCTTGTAAAAACTGCCAGCATGGTCTTTACATGTCTAAAGTGTTTTTAAACAAATCATAATTTTATGTAATTAAAATGGATTTCATGTAAAATTAAATCAATTTTAGTTACATGAACTTCTTTAAAGCCAGGCACACCCTGTGCCATTTGAATTTCATGACTGACCCAAAATTCAGTTTCATCGGGTGTTGTTTGTTGTGTAGATATCCAATTAACTGCTGAAACAAGCTCCAATGTGAATTTCTGACTTGTCAGACATGTTGGCTGCTTTTGTCTCACAATTTGAGTAGACTCGCAAACTAAAAGGTCAAATTGCAGCTAAATCCACATTATCACAACCACTTCTCCTATACAGCTAAGCACACATAAACAGACGGTAATACATAGACAAGTCCATGTATGCCAATCGGCTCAGTTTGACTGAATATAATTGCAAGGTACATACATATATAACTCTCGTTGTAAAACTGTCTGTAGTTCACCTGGCTTTCAGACTTCCTGCTCCCACCACACCTGATCCAAATGACCTGTTAATAAAGAAGCCCTTCCTGAGTTGAAGTGGTTACGATACAACAGAATTTTGCAGAACATGGGTAGTTCACAACCAGAGTTGGTGACTTGTGAATACAGGCCACTGGCTTCATAAAACAGACCATCTGGACTCGACATTTCCCTGTACCAGTGAGTCATTACTTGACCAGGATGTGAATGTCCTAAAGGAAGAGAAAGAAACATAAATAATTTTATGTGCCAAATAAAGAACATAAATGTATATCTATTTGTGTGTTATTAGTTTAGTTAGATTGTGTTTGTCTGTAATGTATATGTTTATTTATTTATTTAGTGGGTTAGGGAAGGACGGGATGCAACAACAAAATACACTAGACAGAGCCAAATACCAAATAAATAAATACACAGTACTGTCTGTTCCTGTTAGCACTTAAACCCTATGAACATGATGTTCACAAATGAAAGTAAACATGTTTTGTTTGTATGTCCCAGACCTATTATGACTGGAGCAAAGGTTTACGCACGTTCTTAAACTGGTGACGGGCCAGTTTCTAAGGACCGTCATAGGACCCACCGCATCTGCCCATTACCCAAGAGGCAGAGCTCCAATCTCTTTTTAACCACATAATCAACCCAAGTCCATTTGTCAGCTTCTTATTCAAATATGCGTTCCACCTTAAAAGGCACTGCAAATACATTCTGCCCCAACATTTAAGGTGGACTAGAAAAGTTGAATAAGATGCTAGCAAATACAAAACCAACTTAAGCCTCAAGATTACATAGTCTTTTTCAAATAATTAAAAGTTATTTTGAAATGTGTTACCTTTTCTGACTACAGTAATGAATTTCGTAGTACTGTTCTTCTCGCCTCTAGTGACGTCATCGGGACGTCTAACTATATCAAACCACTCTAATCATTTTACTTTGCCATTACGATAAATCCTAAACAATTAACTCATGCAGAAGTCATAATTATGAGATTGTAAGTCATAATTGTGAAATGCTAAGACATAATTATGAGATAGTAAGTTATAACTGTGAAATGCTAAGACATAATTATGAGATGGTAAGTCATGATTATGAGATACTAAGTCATAATTATGAGATAGTAAGTCATGATTATGAGATACTAAGTCATGATTATGAGATAGTAAGTCATAATTATGAGATAGTAAGTCATGATTATGAGATACTAAGTCATAATTATGAGATAGTAAGTCATGATTATGAGATAGTAAGTCAATTATGAGATAGTAAGTCATGATTATGAGATATTATGGCATGATTATAAGATAGTAAGTCATAATAATGAGATAGTAAGTCATGATCATGAGATAGTAAGTCATGATTATGAGATATGGTATGATTATGAGATAGTAAGTCATAATAATGAGATAGTAAGTCATGATTATGAGATAAAAAGTCATGATTGAGATAGTATGACATGATTATAAGATAGTAAGTCATAATTATGAGACAGTATGACATGATCATAAGATAGTAAGTCATGATTATGAGATAGTAAGTCATAATTATGAGATAGTAAGTCATAATTATGAGATAGTAGGAAATTATGAGATAGTGACAGTAAGTCATGATTTAGAGTATGACATGATTATGAGATAGTAAGTCATGATTATGAGATAGTAAGTCATAATTATGAGATAGTAGGAAATTATTATGAGATAGTATGACATGATTATGAGATAGTATGTCATGATTATGAGATGCCAAGTGATAATTAAGACATGCTAAGTCAAATATGAGATCCTGTGTGGCGGAAACGGTCTTCCATAAAAGAGTGTTCATTTAAAGGCCTAGCCATCTGCCTGTACTGACTGTGGAGATGCAGCGCGCGCTCTTCCTCTGAAGATTAAACATCAAATCTAAACAACGGACGTTAAAACCGTTACTAAACCGCTGTGTCTAGAGAGCTAGCCAGTGTTAGCCACCTGCTAATAATTATCCAGGCAAAGATGGAAAAGTTAAAAGTTGACGACAAAAGAGTAGAGTTTTTGCAAAACTACACTTTAACGACGCTTAAACTCACACAAGACACATGGCATGAGTTTCTCGCTGCCGATGAGAACAGGACCATCGTCGAGAAATTCTTCGAGCAAGCCGACATATGCAGTCTCGTACTCTCGCGGAACGCCGCTTCACAGTTGGTTGCTAGCTTTACCCACCCCACAACCCTCCAGAACAAGGCTGTTTACTTCGTAAAGAGGGACAAACAAGTCATAAACGTAACCAACATCCAAAGACTGTATGTGGGCGACGTACCTCCTTCGTTTGTAAATGTGAATGCAGCTGTTGGAGTCTGTGAGGAGGTTCGTCCTACACGCGTCGAGTTAAATTAGCTAGCTAGCTGTGCTAGCCAGCACTAGCTAGCTGATAGGCATTTGATTGTAGATTGTTTATGCTGATTTGTGTTTACAGATTATCTATTCATTGCTCACAAACAAAGACAACTCGAAGGGGTGGCCTAAACTCGTGTCCGAGGATGTTTCTCGTCGTACTGACAAACTGAAAAATGAGGCGTCTGTGCTAGAAGGCCTTCTCAAAGGAAGGACATTGCTGCCCTTGCCTAAAACAGACGAGGTTCTTGAAGACACAAGCCCTGCGTACAGGTCAGTTTATAGAGTAGGTGTCATATTACACCACTCTTGTTCATTCCTGGAGAATTTGATGCTTATTAGAGCATGCTTAATAATAATGCTTAAAAAGCGCAAATAATATCAAATAAAAGAATAGTTATTCAAAGTTAATTAAACCAAGCCCCTTACCCATGAGTACTGCTGTACTTACTGTGTGTAAAGCTCTTTGAGCTGCAAGCAGTATGAAAAGTGCTCTACAAATGAATAAATAAATAAATACAAATTATTATGAAAAATATGCCACAAAATGCAGTATTTATTACATTCACCTGACTTTTTTTTATTTCATTACAGACATTATGAAGATATTCTATGTTTTGGCTTAATTTAATATATTAATGTACATCCACATGACATCCAACTGTTATTATAAAACATGTCATCGTTGTCCAATGAAAAACATCTCCACTTTTTTCCATTTAAACCTTTATGTATCATTTGAACACATCAGCTGGCATTTACACTGAGTGAGTATCTCATGATGAATGGACCAACAGAAATGGCCTCAAACTGTTTGGTAAAATGTCGGGTTCCGTTGACGTACACTGAAGTTAAATAAGGTTTTTAGCCTCTCCTGTAAAGTTGCTATTTTGAAGAAACTTGTTTTTCTTTGGACAGCGACGATATACTACTTAGTAATGCTGCCATTTTTTTTTACAGCACTAAAGCACTAATCATACAAAGTGATGAAGTGAATTGGGTGTTATTTTGACCTATTCTCCTTACAAACAGGTCATAATGTGGGCACAGTAGTAACTGCTGTAACGTTCAATGCAAACTGTATTTAGGCTTCATGCATGGTTTGTTAGCATATCTTACATTTTAAAAGGAAAGGGCTGTCAGCATTCCTAACTGTGGAAGCATTTAAGCCCAGTGTGCTCCATTTAAGCCTATTTCATGGATTTCTGCTTTACTATATAGATACATGCATAGACAGACAGACAGATAGAATGTAAACTTAGTGTAATTATGAATATAGATGTCTTATCATTTGTTTTCAGCAAGAAAATGTTGACAAAGAGAAAAAACTACAGCACCACAGCACTGTCATGTTGAATGTCCTTTAATCAGATGATCTTGTTCAAAAGGGATTTTTAAAGAACATTTTTACTGTTATTTATTAAATATATTGCTATTTAAAAAAAATAATCAAACAAGTTTATTTTATCAATAAATGATGTTATGGGCTCATTTGGAACACATTGGCTTAAATGGTACCATGGTACATGGCCAGACATTTCTCAAAAATGTCGTAGTTATGTGTTCTGAAATGTACATCAACTAATTAAACAATATTCAAATGAGAGGTAAATCTTGCCCTTTAACAATGATGTCACTGACAAATTATGTCAGTATCTAGGAAAAGTAGCGAAACTTGGTGGGCTTAACGGGTACATTTACCCTATGTGTTTTTGCATCGTCTTATTGAAAAATGCATGGATGTTCTTGGCAAAGATGTCTTTTCGAAGGCATCATATGTTGCTGTAGGATGTTAATTTACTTTTCTGCATTAATGCTGCATCACAGAAGTGTACAAGGAAAATGTAAATGTAAGAAGCTTTGTATTTTGTTTTATTTGCATTTTACATACTGTTCCAACTTTTTTGATTTGGCAATGTATATGAAGCTGAAATTAGCTTCTTATTCACCAGCTTCATGTTCCGATCTTTAGGCAGTGACTGGTGTATAAATTCCAGTAATGCTGAACTCCAGTAATGTACTGAGCTGTTCGTAACACCTTATGCAGAGCCTGATGCTCGATATCAGTGCAGTTCCATACCAGGAGCATGTTAAATTGCTCTCAACGATTCATGTGCAAAATGTTCTGATGATGCGGGGAGTAATTAATTTAGTATTAATAATTTACGGTGGTTGCTGTGATTAAAAAAAAAAAATGTGACCATCAGAAAATGATAGCCCACCAATTCCCAGGGTTCTATAACTTGTTGTTGTCTCACAGCTTACTTTATTTATTAGTCTTTATAGCTAAGCTTCTTACGATTTACTATGAACTACAAATTATTACTGTTTCAAAATATTAATCTATGTCACCTCTTTCAGACTCTCGCATTCCATAGGCAGCAATTTAATGCATGCCTTCGAGACGATGATAATTGACTGGGCCCATCAAATATCAGAAGTTCTAAAGAAAGATTCAGCTCAGCCTATATTAGATGGTCTGAACCCACTCCCAAATGCAGAATTTGATTTCTGGAATGACAGACTAAAGAACTTGGAGTGTATACATGAGCAGGTGTGTATCCACAGTCATTTTTGTGATTTTACATTAACTGTTCTATAGGACAAAATGAAAAGCTCAGTTCAAATGCCTGAAAAGTGGTGCTAAAGAGTTGCCATATCTTCTCCAAAGCTTATGAACCCCAAAGTGCAGAAAATGGCTGAGATTCTGGAAACTGCAGAAAGTGCCTACTGGCCAGCATTGAGAAACATCTTTAAGGACGTCGAAGAAGGCAAATAAACTGTTCTTGTCTGTCTCAGGTTTATCAGATGTTGGTTAATAATACAGCTGCATCATGCTAAGGCTTGACTGACTAATTTTCTGTAGGCTTAAAAGTAGCTGATAATATCGTCCTGTACCTCAAGCCGTTGCAGAAGATGGTTGATGGGGTTGAAAAGTTGAATCATTCTTTGGTAAAAATACATTTCGGTTTATCTACAACTACTTAATAAATATTCTCTTTGTAAGCCTTTAAATGGTTAAGTTTGTACTTTTTTGTCCCTTAGTTACCCCTTACCCAAATACAGGCTGTGATGCACACAGTGGCTCTGACTTGGGCTAATTCAGAGTACTACTGTCACCCTGAAAGGATCATAGTGATCCTACAAGAAATCTGCAACTTGCTTATTCATATGGTATTTCACATTTTGGATCTTTGTATGTATTCATTTTTAGAACTGCTTATATAGATGCAGAATGATATAACGTGTGCTTCTTTTTTAGGCAAAGAATTTTTTAGGTTCTGAGGACGTGATGAAGGGATTGCAAGGAGAAAAGGGAGAAAAGAATAAAATGCTTGGAAAGATCAGAAGAAGTGTAACAACACTAGTCACACTGAAAAAAACATATGACCAGTGTAGACAGAATATGGTCAGATATTTCAAAGTAAAGGTATTGAAAAGCATTTTTTTCTTTTTCTTGTTAGTATTTCTGGATTCTGACACAGCAAAATATTATTTTTACATGCATGTGTGGTAGTATAATTATGTATTTAAGGATGGAAGAACAAAGAACTGGGATTTTCCCACACATCTTGTGTTTACAAGATTAGATGCATTTTTGCAGCGCTTGCAAGAAATTGAGGTAATTTCCATTGATGCAAAAATATTGTTGTCTGTGTGATTCCCAAATACACGAGAGAACATTTAAAGAACATTTTGTGCTAAGTGTAGCCCTTTTTGCTACGAATGGCTGTTAAGTGATTGTGAAAGTTTTGTTTTCCAGGAGGTCTACAAAATCTCTGTTCAGTTCTCGAAATTGAAGAACATTGTCATTCAAGGTGTAAGAGCTGATGCACTGGAATCTTTTGTTCTCTGCATTTATGAGGAATTTCTTGAGCTGATCAAGATGTTTACTGAATGCACATATGATGCATCAGATACAGATGATACAGTAAGTCTGTGGCATATTGTCTTTTAACGATTAATCACATGCTGGGTTAGAGAGCTTTTTAAATTTAAGAATGGTTTCTAATGGAACAGAGCTTTGATGTGGACTTCATGAAGTTCCAGAGGCATATTACAGACTATGAGAGGAGGATTGGGACTATTCTTTGTCTGGCCTTTGATGATTGTGCATCTCCAGAGTCAGCTGTAAAGGTCAAACTTTTGTATCCTCCCTTTTTGTCTGCAGTTTTTAAAATTAAAATTGTGTTTGAAAAAGTGATTAATGTTTTTGATTTTGGAGTGATTTTGTTTTAACAGCTCTTTGAGATGTTTGACTTCATACTGAAGACACCTCAAATTCAGTCCCAGATTTCACCAAAGTACAAAAAGATGGTAGAGATGTTCAGTTTGGAGCTTGATAAAACCAAGTTAATATATGATGGTCAGATGGCAGCAGTAGGAACAGGTCAAGGCACCCCCTGCATTACTAGGAACATGCCCTATGTTGCTAATCAACTGACATGGGTCCAGGGAATGCAGAACAGAATTCAGTTTCTTATGACAAGTTTCAAAGAAATTCATCACCTGTACGTATGTCTCTAGTTATACATGTAACACATTCGATATATATAGCATGTGTGTCTTATAAACATGTTCTTGTATTCATATAAGGTGCATGGACACTGATGAGGCTACACTTGTCTTCCAAAAGTATGATGAGATGATGGATCTCTTAAATAATCACTGTGTAAAGGTTCATTCACAGTGGACTGCAAAAGTAGACACTGACTGCCAGTTCAGTTTGGATCAGCCTGTGCTCAGAAGGAACCCAAAGACTAGGGTCTTTACAGTTAATTTCAGTGAGCAGGTCTGTTTTTATTTATTTATTTATTAATACAATATGGCCTTAAACAAAATACAATATGTGCAAACAACTGATGAATGTTCTGTATTTTGGGTTTTGATTCCTATTATTTGATGTAAGAAGTATAAGCTAGCCGTAGTCTAGGTCTAGTTTGAACGATGAATGGCATTGCCGATTTCCATGCACAGTTTACGTTTCATGAACCGTTTGTGCTTTTCAGCTTGTAGCTGTAGTGAGGGAAGTAAAGTATCTTCAAGGACAAGTGGCCATCCCGCCTTGTGCCTCGGATGTTTTTGCCAAACATGAAATTTTCCGAAAATACGTTGGCAATTTGAATCTCATTGTGTCTTGGTACAACCAGGTAGAGACAAAAAATCATGTGTATTTATTGTGATTTTTGTTATTGACTTGTAACCACAAGCCTATAGCACTTGAACTGCTACGTTTTAGATTCAAGCCACAATCCTGTCTGTGGAGTTAGCATTAGTTAAAGAAGAACTGAAGAACATAGATGAGCAATTAGCATGTGCCGAAAACTCCCTGTGTTGGAACAGCGAAGGTTAGTAAAAAATGGTAGATAAAAAAACTGTCAAACTTTTGCCATAAATGCACACTAACATTGAAAAATGCAACTATTACAGTGATTTATCTGTTCCTTGAGGTTATGCCTTGTTTCTTTTTATTCTGTTATATTATGTAGGAGTGTGGGACTACATCCAAAAAATGAGAAACACCATGCATGAGTTCCACAGCAGGCTTGAAACGGCCAAAACCAATGTTAAAATGATTCATGACATCATGGATGTAAGTGACTACTATTTATTTTATTGTGTGCTTTGGACTCTTCCGTTTTTAAGTAGTATAATTCATGCTAGATTCCTTGTGCCATATTATCTTCTCTACTATTTTCCTTTGCAATATCATTTCAGGAATGGGCAATGCAAGCTATGTTTCAGAGGAAAGACAACAAAAAAGAGTCGCTTCTTGATTTAGATGGAAGACAGGCTGCTCTAGAAAAGATGTACAACAACATTAAAGAATCTGGAGAGAAGCTTCATGATTTAATAGCAGTACTATTGCATCTGCCCTAAAACATTTATTAAAACATTTTATTTGTTCATTAACCTATATAAAAATACACAGTCTTTCTTTATCTAAAGGAAAATAAAAGGTTATTCAGAGCAGAGGACTGCAATGAAGCTTGGTTGGAGTATGTTGACTACATTGATGATGAAGTTCTTAATGGATTCTTCAATGTTGTCCATGGGTCTCTTAATTTTCTCATTGAGAATATGCTTTCAGAGGTAAGACCTGACAAGAGTTTTTTTGGGGGTTGATTATAGACAACAGTCTTGTAGCAGGCTTTTTTGAACTACGCTGCGTTAACTGTAGGTTTTTTTCCGCTTAACAGAATAAACATCCCTTGTTTGAAGTGCGTTTTGAGCTGGAGGATCAAAAAACTGCCTTCTATCCTTCTCTTGCGTATGGGATTTCAGACAGCCTTTATGACCTTGTGATTGGTCTTATCAATGATATATATAAAACTGCCACTCTTGTGCCACGTATGTCAGTGACTAGCAAATTCAGCTACCAGGTAAATGGATACATCATTGTACGTCTTGTCTAAATATGAATTTATTTCCGATGTTACACATGACAGCAGAATGTTACACATACTAATGCTGCTAATTCTCTAGGTTGAGCTTGAGGAGATAAGTCTGCTGAAAGACATGCATGAGGATATAATGAATGAAGTGGTGAATGCTATGAATGACGCTCAAGATTATTGTAAGTTCTTGTACAAGTATGCTGACCTCTGGCAAGACGACCGTGATAAGTTTATGGAGGAGTTCCTCTTCTACGACAGAGTGCTAACTCCGGAGGAGATAAAGGTCTTTGGAACTGACAACATTCCCACCAACCCACCCACTCTCAGAGAGTTTAAAGATATGGTAGGGGAATTAATCCATAAAGTATAATTACTGGCAGAGTAGATACAGTTATTGTCCTAATATTAATGCACTGTGCATTTTTTAGATTGATACCTATGAAAGCCTTTACATTGAAGTGAAAGATTTGGAAAACTCAAAAGTACTGCGCCAGTGGCTTCAGATTGACATCAAGCCCTTCAAACATGCTCTCCTCAATGTTATCAAGAGATGGAGCTGGATGTTTAAGCAGCACCTTATTGACAAAGTTACAGACAGGTACTGTACAACATATCAGATACATCTGTAGCTTTTAAAGCATGTACAAAAATAACTGTTATATAAATAAATTTATATTTATGTCTGTAAATTTTAGCCTGAGGGAGCTGGAAACTTTTATTAAAGAGGTCAAGTCAGGCCTTGATAAGGCTGTCAGTGAGGACTTGGTGGGCGTTATGGGACACCTAAAGAGAGTGAGAGACAGACAGGCGACCATTGACAATATGTTTAGCCCACTGAAGGAGACCATTGAATTCCTAAAGCAGTATGGAGAGGAACTCCCAGATGAAATTCATACCTTGTTACAGGCAAAGGAAACATCTACCTGTCTTATCTATTATAATGAAATATTATATTTTTATTTGTGGAAGCCACTAATTCATTGGTCATTAAATATTTTTTTTATTAACAGGACTTGCCAGAGCATTGGAGCAATGTAAAAAAGACTGCACTTCAAGTCAGGCAGAATGTTGCTCCTTTGCAAGTTCAAGAAGTGAACTTAATCAGAAAGAAGTATCAGCAATTTGAGGTTTGTCCAAGTAATACAAGAAATAATTATACACATAATTGGTGTACAGTTACTAATACTGAATATTATCGGTTTCCTATCTGTGTACACAGATTAAGCAGCTTGAGTTCCGAGAGAAATTCAGACAGCAGCCCTTTTTTCTATTCACTTGTCAAAGTCCATATCAAGCCCTTGATAAGGTAAAAGTTGTTGGAACTTTTTTATTTTTCATTTTAGCCTCCATGTCTGAACATTTCTTTTCGCCATGAGGGGCTTACTGTGGTTGTTTGTTACATGAAATCAGTGCTGAGTAGTCTAGTGAAAGAGTATCTATGAATGAAAACACAAAATTTTAACAAAAATGCACAAAAGTCAAAATGTAAAGTAAAAAATTTTATATGAATTTATGAGTTTAAGATTAGTTTAACATTTGTTTTTTGTTATCAAGGCTCAGAACAACATTGCAGCTCTGGAGGCTGAAATGGAAGCTTTGTTTAAGTTGGCAAGCTTATTTGAAGTGTTCCAGACTGTTCCAGACTACAAACAACTGAAAGCCTGTCAAAAAGACATTGTTTTACTGAAGAATCTCTGGGACAAGATACTGCTGGTAAAGATCATATATATTTTCCTCACCCTTAAACCTTTTAAAGTGAGTGTAAATAATTAAAAGGCTATTGAATTTAGGGATTATTTACAGACATGCTGAAAGCTTTTGTGACTGGAGCCAGTTTGACACAGGTTAAAGGGAACATGGAGGACTGGAAAACAACTCTCTGGAAAAACATCAATCTTGATCAGATGGAGATGGAGAGCAAGAAGTATGCAGAAGACATCCTGGGACTAGATAAGGAAATGAGGTCGTGGGATGCTTTCACAGGATTGGACAACTTGGTAAAAAACTTAATTACAACCCTAAGGACACTGAGAGATCTTTGTAATCCAGCCATCAAGGACAGACATTGGGTACAGCTGATGATGGCAACAAAGGTGTGTCCTGCATCAACATTTTATACCCAGTGGTTTATCTAAAAAAAAATGTCTTCTATGATAATGTTTCATGAATTAAATTGTTTCTTTTTCTGTTTCAAAGCTGACATTTAAAACATCAAACAAGACTACTTTTGAAGATTTGCTGAAGTTGAACCTCCATAAATTTGAAGATGAAGTACATAGCATTGTAGACCAAGCTATGAATGAATGTGAGATGGAAAAGGTAAATCATTCCAACAATAATTTTATAATAGTATTTAACAATACATTTTAAAAGATCCTAGTGTGTAATAGATTTTGTTGACTTGTGGTTCTTTACTGTTTGGCCCTTGAAATGTGATGCTAACTGAGGATAGAATTCTCAGCCTACTGTGATTAAGTAGTTCATAGATATAAAGCTGCAGACACCACTTAAAATCCTTTTCTAGATCCTGCATGAGCTGAACAACATCTGGACTGCTCTGGTGTTTGAAAACGAGCCTCATTGTCGGACAGGCATCATGCTGTTGAAGCCTAATAACGAACTTGTTAAGGCATTACAGGACAGCCAGGTGCAGCTGCAAACACTCATGACTTCCAAATACATTGCCCACTTCCTGGAAGATGTGTCATTCTGGCAGCAGAGGCTATCTACTGCAGAGTCAGTCATCTCCATCTGGTTTAGAGTCCAACGTACCTGGACTCAGCTAGAAAGCATTTTCATTGGTTCTGAAGACATCCGCTCACAGCTGCCTGAAGACTCCAAACGTTTTGATGTCATTGACACTGAGTTTAAGGTGTGTGAAAATTGGTAGAGCAGATTTAAGTCATGTTTGGCTACAATTTTCTACTGCGCTGTTCTCTTAATCACTTTTCCTTGAAGGATATCATGGCTAATGTGGTCAAGACAGCAAATGTGGTTGAGTCTACAAACAAGAAAGGACTTCTAAAGAAGCTGGAACATTTGGAGGCTGGGTAATTTAACACAGCTTTTTGAAACAATAATTAGTCAGAAAATTCCATAGCAGTTGGTGTTCCTACTAATGCTTCACAAGCTAATCATCAGTACATGTAAGGTCACCGCATAATTACGTTTGCAGCATTACTTCACAAATATAACACACTTTTCCAAATGTACCTTTTTAGGTTGACAGTGTGTGAGCAGGTCCTTGCAGAACATTTGGAGATTAAGAAGACTGCTTTCTCCTGATTTTGCCTTTTTTCCTCTATTTAAAAACTGTTATGGTGATCTTTAAGTTTTTTTTTTTCCTAGCCTTTGCTTATTTTGTCACTTTTGCCAGCTTATCCAACTTCAAACTGCATGAACAGGCACAGAGTTTCCCAAAGCTTTAAAAAAAACCTGTTTTGCACCTGCTCACTTCATGTGACTAGCCTCTGGATTGTATTCTGAGAGGATTTTAGCCACATGCGACGTGCCAACTTTGCTTAATAAACTTAATAAACCCTGAAAATCCTGATAAAAATACTTGGTGTTACATTCCATGCTATAACAATCAGCAAACAACATGGGAAAAAAGTAACATCATAAAACATGACAAAGATTTGAGAACAATCTGGGCATGTTCATAATATTCTTATTCTGCAGCTTTTTGACACAGTGGTCATAAGATTCACTAAGTTAAGTCTAATATGTCACACAACATTTCTCACACATTTTTAGGTTTTCAAATCACCCTACAGATAAATCTGAACACTCAGAAAGTTTTTAATACTGCTTAGCATTTTGGGTTTGGATGGCAGTTTAGTTGAATTCAAGTAACATGTTATTTAATGCTACTTAATTAATCACTTCTAGTCAGTGTGAGTTTTTTATGAAGGCATGACTTTTACCCATATCAACAGGAAATCAATTTCGGTGGAACTACATTTAGCTTCTGGAATGTATATACTGAATGTTTGACTTCAGGAGTCAAAATGCTTGTGTTATTTTGGCTTACTGTACATTCTAACAGAGGCAAGTGTAAAGCAGGACAGTCTAAATTTTGAAAAACATGAATATGTTTATTGACCACCGGACAACTTGAATGTGCTGGTGCTTTTTAGCTTCAATGCCTTTGGGGGGTTATAATAAATCGGTTGATAATTGCATCATATTTAATAAACATTAATGGTTAACTTTATCTAAAGTTGTTGGATGAGGTGGACATTAAAATGTTATTAGTCATCATCTGATATTTTGATTAGTCAGTGTTAAAATTGGAATTTCAAATTGAATATTTTGCATTTTATTGCATTTTTTTTTTGTTATTTCTTAAAATTGTAATATTGTAACTTGAGCATTTGAGCATAAGTTTGGGTGGGTCAGTAATAAATGTATGTGTACCTGTGCCACTGGGGTACTACTGGTAACTACTGTTAGCAGCTTTCAAAATTTGCTCCTCTGAACTTTAAGTCCCTTGACATGGCAAACCATTTTTATGGGTAAGAAAATATCTAATTATATTTGTATATTACTAGGAGTTTATAAGCTCCCCAGGCAAAGTCACCTCTCTGATGTTTTGATTGTTTTGAGTGCAGAAATGGGACCTTTGGTTGAAGTGACAGTACATTTGAACCACACAAACTTACACTATCCCACTCACCGATATGTAATATTCATTTTTTAAATAAATAAATGACCATGCTCTATATCTTTTGTTTTATTTGTTTAATTTGGTTCTACTTATCTACGTTTAGAACTTTTAGGTCACATTTATGCAGAAGGACCACTGTACACCACTGAAACACTGTATAAGGCGGGCCAGCAAATAGGAGTGTCTAATAGAGTTGACAAAGTGTTAACACTCCAGCAGCACTGCTGTGTCTAATCCACTCACACCAGCACAGTACACACTAACACACCACCACCACATCAGGGTCACTGCACAGTATTGAGAATGATGCACCACCTACATAATACCTGCTCTGTGGTGGTCCTGTGGGTATATGGACCACTGAACAATGGAGTAATAGAGCAGTTCGTATTGTGAAATGTAATAAATGCTGCTTTACTCACAGTGTTTGAAAACAGGAAGGCATCTAGTCATGCCATCAAATGTTTGCATAAAGTACTTCATCCTGAGGTTCCTTCATCTGGCAGCGCATATATTTGCCCTGTTGTATATTTTTCATAACCCTGAGTGTCAGCTCAGACACAGTCAGGAAAAAAAGGCAGAAATGAGCAGCTTGTAGGATATCAGGACTGAAAAATACTCCAGACCATTTAAAACCTCTACTACCCCACAGGAAGAACTACACAGCTGACATGGCATCACATACATACATCTAAGGTACATTCTCTGATCCAGTTCCTTCTTTGTCCATCCAGTATCCACCCTGGCATCTTTAGGTCATATGGGCCCAGTACTGATATATGGTATCAGGTCAGTGTCACTATAAATAAGAGGCATATGCAGAGTATGTGTACTGAGCTGCTTTAATGAGGGCTTCGGAATTTAACATGGTCAGTACACACGAGGACAAGAGAAATCCATAATCTAAAACCAAGAAAACAGAGGACAGGCAATGCTGTACTGAATGCCATTAAGTGACAATATTATTGGGACACGCCATGAAAACATTCTGTGGGGGCTTCTCTATCTTTTTACCCTCAGACAGTTTGATAAGCTCTTTATAGGAAAGCTGTAGTATCTTCATGCTAATATACAGAGAGCTCTCTAAAATTGTTGGTAATACGAAGGGCTTAGGGGATGCTTTTCCCATGGATGCGTAATGTGCCATAACAATCAGATAATACAGAAAAATATATAGTTCAAGATGAAAAGAAAATGAAAATGTTGACAAAATAAGTCTCTGGATGTAATAAGCAATCAATGGCCTTGCGTAATAGTGACTTTACTTCAAAATCACATTTGAACATGTTCTCCGCCAAACTCCTGTAACAAAATCCACTTTGACAGGTTTTAGGTTGTATGTAAAGACGCCCCCTGGAGGACTGGCGTGCGCACAGCACTTAACATAATGTTCTTATTATATGATGTGATCTATTGTCGTTGTCGTTTAGCCTATAACACGGACGTAAACCCCGCAGAAATGATTAGGTTCAGTTGGACTTTTGAATCGATACAACCGATTCATTGAGAAGAACCGGTTCAGTAGCACGACTCGGTTCCCGCGAATCAGATATCACCCAGTAGCCTGACACAGGACGGCAGAGTTCGTTTTTTCCGTACCTTATTCTTTAAAGCGACGTGTTTTAGTGTTTCTGTTGTTTTGGTGTTTATTTCCACTTTGACTGGTTGTGCTTCTGTCTCTGTTCATTCTGGAAAGACCGGAAAGGTATGTTATTAGCTTCGTATTGTATCAACACACACACAGGCGTTCGTTTCTCCAAATTCCATGGATGTGTAGCAGTGTCAGGTCACTTGTCTTTATTAGATGCCTTGGTGCTTTTTTGAACTGTCAAACCTAGACAGGCCTTCAATTTCAACTGGTAAACTCCCACTGAGTGCGATGCTTACTCCTGCTGATAAAAAAAGCGAAAGAGCAAACTGTGCTGAGAAGCCTGTAACTAGCTAGCTAGCTAGCATGGCTAGCATGGCACACTAGATGATGCTAATAGATATTACACTTTACAGCACTTGGAGCATTTTGTTCCTGGCAGTTGGTGTTGTCTTTCGGGATAAACGGATCTATATCTGTGCTTAGGTGATATTAAATGCAAAACAATAGCATAGAAAAGCACCCTGAACCCTAAAACTGAACAGATGTTTACCAAATGTTTTGGCTTTCCTTGCTGAATGTTAGTGATCAGTCTCCTGCATTGTGAAAAGATACCTGCCTCTCTACCTCGAGTTCACACAATAAAGCATCTTCCATGCAAATACAGAGTTGAGCTCTAGCATTATCCGCCATGTAGTGCCCTTTAGTCCACCCTGTTCCCCCATTGATGGATACATAGCAGTGTTTTGGTAGCTAGCATCTTACCATCAGTTTATTTACCATGTGTATATCCTGAACTAAGAAGATGAGGCCTGTAAACCATAAACCCCTGCTCCAATACAGAACTCCACCATGAACCGCTGATGTAGAGGCTAATACGTATTAGGGATGGGAGAAATTTGGTACAGCATTGTATTGCAATATTTTGCATGTTAATATTGTAATCAAACATGGCCACCAAGTGTCTATTAGTATTATATAAATGTACAGCAAGTGTTTTTATAACACTGTTATTCAGTCTGTCTGCTTGACAATCACAATTGGCTGTAAAACAAATAACTGAAGTAAGATGTACAGACTGGAAACTATAATTAAAGGCACTGACAAAGTTTTCCTTTAGGCACAAAATTTGCAGTTGTAAAGGTAATATATGTCTCAGTGTTATTACAGTATACTGAAGTATTTTAAAAATCACGGATGTATAACGTATATAGCATAAAGCGTTTTTTTGTAATTCTCACCACTAATAAATGGTCATTGGCTTTTGTATTTGTTAGCTGGCACAAAAAAACACATTACAGAGATTACTGCTTACTTAGATCACTGTAGGACACATATGTGTGTGTGTGTGTGTATGTATGTATGTATGTGTGTGTATATATATATATATATATATATATATATATATATATATATATATATATATATATATATATATATCTCCACTCACAGCCCTAATAAATTACATCACAGTATATCTCAGTGTAGTCTAAACATCATAGACATCATCAGCAATTTCCAATGGGATGTTTTATTTAAAAGAGAGCATTATTTTTGGGGTAACTGCATATGCTGCCGCTCCGTATATGAAAGGCACAACTCAGCTGTATCTATAGGTTTTGGTAGCATATATATATGCGTTGTGCCTTTTGTATACGGAGCATATACAGCCCATTGGGAATTGCTGATGATGCCTATGATGTTTAGACTACATTGAGATATACTGTGATGTAATTTATTAGGGCTGTGCATTGCCAAGAACCATATTTTAGGACATGTATACATCATAGGACACGTTATGATGAAGTTATGATTTAGGATATTAAGATATATTGCAGTACTGCAGGTAGGGTGTGTTTTGTTTTGTTTTTTTTAGAAATCAGGTGTATCAGTATTTAACGTGCATCGCTATGTTTAATCGTTATGACATTAAGTTTTGTCATCTTGCCCAGCCCTAGTTTGCACCTCCTTTCCTCATCTGAATATTTACCCAGTGGTCTAACCAGTCCACTTCTTCATGATAAAGCCAAGAGGTGGTTTTAATAATAAAGGATATTCAGAATTGTTACTAATCTTACTCATGTTATTAAAAGGATTCTTGTTTTTATCAATAGGATTAATTTTCACTTCTCCATTTTCCTCTTGTTTTCTTTGCAGTTAAAGATGAGTGAGGTGGAGCTGTCATGTCTGGCGTATGTGAAAATGTTTTTGCACGCCAGCATGTTTCCCCGTTGCAGTGTGAATGGGCTGCTGTTATCTTCCAGTCCAGCAGAGGGTGCATTGTGTGTTACAGACTGTGTTCCCCTGCTCCACTCCCACCTGCCTCTAGCTCTTACCACACAGCTAGCGCTTACACAGGTACGCACATGCAGTTGAGTGCAGCGGTTTGAACAGCCCCATTCAAATGACGTGTTTGTACCCCTGTAGGACCACCATTTAGCAGTTATTATTTGGCTGGTTGATCATTCTGATATGAGTGGATTTGACACAGCAGTGCTGCTGACATTTTTAAAGACCTGCTTAACTGAGAATAGTCCACCAGTGTCGTGTGACCTCTTATCAAGGATACGAGAATGATCAACACTGCACTGTGCAGCAGCAGCAGATGAGCTATCGTCACTGACTGTGCATTTACAATGTGGACTAACAATGAAGGAGTGTCTAATACAGTGGACAATAAGAGGACACAGTGATTAAACACTCCAGCGCTGTTGTTAGGGTCCTAACCATTGAAGAATAGGTTGAAAGGGGGCAAACACATTCATGCAGGGAAACCGATGTAGTACAGTCTCCACTTTACAGCTATAACGGTGTTTCCTGTAGGATTTTTTTTCAGCAACAGTGGCAGGTGCACACGCCTGTACATACAGAGGGTATGCATTTCACTTTCCTGCTGGGACGTGCCCCCTCAGTCAGACTGAGTGGCAAACATGTTTCTCTGTTCAAAGACACATGTTTTCAGGTTTGCCTGCTGTTTTACTATATTAATATTACTGAACATTGCATAAAGATAACCCTAGAAACATGCAGGGTCAGTGGGGGCTTTAAATTTTAGTTAATAAACTGGCTATATCTGGTGATCACTAGTCCCTATCACCACAACTGTACAGAAGTCAGTAAGGCCATCTACAATGAAACATTTCACTTTCAATGACTCAGTATCTGAATTATTCAGAATTATTTGTAACCTTTAAATTATGTACAGATATTTTCAGTGTTCCTTTCCTGCTTAGAGTGCATCGAATGCAGTTTTATCACATCTAATGTTTCTGTTAATGACATATTTACCCTGATTCCCAACAGTGACATTCTGTTCCAACTAAAACCAGTCTGACATTTTATGTTATTAGAATATAAAATTGGTCTAGCTGACTGTCTAAACTTGCTTTGTTCCTCCTTAACAGAAGAACGTGATTTGTTTCGGTGAGCTAACACTGTCTAACTCTACCCCACAAGGCTCATCATAAAGAATATTTTTTAATAAATGGTTACAAACACTTTAGTTACACAACATATCATCAGGGATGAAAGATGTTGTATATTGAATTCATAGGTAAATAATACATTATAAAACTAATATCTGGCAAACCTGACAACTTTAAATCCATGTAAACAGTGACTTGGATCCATTTTATTCTGTGAACTGCAGCGATCCATATGAAGCTGAAGTCAGCGTCCTATTTGCTGACTTTTTGTATGAATTATCCAGTTCCACCTTAAATGGAAGGTGCAGCGGTTCTGGGGCTCCCGGTTGCACCATTTTAGGCTAGAACAGGAAAATTCTAACAAGAATGTTTTGGCAGGCGTAGTTCTGAATTCTCACTGGATCAATAAGTACAGTCATTCACACCGATTCACACGGAACACTAATGCTGCCACTGTTAGCTGCCACCAAATGTGACATTGCATGCGTCAATGTCACAATGTCACATTTTTGACATCAGACTGTGTTTTGTGCAGGTGGACGTATGGTGTGCACAAACACAACAGAAGATTGTGGGATATTATCAGGCTAATGCATGCCTATCTGATAGCAGGTGCGTCTTTATTTCTTTCACTTCTTGCAGTCATTTGTTGATGAGAGCAGTAAAAATAAAGATGGAGAAGTTAAGAGTTAGATATGGATGTGTAAACATGATGATAAATATAGAGAGATGGTAAAATTACTGTAATGATAGAGGAATAACTATTAAGATAACGACAGCCGAGTACAGATTAAGGAGAAGACAGACGAGTACAGATTAAGGTAAAGTAAAGATAAAGGGAGAGGAAAAAACAGTACAGAAGCCAGTCTGCTATAAAGACATAAAAGACATAAAAAAACAAAAATAATAAAGTCAGCTGATGAAGAACAGATTTAGAACTGTGTGTTATTGATGAAAACTATAGCCGCAAGCAGCAGCTATCCTAATTAAACATAATGGGGCCTTTTGTGGCATTTATGGAGGCATTTATGAGGCTGCACTGAAGCCAGTGCTGATAAATGATGTGCATAGATAGAGCAGAAGGATAAATCAGTAAAGATAGAGTTCACAATAAGGTTATAAAAGATGGATCAGGAAAGATAAAGGACACTGGTAGAATAACAAAGAGGAACAAGACAGCTTAGTAGTTGTTGTCGTCTTCATCTTCTTCTTCTTCTTAATATTATTATTATTATTATTTGTATTACTTCAGTGTAACGAGTCCTCTACTCATGCTATCTGAAGTGTATATTAAAGCTATATGCTGCTATTTTTAAATGTAATACTTTGCATTAATTTTCTGTGATGTATTTTTGGACAGTCCGACTCCATGTTCTCTGAAAATCGCAGACAAGATTGCGGAGCAGTTCAGTAATGCAGTATTACTGATGGTAACGTGCTACATTTATTTACATTCTTTAAAAAAATTAAATACAGGTTAGATAATAAATGTTAGGTAATAAATTTCAAGGTTAACAAATGTTGGGAAAAAAGGGTTAAAATATTTTAGCATGAAAATGTTACCATGATTGTATGTTTTCCCTACATAATATCGTAATATTGCTAATAATGGTACACATTATTTGTGTGTGTGTTAAGATGGATGGTAGGAAAATGTCTCCAGGTTACCGAGTCCCGCCAATAGTGATGTATGAACATAAAGACTCTCGCTGGACACTGAAAGACAAGCACACGTAAGAACAGCATTTCCACACAACCATAACGTCAACCACTAATTTTACCTGTTGCTGTATCCTGTTTTACGAAATAATGTTGAATAATTTCCTGCTTTAATGTGACTGATTACATTTTTAATTTAATTTTAATATTGTTTTAAATAAAAAAAACAAAAAAGGTTCTGCTTTTGTTTTATAGGATAATGCTGCGTCAGTGGGAGGAGACTCGTTCGATCGCAAGCCAGTTACTCAATTCGTGTGATCATGCGCTGCTGGTGGATTTTGATAGCCATTTGGATGACATAACAAAAGACTGGACTAATCAGAAGCTAAATGCGAAGATAATGGAGCTGGCCTCTCCAGCCAATGGTAACATGTAAACGTGTAGAAGCATTATCTAGCGAGTAAGTTATTATTTAAGAAGGCAATTTTTTAGGAATTTAAGTTTTAAAAATCCGATAACACTAATAACACTTTTTATATTTGTAATAAGTGTGTCGCCACTACATTTCTAAAACACGTTCCCCATATATGTTTATTTACAGTACAAACTGTACATGAGGCACTGTAGTTTAACGGATCATTTTCCAGTGTAGGTTGTAGGATTACATTTAAGTGATTTAGAATGGTTTACTAATGACACTGAGGTAAACTGTTCTACAGTGGTCAAGGGAACCAGATATCCAAAGCACCTAATGCCTCTGAAAGCTACCTCACAGAACGCTATTATATGAAATTGTTACGAATACGTTGATGCCTAGAGCTTGCCTAAGATGTTCTGGGATATGGTTTGATCCTAAAATGTAGTAACATACATGCAGGGCATTGTTTGGGAAAATAGACCTGGAATTAGACGCTTGCTGTCAGATTTGCCATACCTTTTACTATATCAACATTACTTAGAACATAAACATAACCCCAGACACATGCAGGGTTACTGGTGGCTTTAGATATCTGCGTTATACACAGTGTGATTACTAGTTCCTATCAACAACACTGTACAGAAGTCAGTGAAGTTGCCTACAATGGAACTTTTCACTCTTAGTGACTCGATGTCTGAATTATGCAGAATTTATGTGTACACATATTTTCCGTCTTCCTTCACTGATTAGTGCATAAACCGCAGTTTGTTTACCTTGATTCCTAACTCTGGAATTCTGCTCAAACTAAATCCTGTCTGACGTTCCATGTGTTGTTATACCTTGCTTTTTTGGGGGCTGGAAAATGAAAGTTTGAACCGATTGTTAAAACACTGTCCTCCAGTTTAATAATAGGATACATACGAACATTTACATGTTACCTCAGCTCATAATTTGATTAGTCAATTCCCATTCTTTATTTGCGCACTAGGTGGAGTGTTGACATTTCTATGCTGGATAAGGTTGAAGTCATGCCCCTGGTCATATTAAACACAGTTCATCATACAGGAAGTATGAAATCAGCGTGTACGAACTTCTGTTTTTTGATCATCAGTGCACACTGCCTGGAGGGACAAATACTAATAACCGATAATATGATGTTTCATCTCCTCCTGCCACACCGGCCTTGTTAATTTTGTACTAGGCATACTAATCATTCCACAGCTGCTGTAATTCAAATAAAAAAATGCCTAATATTACTGCTATATATTTATTTGCCTCGTGGAGTGAGATATAACTCAATGTAACAAAGGTCAGGGGTTTCTGGGGCTGCTAGGTGGGTATTCCTCTTAGTTACATTATGGTGTAACTAAGGAGGAATTGCTCCATGTAAATGTTTGTGGTAGTGAATTTTAGTTAGTGTGTTTCGCACTGGTGGGCACAGCAGTGCTGCTGGAGGGTTTAAACACCTCACTCACTGCTGGACTGGGAAGAGTCCACCAAACAAAACTATCCAGCCTGCAGCGTCCTGTGGTCAGCGCTCCATGACCACTGCTGAAGGACCAGAGGATGACCAACACTGCACTGTGCAGCAGGAGATGAGCTATCGTCTCTGACTGTGCATTAGTCTAATATGTTTACATTTACATATATGGCATTTACCTGACTCTCTTATCCAGAGCAACTTGCAGGGTTAATCATATTACAGGTAGGCCAGTAGCACTTTACTTTACAGATCGGTAATAAGTAGGTAATGATATGGTAATTTTACAGTAACACATTATATTTAATCATTAATCACATGCCAATTTCGTAGTCGTTACTATATAGAAAATCAAGAATTGTAGCGAGTGTTAGCAAGGTCATTATGAAATGGTAAAATAAGGGTAACAAGTTTTCATTAGTAATTACCTGCTTATTTTATAGTTCTTTATGTATAATAAGTGAGTATAACTAAGTGAGCATAACCATAAGTTATGTATTATAAACATGTACTAAATTATTCTCTCATATTACTTATTAAGAACTATAAAATAAGCGGGTCATTTTAGGCAAATAAACCATTTAGATAAAATGACGCTGTTTTTAATATAATTTTATTATTAGATTTTAATACAGTCATTATCTTTTCATTTATTAATGACTAGGGGAAATAAACTATTTGTTACCACTGTGTTTCAATTACATTGCTGCCTTGTTACCACTACAGTTGACTTATAATTAAAGAAAATAAAAATAAGCAGGTCATTTTTAGTTAAGTACAACTTGTTAACATCATTTTATCATTTCATAATGACCATTTTTAACATTCACTAATATCTATGATTTATTATTCAGAAACAACTAGGAAATTAACATTTAATTCATGATTAAATATAATGTGTTACTGTAAAATGACCATATCTCTACCTACTTAATACGGATCTGTAAAGTATAGTGCTACCAGTAGGCCTATGTAGTGAATATTGGTGTAGCGCAGCATAGTTAGCTAGACTGGGAATCCAACCCCACTCTTGTACATGGGTTGTAAGTAATGGGTAGTGGTGATCCGCTGAGCCACACCAAATTATTAAACCACTAGCTGCATTCATTACTTAATTATAAAGCACAGTAGCTCCTTGTATGTCATGAAAGAATCTGCAAAGGCATATTTAACTCTTGGTCCAGTTTTGCATAATAGTCACAGCAATGCAGCGCTCTGGTTGAGCTTTTAACACTATAAGCATCTGTCTATACCAAATTTATGAACTTATGTAATCAGTAGTAGTGATGAGTAAAAAATCGTCCTTTCAGATATAAATATTTTTCTTTAGGAAAATCAAATTACCAATTAGTGGGCCAGGATAAATCTACAAGATGTGATGGGCCAAATAAAACGTGTAGTCCACTCAGTGGGTGTTACTTCTTTATTAGTGTTTTACAATCATAATTACAACACATGACAACGGATGTATAAATAGTGTACAATGTAAGTGTAATACTGAGTCTGACTGAGCTGTAAAGGAAACTGAACTACTGTAGTACATGTTCAGGAGATACATTTTACATCTGCCTTGACCATATGTGAAAAGGATTGTTGGTTACTTCTAACATAATTACTGACTAAACTTTAAAAAATGCTTTCTAAACATTTTAAAAAATGTATTATTATGGCATGGTTATATGAACCTATAAAAACTCATGTTTCAGGAAGAGGCCTTCATCAGGGAGTTAAACGACTCCTTCTGGTTAATGTGACCATGACATGATAATCAAGGCATTGTTTAAAAAAGGTTGTGCCTTTGATTTCCTGTGTTTATATATAATGATATTGATCCCATCCATAGAGTACCTAAAACAAACTACGTATATGTGCAGGAAATGCGTCTGTCCAACCAGTTTTCTGATGCTAATGCTATTACGAATTCACTGGTTGCTCTGGTAATGACACAAGGTTTAGTGTGACCTCTCCAGATGGGCTCTGCTGAGCCAAGTTCTGGAGAATGCTCAGAGACTGCTGGAGAGATTGGACTTCCTGGATCTGCTTATTAGCCCATGGAAGAGAAATCTATAGGAAAAAGAGAGCATCATGAATGAGTATAATCAAAAGGTCGGAATATATATAACCCGGAAAGCAAGACGCATGTCTCAGGACCAGATATAAAAAATATTTTGAAGCAGTTTATCTAAGTGTATTTGTTTGAAATGAATGTACACATGAAAAAAAAAACATTTAGCAAAATTTTCAATGATTACTTCTTCACATAAACAGATACATATAGATTTTAAGACTGGACCTGCATATTTAACTATTCAGATATTAATTGCCTGGGTAGGTATTTGATTTATAGTTTTGAGATTTAATTTTTTTTGGCATTTTTGAGGCAAAATACTATAACGTTATGGTTTCTTGGCAGACCACCACACTATCCCGGCTAGCCAGAATAAAATTCAGACTTTATAGTGGATAAAAGGCATCAGACACAGATTTTCTGAATGACCTTATGACTTTGTTTTGTGTTTTGCATGTGTCTTACTAACATTTGCAGTGGTCGTTTTACCAAAATGCACAAAAATCGTGTGTTCTGTACCTTAATGACGATGTACTTCTCAGCTAGGTCATCTCCTTCAGAAAGTTCCTCTCCAAAACACAGTGTTATTTCACTCTGTGGCAGATTCCCTCCAGCACGGAATTTATCCAACTCTGGGGGAAAAAAAAAAAAAGGGTTTAGTCAGGGTTTAGTTCTAAGTTTAGAATAAGGATGCATGACCTGACATTTGTGCCAAGCCAAAGATGCTATACAAACAGAAAACAATCAGGCTATTTTCATGCATTCAGTACATTAAGAATAACTATGGAAGCCCATTTCTGCCACTTAAAGAAACGAAAGGTCATAAAGTAAGTCAGTTATGAGATAGTAAGTCAATTATGTGATGCTAAGTCATAATTATGAGATAGTAAGTCAATTATGAGATGCTAAGTCATAATTATGAGATAGTAAGTCAATTATGAGATGCTAAGTCATAATTATGAGATAGTAAGTCAATTATGTGATGCTAAGTCATAATTATGTGATAATAAGTCAATTATGAGATGCTAAGTCATAATTATGAGATAGTAAGTCAATTATGAGATGCTAAGTCATAATTATGATATAGTAAATCAATTATGTGATGCTAAGTCATAATTATGAGATAGTAAATCAATTATGTGATGCTAAGTCATAATTATGAGATAGTAAGTCAATTATGAGATGCTAAGTCATAATTATGAGATAGTAAATCAGTTATGTGATGCTAAGTCATAATTATGAGATAGTATGTCAACTATGAGATGCTAAGTCATAATTCTGAGATAGTAAGTCATATCTATGAGATAATAAGTCATAATTATGAGATGCCATTAGTCATTAGTTAAGATTTCTTTTTAGTAGATGTTCTATACAAAAATTGGCAAAAAACCCTGTTGGTTTGGCTTTCTGTGTGTGTGTGTGTTGTATATACCCTGACTGAAGTATTCTTTACTGAAGATCATGGTGGGCTCTTGGGATCTCTCCAGTTTGTTTGAGCCTGCACTCTGTGGCCCTAGCCAGAACACTCGTCCCTGGCAGAAACGTTTGGCATAAATGCCACGCCTGCTGCAGGTAAGCATCACCCCCTTCTCCATGTAGGGCAACAGAGAAGAGATTGCCAGGCTTTGGGCGGTGTCACAGTGTTGTGGGGGCGGGGGCAGTGGTATCCGGGGGAAACTGCAGCCATTCAGAGAAGGCGGGGAAGGGGAGGGCGGAACAAATGCAATCCTGACATCATCACCCACAACGTCCCGCCGCAACACCTCTTCACCAAGGTAATACACGCTGACCAGGAAGGAGGGAGCAACTGAGGAAACAGACTCATAACTCTTAGTTACAACAAATATTCATCAGTTCACTGATTAATTAATTAACTGATAAGTAAATGATAATTAGGGGTGTAACGATGCACATTTTAAGGTTCGGTGTAATTGCCGATACTAAGGACAAGGTTCAATCTGTTTTTTGATTTCTTTGTGTTTAATTATACTGCCATTTGTAAATGTTTGTACTAAATATGAATTTCCTGGCTGGACACCAAAAGCCTTACATCGGTTAGGGCATCTGCTACATGACATATATGTACATGTACATCCTCACACCCTTGATATAAAGTAATGGCTAATTATTAATAAAATACCTTTATCTCCGGAGAGAGGGGCTGTTTCAATCGTTACGTTTAATTGGATCTCATTAATCACTGAAAAATAAGAATATATACCTTTAACAATCACATAAATCATCCACATGACTATTTAATATCACACTCTTTAACTGTAAAGCACCACAGTACAGTAGAATAGCTGCAGCTTTGCAATCCAGATGATGTGAAACCCAAGGGTGGGGAAACTAAGCCCTTGCTTTGAGCAGACACTTGCTCGTTTAACATAAAAGGGTTAGAGCTAGCACAAGTATCATATTACAGTGTGTCCAGTCCCACAGTGTTAGCCGGTGCTAATTCCTCTTTCTAAAGGGGTTAAAGGAACCAAGTGTAAAACAACACAATCTGTCTAATACATGGTCCAAACAATAGGGCGAAGCATATCAGTAGAAAGTTGTGGAGTCCACCATTAACATATCACGTCATCTTTGCTGTTACTGTTTCTTTAATTGGCCTCCTGTGTTTAAATGTTGAGGAAAAATGACCAAGAACAGGACCTTCAACATGATCAAGAAGACATATGACACGGCCAAGGCAGTGCTGCTTCCTCATTCTCTCATGTTGGACTGACGACAAACTTGCGGCTACAGTGACTCTATTATTTCATCTTAAAGTACAAAATGGTACTACAAGGCAGGACAGGCCAGGGCTAGCATGCTGCCTTTATGGATTATCTCTGCAATACGATACACAGGTTTCACAGAATACCTGAAACTCCAAATTTCACATATTGCTCTTTTAAGGTTAAGGTTACTCTATGAGCACTCGCCACAACGTTGGCTAATGTAAATTTTTACTTCAGAAGAAGGTGAAGTTTAGAGCTAGCATTAGCTTTTTTTAACCCACAGTGTTGGCTAATTAGCTAGCAACCACACAAACAGTGACTAAGATAACTAAGTAGTTATTATATAGTGCATTATATAACTATAGCACACATTTTCCAATCTAAATTACTTTAGCTAACAAACGTATTGAGCTTAGTCTGGGGTTTTTCTATTAGTATCATGAAACACAAATTTAATTTAATATAATACATTTTGTAAATATAAAACTATATTAAAAATAAATAATTCACTTTGTTGTTTATGAAACACCTATAATAAGCTACGCTTTGCAATATCCATTGTTTATTGTTGTGCCATTTGAAAAAACAACTCTCTGACAACTTTTTGGTACCTCGTCATCGTGCTTTGTGCACCATCCCTTTGCCATAAGACACTTCTGCTAAAATATTTGAGGACTCGGTGAGTACTGCTTTTTAGGATGTGGATCAGTGGTGTTTTTAAGTTGTTTTTATTTCCAAGGCCTAAAGCGTCAGGGACTGACCATATTTCTATCATGTAAAAAAGTCAGGAGGTTTTTCATCAAATGGGATCTGCATATAAAGGGAGGATTTCCTTTATAGTTGCACTGAAACTTAAACAGCTTTATTTCCCAGCGGATTCACTCAGTGAAGGTCATATCTTCAGTAAAACGCTAACTGTAGTGCTGATAAAAGCAAAAATGCAAAATGATGTTGACTCTTGATAATCAAAAGCCACTCACTGTTGTCATTTTTCGGGACGATCATGGGATCTGTCACTTCCTCTAAATGAAGAGTGAGGTTGTTTGCTTTGCTGCTGTTCATTTCCTGTAGATTAAGTCAAAAGTTGAAATATTACATGGATAGAAAAATAATCAAATATATGAGCTGTCTGATGTGCAGGCAAATGAGTCTGTTGTTATATGATGGCCACTAACTAACTCCTCACTAGGGCTGACGTTTCAGCTCTGTAGAACTCCTGCACACTCGTTCAGTATGTCCAAACTACTTCAAATCTCGTCACGCTAATGTTAAATCTTACCATGGTGATTTGTTGCACAGCGGTATCCTCCTCTTTGATCATTTTAGACAGACTTTCTTCACTGCTCTCTGTTTCACTCCTTTGTCTCCTTTTGCTTCTCCTCACGGGTTTCTCTCCATGTTCTTTCTTCACTTCAGCCACTCCTGCACACATTTCAAAACTATGAGATGCAACTGTGCTGTCAGCCCAAGGGTTAAGTTCCACAATCCAGCTTTTCCATTTCCGATACCAGCACAGATACATAAACTTTGCATATCTGTCGATACCTGATATCGATCCGATACAATTTTTGAACTAATAAACCATATACCATGACCATGTTGGACCAACCCATGTATTGTCTTAATTATCCGATACCCAATTCAGCTAATTTAATTAATTTAACTTAATTCTAAATATTGTATCGGTGCACCCCTAGTGCAAATATGTACATAATTAGCTAATACAGGGTTTTTATGAGGCATGGAATTTCTGGAATATCATGGAATTTTAAAAAGTCTATTCCAGACTGTCAGGCACAAAGAACTTGGTGCGATGTAGGTTTATTGAACAATCTGGTAACTACATACAACAGCAAAGGACGAGCACGCACAACAAAAGCGCAATGCCAGGTCATAGGTAAAGAGACAAGCGGAGATAGAGAACCCGGAAATCAAACTAGCCAGCTGAAAGAATCAAAGGGATAATCCAAGATAGTGAGGAGAATATAAGGAGAATCGAAAACCAGTGAGGCAAGGAATCGGGCAAACAGGATAAAGGAAGAACCTAAAGGGAGAGTCGAAGTCGAAGGAAAGTCAAAACAAGAATGAGCAAAGAGAAAGGCGAGGGAGAAAGTCTCGGAACTGGAAACTAGGTTTGGCAAAACTTCACTGTGTGTTTGGTGTGGGTTATGAGCAGCAGGTGGAGCAGATCAGCCGAGTTAGAGCGTAAGTGATTGGCTGTGAGTGTGACATCATCAGAGGCATCAGTGCACTCTGGGAAATGGAATCCGGGAGAACGGGGATGTCAGGGAGACCCGGAGGAGTGACACGCATGAAACGTGAGGGGATTTGATCGTGTTTTGATTCAGGAACTTTCTTTGTAAAGTCTCTAAACCTTCAGCCAGAATTAGCAAAATATTTTATTTTCTTGTGTTTCCTAAATTCCCTATAATGAGTGGCTGTAATGGTTGCTTGATTTTTCCACCTCCATTTAGCCACTTACTAGTGTCAGCAACTGGAAATCACTTCAAGATATGCAATCTCCTCCAAATAATATTATTAATAAATAATGAAATTAATATGGACACTCTGTTTATAGTATATACACTTAAAGAAGCCCAGACAATTAGGGATATACATCATAATAAAATCTAATATTCTGTCTATTTAAATAAAATAGTTCATTTTTTATACAAATGAATTTTAAATACATGAAATAAAGAACTGTCCCTGGCTCCACCGCTTCTCCCAAACTCTACTTCCCAGAGTGCGTGACCCTATGACATGAATCACCCAGTCTGTTAATAAGCCCCACATGCACTCATTGTGAAGTTTTGCCAAACCCCGTTTGCATTACTGAGCGTTCCTTCCTTGTGATCTCAACTCTGGCCTTGACTCCCTTTGTCTCCTGACTACCGCTTTTTGCCTCTTCCCTTTCAGCTTTCTCGTTATGACCCTCTCTCTATGTCCTTGACTGCTCTCCTCGTCAGTTTCTCCTCCTTTGGTTGCTTCGCTGCCTGACTCCCCTGGTTCTGACCTTAGTCTGTCCCTCGACTCTGATGCTGCATTCTTCCTCTGTTATGTTTGGTCGTGTTTTGGTGCTGTGTTCAACTAGCCCATTGTTCAATAAAGCCCGTCTCACTTTTAGCTCTGCGTGCGTCAGTCCAAGTGTTTGTTACTGACAAAACAGAAGAATGTGTGGAGCGGGCTTAGGCACCTTAGGGTTTACTTCCATGGCAAGTCATTCTTTGATTTTAGTATAACGACCAATTTTTAATATTTATATTCTTTTAAATAACAAAATAATCCTTTAAGAAGAATGGAACCAGTCAATATGCATGAAATGCATCACATCTAAAAACGCCAGTGTGTGAGGCGTTGTCATGCTAACTGGAGCCGGCCATCTTTGGTCCCATATATAACATATGTGCCCTAACTTTTACACAGGCCACGTTTTATGTTTATGTATGTATGTTAAATTCTGCATATAAACAGTACCTGTGTATTAAGTTGTGTGTGTTCTATGTAGACTATATGCTAACTGATCGTCACAAGTAAACATGTCATTCGCCCAGTGGCGTCCTAAAGCGTATAGGGCCAATGTCTGGGGTGAAAAATTAACCACAAAAAGGTGAAATTACAGGACCAGAACAGTGTTCCTAATTTTCAATAGAGGTTAATATAGGAATGTAAAGAGTGGTTGGTGTTCATGGAAAAAAGAATAGAAAAATAGAAATAGAATAAAAAGTAGAAACAGAATATTTGGTGTTTACACCAAGCGGTGGTGAGCTTAAAGGCATTAATACGGCTTGTTTGTTTTTCTGGGTGTGTTAGCATTGTACCGCTCTACATTATTGCTGGTTTATTACACAAGATAACTGGGTAAGTCACTCATATGATTAGCACGCTATGGCACGCTATCATCATAATAAATGACCTCACTGTGCGCTCTATCATAGCATCAGTATATCTAAAACAACGTGCAAGCAGATTTTGGTGAGTTGTAGCGAGAATGTAAACAAGTAACTACGTAAACTATACCCTCACACACAGCCACAAATATACTCACATATATATATATATATATTATGTATTTAGTTGTTGTGGTGCTGCCATTTTGTCCATTGAAACTTGTTCATAAATCTTGGGAAAATTGAATATTCAAATACATATTGTGTGTCACTGTGTTGTGATCATCCATTTTTAACAAGCCTACTGCCCACTCTTAATCATTCAAACTGTAGGACACTGAATCAACATTGACAGAATTGAACTGTACCTTGCTCTGACAGTGGGACGAGCTCATACACTTTATATGGTTCGGAGATGTCCAGTTGTGACCTTTCTGTGACCTCTCTGAACTCTGGGCTTTTGTTTAAAGCGCAGCGCAGACGTGTCTTCCAGCAGGCGGGGTCAGACTGACCAGGCTTTGAAAGCTTCCCTTTAAACTCCGCCCATGCCTGGACCGAAGAATCACAATGTTATGATTCAAAATGGAAAAAAACACATCAGACACAGACAGTTTGATCAGACACAGCAGTGCTGCTGGTGTTATTAAACACTGTGTCCACTCACTGTCTACGATACTGGGCAGCCTGTAGTAGTAAGTCAGAGACAGAAGCTCATAATCATTTTATAGATTAATCTGCAACCCATTTTTCTGAAAGAGAAAACTAGTTTTTGAACAATGGTGTAAAGACCTTTAACCCACACAGTTTACTTTATGATAACAAAGACACATGTCACATGACCAGGGAGGAATTCTGGGGGAGTAACAATCACAAAAAAGTGTGAGTTGTGAAACGCAAAACAAAAAATGAATAAAGCCAAAACCTTAAAGATAGCAGCATCCTCATCAGTGCGGAAATCCTGCTTTCCGGCGTGTTTCCATGGGATCCGGAACATGGTCTTCTCAGGATTATCCCATACGAGGCCATTATATTTACCACTGCTCACCTGCACACACATAGAGCGGCAAAAAAACACTATTAAAGAGCCCATATCTTACATTAGTCTCGTATTTAATTTGTATGATGTTTGTATGTGCAAAAGTTGTTTAATGTGCAGAAGTCATAATTCGGTTTTACATGATCAGTGTTCAACCTCCCTTTAACCCCTAGAATTATACAGACACATCATAAAAACAACAAAACTAAACAAGCTGTTCTGCACTTACAATGTGCAGGCCTTAAAGACTGGGGGTGAATCTTATGTTTGAGGTTTAAATTTCCAAAATTCTAAATATTAGATGTTTCAATTTCCAAAATTCTAAATATTAGGGTTTTCATTTTTAAAATTCTAAATACTAGATGTTTACAATTTCAAAATTCTAAATATTAGAGTTTTAAATGTCCAAAATTCTTTTAACATAAACCCAAAATACAAACCCAAAACAAATCTTTCCCTTGGGAGAAAGAACACTTTCCTGGTGCAAATGAAATGTAAAACCTGCCTCCACATGCAGATTCAGCCCTGCAGGCTTACTAAAACCGCCCTGCGTAACTACTTCTGCTATCCAAGGTTTAAACTCAGCCTCAGCTTTATCAGCCAACACTGCAGTGACTGTAAACATGTCAGTGTGATCTCCATCAAACAGGCTGCTGTTTTGCTATTAGGTACAATCATCATCAAATGAACAGTTGCACAGAGAAGGAAGTGTCAGACTGCAAAACTATCCAGAGGGAAGTTAAAGGTCACCAGGAACAATAAATGGAAATAAATTTAGACTGATATGGGCAATATTTCCCGAGGCACACATAGAGAAGCAGTGTCTCTCAGTATGACATTGGGCCACAATGTTTGTTAACGCTACATGCCAGACGTCTCAGCATGGAGTTGTAGGGGTTCCTAATGGTGTCCTGCGGTAATCCATCCCATGCAGCTTGAATATTCCCACACAGTTCCTGCAGATGGTGCGGTAGGGGTGGAGATGGAGCAACACCAGGCCTTCTGACCACTGTGTCTCCACACACAGATTTGTTGGTCGTAACCACAAAGCAAAAAGCAGGACTCGTCATTGAAGATGACCCACTTCATAACAGTCTGGCACGACACCATTGCAGTTGACTTGGTGTTAAGGTCAGCCGTCGTGGCATTCTGCGTGCATGCAGTCCTGTATCGTTGAGCCGTCTGCTAATGGCTCATGGAGTTCATCACTGCTTGCTGAATGTCTGCAATCATGGCTGTTGGGTCAGTCAGGTACACCGATAAGACCCGTCTTTGCTTACATCACATGCACGGCTGAGCGTGAAATTTAAATCACCTGCATGTGTCACAATGTCAAACCTACCCACCAAGTTTTACTCCTGTCGGTTGATTCCTTCTGGGTGCAACTATCTGTGCAACTACTTTTTTTGGCAATAAGTGTAAATTAGTGAACTTTATTTTTAGTTTATTAACATAGTAATGCCCTTTTTGCCAAAGCTGGACACTTATAATTATGACATTCAGCTGTTTTAACAACACTCCATGCCACCAGGTGTACTGAATCAAGTATATAGCTTTGCCATCACATACAAACATTGGCAGGGATCATCCTGAAGATCTCAGGAACTTTAAACATGGCTCTTAGCCATAAGACACTTCATGAAATATCTGCCCTGGCTACATTTGTCACGACCAACTGTAAGTGGTATTATTGCGAAATGGAAACCTCTAGAAGCAACAACAGCTCCACCACTAAGTGCACACACAAGAGCTCCACACTGCTGAAGCATGTAGCCCACAAAACCAGCTAATCCTTTTGCAATATCATCACACAGACTGTGCATCAGGAGCTTCGTGAAAAGGGTTTTCCTTTGCCCACACAAGTCTAAAACCACGCTGCCAGGGATTAAGTGGTGTGGTATATAGAAGGGGTTCTTAGAGCAGATCCAAGGCTAGGGCTAGTGTTTTTGTGCTATTTGGATTTGATGACTTCTTCGCCAAGAATGCTAACTCTGAGTTATGAAGCAGCTTAAAAACATCCTGCAGCTGCACTCCTATTTGACCTGGTAGGCGTGAAACAGCATTGATGGATCACACACATTGACTAACCTGCTCGACCAGCCATGACCGCAGTCGCCGTGTAGAGCGGATTTTACCCGATGACATCTAGAAGAAAACACAGTAACAATTACAGACAGTTTTATAGATCAATCCATATACCATACGTCATGATCCCGCTAGTGAAGGGGAAGAGTGCTGAGAATTTAAATGTATACAGAACCAGGTAAAAGTAAAAAAGCGAAGACTATAAAACAGCACTCAATGAATTATGCAGACCACCTTAAACAACCTCCAAAATGGAACTTTTTTGGACCATGTTTTGGACCAGTTCGATTAGTCTGTCCATCATGAACATTCACTATATTGAAAGGGCAGCTAGAGCTTATAAACTGTGAAAGAAAAACAGATACAAGTTTTGCTCTACTAAACATACATTAGAGGTGGAGATATCCAAAAATAAAATATAGTGGTATATTGTGTATATGTGGTGCATCAGGATATGTATTGTTTCAGACTCTCGTCAATTTAAACGTCAAAGCTAACTGGATGTTTGGGTATCTTAGAGACTCTACAGGTTTATGGCTAACAGTTTCATTTAAATAGATAAATGCAATTAGGTCAAAACCTACTGGCTAACCTCAGACGTCCGTTACATATCTGTAAACATTTACTGTAACAGCTTTTGGTAAAGGAACTCTTAGAGGCATTAATCTCGCCAGACATCTAGATCTTATCACCAGCCCTGTTTCAAACAAACAGTTCTGTTTCAGTACGCTTTTCTAAACCAGTGCATTTCACACTTACCTAATCTGAAGTACTTTCATTTCATCAAAAATCATTTAATTATGCAAAAATTGTGAAACATTTGTGGAATTCCCCTTTAAATGGAAAACTACTAAGCAACATCTGTTACTTCATTAGGGGGACGCAATGCACTGATGTCTAGTTCCAGATTTTCTCCTCTAAAATGAGAATATTGTATGTATAGTATGCACCATGCTAAATTCCTCTGGACAATGTAGGAGGAAATGCATTCTGAGTTTAATCTCAGTTTGTAAAGGGGGCATTTTGGAGCAGGAAGTGAGACTGCATGCATGGCCACATAGTCAGCAATTAGATCCCATTGTTGTAAGAGTCTGAAAAACTATTTTACGTGTGTACAACTGCTCAAAGCTGTGTTTTCTACTCGTGTACTAGCTAGCATGTTTGCATCCTGCTCAAAATGAGCTCAAATGATCACTGCCAAAATAGACACCACTCACACAAACAGTAAGGTTTTGTGAGTGCTCTTGTTATGGTTATGGTAGCTAAAAAAACTGTTTTGTTTATTTTATTTAATAAAATAAGAGGTATAAAAAAGGTCTAAGGCCAAACCAAATGAATGCTGTTGTAAAGTCACTTAAAAGTCGACAGTGTGTTTTGGGTTTGACTATAAACCAATTTGGTAGAAAAGCCCATATATTTTAAGGTAGACTCCAGTTCATAATTTCCAGAGGCAGAATGTCAATTTTTGGTAGTGTTTTTGTCTCCATTAAACTCTGAATTATAAAAAACGAACACACTGAAAAGTCCTAAAGCAACGCAGACAGGTAGTTTTAGAGATTACTGCCGTGTAAAGCTCCACCACATGCTTGCAAGCGTCAAGTGAGTTCACAATGTCACCACAAACGATTGTTCTGTAACCACAGGTCTCTTTTTACAGACTTAACTACGAATACAACCACTGAATCTATCATGATAACAACTCTCTGCCTCCCCGTTAAATACTCATACAGATGGAACTGATGTCAGGTCGGCCTTGGTGCAGGACAGGCTGAGAAACCCTGTCAGCGTAGTCGGCTTACAGGCCATATGTCTATGGACACCAAGAATGAAGAAAACTTTAAAAATGACTAAACTTTTTGGTCATTCAACTTAAAAACTTAAACATCTATATGATGTCACTTCACCCAGACACCATGTTTGACGTGGTCTGAAACTTATGACTCTGAACTGCCTTTAATGGATGTAAATGGAAGTGCCTTCATCCATCCCAAAGTAAAGGACACACGGAGTGTCGGGTGCAGAGACAGGAACATTGTTTAAAAGGGACGTATTTATTTGCGTATGTTATTGGAGCATAAATGAGTTATTAGTGCCTTTTACTGAGCGATCTTGTTTTTAAAAAGTGGTGCGTGTCTCTATTGTGTACTACCCACTAACACTACACTGTATACGCCCCCTGTGTGTGGATGCAGTACAGTAACTCATTTTGCTCCCCAGTGTTACCCGCCGCCATTTTATCTGTGTGAAGAAGGCTGAGAGCTGGTTAGCCCACGGTGCATGATGGGATACAGTACACCATGAAGATAGCTCCACCTGTAGCTATGACTGGAGTAGAACACCATGCGGGGATCTTCAGTGCACTACAGATTTTCAGTTTGGTTACACACTGCTTTTAGACAGATTGAATATGCAGTAGTATGCCGTTTCAAACACAGCCAGAGACGGATGCTATCAACGTAGCCTGTATGTCATACGGGAATGGCTGAACACATCCTCAGCCCAAAACAAGCAATGGGACGACTGCCTGTCTGCTCTGCTACCAGGTCTTTCTTCGGACTCTACAGTGTTTAATTCACAGTTCAACATGAAGACATTTCCGGTGGGACCTCTGGTCAGGGACAGATAAGAGAAAACAGGGACTGTTCCTGTAAAGTGGGGACATCTGGTCAGCCTTCTTACAGATACAGTACAGCGAATACATGTCAGATACTTCAGCACAGCTGCCTAGAGTTCCTGCTCCTATGGAGTACGAGAGCCAGGGTATCCTGGTGTGTTCTGATGTCATTGTGCATCAGTAAGCCAAGTTCACTAGAACACGTGGAGGAGTTGAGTAGATTCCTTCCTCTTACTCTGGGCCAAAACGAGGCTGTCCAGATTCAGATGATGATCAGAGCAGGGTTTATTAGTAGCTGTAAACCCTGTAATATTATTCTTATTTATTTGATTATTATAACTTATTTCCTTAATTAATATTTTTGCCTATTATTGTACATTTACACGGTTCTGGTTTTGCACTGTTGCTACTATTTTGCTGCTTTGGGGCTGAGCAGTGACAATAAAGTTGAATCTATCTATATATCTATCTATCTATCTATCTATCTATCTATCTATCTATCTATCTATCTATCTATCTATCTATCTATCTATCTACCTACCTACCTGCCTTCTAATCTGTCTGTCTGTCTGTCTGTCTGTCTGTCTGTCTATCTATCTATCTATCTATCTATCTATCTATCTATCTATCTATCTATCTATCTATCTGACTATCTGTCTGTCTGTCTGACTGTCCGTCCGTCCGTCCTTCCATTTATCTATTGATCTGTCTGTCTGTCTGTCTATATATCTATCTGTATCTCCATCTATCTCTCTATCTGTCTGTCTGTCTATATGTGGCTGAGGAAGGCTGAGGAAGATCCAGCAAGTCATTATACAGGACAACAATGTTTTTCAAAATATTCAATCTGTAAGCCTCTCCACCATTGACTGGGTTCTGAAAGGACACCAGATGAGCATGAAACAGCTGTACAAAGCTCCATTTCAAAGAAATGGTGACAGGGTGAAAGAGCTACTGTACCTGTATGTACAGGTAAAGCCCTTATGCATACTGACATATTTGCTATGGCTGAAATGATCCTTGTCTGAAATGAACATTATATGTACTTCATTACTCCTTCTGTGCTGCAGCGCATCATGGAGCTAGAACCACTCCACACTTGTATATACCTGGAGGAGGCTGGCTTTAACTTTGCAGAATGCAGAAGTCGTGGTCGAAACATCCTTGACCATAGGGCTACCATTGATGTGCCAGGCCAATGGGGAGGAAACATCACAGTGTGTGCTGCCATGGCCTTCCTGAATTTCTATCAGATTTTTTTGTCCACAAAAAGACGAACAATACAGTAAAAGAATATTACTGTATAAATTTAATTCCAGTCCAATTTCTTGCTGTCAGACACGTGTAACTTTGTGTTCTGTGTAAGTTTGTATTTTGCTAGTTGCCATCAGAATATACTGACAGTGTATCAGTATCCTGACTGCCTTGTTCATAGGCAATGACACACAAACTAAACATTCTGATGGCACTGACAATTTGATCAAGCTAAATATTTGCTTGTGAGGCAAAAACAAAGCACTCTGAGCGAGGTACATGCCTTTGCAGGTATTTCACTGAGTTTTGCTATTTGCACTAACTGTTTTGAGAAATGCACTTGTTGTGGCGCCAATGTAAATCATGACGGGAGAAATGTACCGAGTCGACTGAGAAAAGCTGTAATGTCTTCTCTTCTTGCTGATGAAGTGACCCGCTACCGTTGAAGCGCCCTCTGGCGATCCTGGTGGTGAACTGCAGCTGCAAGTGATTTAAGAGTGAATCCCACTCAACCCAGAGCTGAAACAGGACCCTCTACCCCAAATTCAGAGCCCGTCCCACAAAGCTGAGCAGTGTGTGTATGAGTGCATTTGATGTCATTATGTGATATATTATTATATATTATACTTATATATATATATTATTAAACACACGCGTGTCTCCTGTTTCCACTAATCTGCACAACGTAAACTAGAGCACTTCCTATTCCCCGTGCGAGCGACTCTAAATCATCAACAGTAAAACAGCAGCGGATCGGACAACACTGACAGCAATACAGACTGAGAATTAAACCCCGGGATATTATCCTACGGCTCAGGTGTCACAGTTAAACTGCTGACCGTGTAGAATTACTTTAAGTGTGTTTTTAATAAACAGCATTAGACGCTCTATAAGTACAACACTCACAGGCGTGTCAGCGGCGGATATTTAGGTTTCGTTTTTACCTACCCTCCAGTTGCGATTCTTCCTCTCCTCCCAAAATGATTCTTATTATTGAAGTACGAGAGCTGTTCTGGTCTCACACAGCGTCTGTCCAGACTCCAGTCCACCCAGAAACTCACGCCTTTTCCCCGAAATCACGTGACCGCTCAGCAGCCCTGGTGCGCGGTCTGAATGCCTCCACACCGCCAGAGGGCGACAAAGCCACAGCGCTCTGCTCTCGAGTGCGCTGGCATATTCTGGTTTGTAGATTTAAGGCGCCCATTGATATAAACTGTAGTTTCTGCTGCTTACAGAACTTATTTTTTCCATCTTTTTGGTTTTGTGTCCGTTTGTATGTACCAGCTCAGCATTAACTTTATTAACTATTAAACTATAAACTATGAAGAGTAAAGATTGCTATAGATAAATATAGCTCACTTATTACAATGAGGCAATTAAGTACTATTTATTTTTTAAGTGGAAATACGAGGTTGGACACTTTAATAACAAAATGTTCTGATGTTTTTTTTGGATCCCAAAATTTGTAATGCTCATACGAATAACCCAAAAATAGTACATTATAATGGAAAACTCAGTTACAGTCTATCATATACTTATAAAGTACTGTAAGTAGTGTAAGTTAGTCCAGTTAGTGATTATATGGTATATGGTATATTACAATCAGGGGAGACAGAGGTTATACGGTAACGCTCACATGTAGTACATCGTGACTTTGTTACAGTTCTGCAGATCGTTTTTCCGAATCTACATCATCAAACACGCTTTCCTGTCACATAGTATTTGACCCTCAGCAGTTTTTATTAGAGGGTTGAAGTTCAGCTCAGTACTCTATAAATGTTTCAGGATGACTAAAATTCTACAGAAACAAAAATGGTTCCACAAACATGATAAACGACTTCATCTAAAAGGAACTTCTTGGATTATCACAATTTACTGTTTTTGATAGATAGTAATTGCCTCATACATGACTAACTCTGCAGCTGACGCATATCACAGCATCTGTCGGGAACCATGGAGTACCCTATTTATCTACTTTTTCAGGAAGATGTCTGTTTCTTCCTATGAAGGTTTTAGCTTTACCCATAATACCATCTTAGATAACTACTTTAATCTAAATAGATACCTAAGAAAATACACAAGAAGAATGTTTAACACATGATCATGTTTCTAAATGATTTATGGCCTCAGTTCTTCAATAAAAACATCAGTACTCTTTACTTACATGTTTCAAAATGCACCCACTTTGTGTAGATGTACTGTATAATTCAAACGTTTATACATGGCTACTTTCTTTATTTTAAGCTTAATGCTGTGCTTTAGAATAATGCCAAATGAGAAAAGAAAAAAAATGTGCAACAAAAAATACATTAGAGGTGGCGATGTGCCAAGACCATAATGCTGTGACACATGAAGAGTATATGTGGTATATCAGGATATGTGTTGTTTAGATAGCTCACCAGTTGGGGCTGTTAGGTGTAGACCTGTAGAATCTTTAAGATCACCAAACACATGCATGTAGTTGGGTGTGTCTAAACGTTTGACTGGTTACTGTAATATGCTAATGATTTGGTCAGCTTATTTTGCCTGCATAGCAAAGCTGTACCTTTTTCCCCAGTTGCTTGGTCGATAAGGAGTCACATTCTCAAAACAGTCAAAACTAAACAGAAGCAAATCCCACAAATGCACACTTTTCCATCAAGCAGTAAATTCTTTTAATCACTTACAAAACAACAACCAATAAAAACACAACACAGAGGTTTCAGTGTTAAACAGTTAGCCTTCATTGGTGCTGTATATTTATGCTGTACTATCTGCTGATACTCAAAATCGGATTTAGCATGTACGAATATTACAGGCTGTAATATATTCTTGTACCCTACCAAATCAGTTGTGACCAGTGTGAAACATGACAAGTTCTGAAACCAACCCCTGTAGGCAGTTTCAAAGACTCAAAGGGGAATATTTTAATGATTTTAAGTTTTAAATGTTAAATTTACATATTTAACATTCGGCCACACTTTCAGATTAAATATCAGGAAAAATAATTGCTACATAATAATTCAGTTCATTGAGTTTAGCATAAAACTGTACTGCTTTCTACTTTCACAGGCTTATTTGTTAGTATCCTACTGAGCACCATATCAGTTAAAAGGTCAGTACGTATAAAAATTTAAAGACACATTTTGTCCTCCTTAACAATGCATAATTACAATGAGAGGCATTCTAAAAACTCCAACCATCGTTTATATTTTAGCTGCTAATATATGTATACTGAGAAGTATGAAAGGAATCACTTTCAGCAGGTCACTGTTGTTTATATATGCACACAGTCATTTTGAAATCAGTGTGTGTGTGCGTGTGTGTGTGCTCGTGCGTGTGTGTGTGCGCGCGCGTTTGTGTGTGTGCGTGCGTGTGTGCATGTGTCTGTGTGTGTGTGTGTGTGCATGTGTGTGTGCGCGCGTGTGTGTGTGCGCGCGCGTGTGTTTGTGTGTGTGCGCGTGTGTATGTGTGTGTGTGTGTGTGTGTGCATGTGTGCGTGTGTGTGCGTGTGTGCGCGCGCGCGAGTGTCTTTGTGTGTGTGCGCGTGTGTGTGTGCGCGCGCGTGTGTGTTTGTGTGTGTGCGCGTGTGTCTGTGTGTGTGTGTGCGTGTGTCTGTGTATGTGTGCGTCTGTGTGTGTCTGTGTGTGTGCGCGTGTGTCTGTGTGCGTGTGTCTGTGTATGTGTGCGTCTGTGTGTGTGTGTGTGTGTATGTATGTGTGTGTGTGTGTGCGTGCGCGCGAGTGTCTTTGTGTGTGTGCGCGTGTGTGTGTGCGCGCGCGTGTGTGTTTGTGTGTGTGCGCGTGTGTCTGTGTGTGTGCGCGTGTGTCTGTGTGTGTGTGCGTGTGTCTGTGTATGTGTGCGTCTGTGTGTGTCTGTGTGTGTGCGCGTGTGTCTGTGTGTGTGTGCGTGTGTCTGTGTATGTGTGTGTGCGTGCGTGTGTGCGTGTGCGTGTGTGTGTGTGCGTGTGTGTGTGTGTGTGTGTGCGTAGGTGTGTGTGTGTGTGTGTGTGTGTGTGCGCGTGTGTGCGTAGGTGTGTGTGTGTGTGTGTGTGTGTGTGTGTGCGCGTGTGTGTGTGTGTGTGTGTGTGTGTGTGTGTGTGTGTGTGTGTGTGTGTGTGTGCGTGTGTGTGTAGGTGTGTGTGTGTGTGTGTGTGTGTGTGTTTAAAATATGTTTGTAAAATATGTAAAATTTTACTGATTTCTAAATTTCTGTGCGTATATGTAAACAACAGTGATCTACTGCGGGGAAACGATTCCTTTCATACTTCTCAGAGCTGGAAACAGAGATGAACATTAAAAACTTTATATCTACATGATTAATGTCCTGGCATACTCAGCAAAGAGGCGAATTTCACTCAAAGGTGACCGTGTCCTGCTTGTAGATGGTAAGTGACAGCAGAAGGGAAAGTGCTTCTGTGGATCCGCCTGTGGTTATGTTACATGTTTCGAGAAACTTTATCACCCAGGGGAATCTCCATCAATTTCTAAAAACAAAACATGAAAATGCAGTTATGAAACACTTACAGTCAATGACCAAACCCAGAGATGATCCAGACACACCAGGACAATTATGCTATGCTGTGGTCAAAGCGGAATTCCATGTATAAGAAACCCAACTGATCAAGCACGGTTATAAGTCACTCTGGATAAAAGCGTAAATGTAGAAATTTCAATAAAGCACTCAAGAACTCAAATTCCTCTCATAGGCTCAGTTTACTGGGGGAGCCCTTTACAGGCTACAAGCTCTTGCAGGTACCTCCAACTTATACCTCAGTGAGTTCAGGCATCATCTCCTTCATCTCTAAGTTGTTGGGGGAACATGTTTTAAGTAAGCCCTCAAGCATCTCTGAGGGCTTCTGGAGGAACTTATAGGTTCTACAGGGCTTATATTAAGAACCCTAGACTTCCTGAGGCTCCTTGAAGTTCTCCTTTACTAGAGTAGGTTCCTGAAGTAACCCAGCTGTATTGTGAGGCTCCATATCCATGGAAAGCATGACTGAACAGTACGAACTGTACAACGATTAATAAACTTTTTGTTTAAGTTCTTCATGACCATGTGAAATTTCCTTGGCACCTAAACAGTCAGGTCCTAAATAGAAACCACAGCCAACACAGATAGAGCCCATATTTGAGACTTTAAATTCTAGAATAAATGTATTTTAGTTATTCTAAAACATTTTCTAGTGTGTTCCAAATGAAGTATCAGTGTTTTGTAAGAATATGTGCGGGTTATTAATTACCTGCTGTAGTCTGGACTTATATTCTTCTTCAGTCTCTTCATTCTCTTTATCAAAGTAAACCTGATATCGCTTACATGCGGCGATTAATTCTTCTACATCCATCAGAACAGCAGGGTCCAGAGAATGGGCATTAATCAGACTGACCAGGTACTCTCGATAGTGTTTACTGTAAACAAATCAGCAAGGCACACCATGAACAAACAAATAAACAGGAGGAAAATAAACAAGTAGTGTTTAGAGTACACAAGAACAATATAACCAAACAAACAACACTGTAAACAAACAAACAACACTGTAAACAAAAAAAACAGCATCGTAAACAAACAACACTGGAAACAAACAAACAACATCATAAACAAACAACACCATTAACAAACAAACAACACTGTAAACAAACAAACAACATCATAAACAAACAACACTGGAAACAAACAAACAACAAATCATTAACAAACCACATCATTAACAAACAAACAACACTGTAAACAAACAACATCATAAACAAACAACACTGGAAACAAACAAACAACAAATCATAAACAAACCACATCATTAACAAACAAACAACACTGTAAACAAACAAACAAACAACAAATCATAAACAAACAACATCATTAACAAACAAACAACACTGTAAACAAACAAACAACACCACAAACAAACAAGTAACACCTTAAGTAGTGCTTACTATAAATAAACAGAAGAGGTATTACACCATAAACAAACAAACAAACAACAGAGCAAGTGAGTGAATGACCAAAAAAATAAAGGAGGCTGGCTGAATAAATAAAGAGATGAATGAATGACCACTGAGGAGCGGGTGTGAATGAGTGTATGAGTGGTGGCATTTATAACTGGAAAAGTGCATGAGTGAATAAACGAATGAAAGAAAGAATGCTTGAGAGCATAAATAAGTAAATGAATGAAACAGTGAATGAACAGATGAATGAATGAAGACTGGTCACACACATGCAAAGTCCAGCATGACCCTCCTGGGTTTGAATTCCACACGGAACATCCAACACCTGCGCACCATCCTTCTGCTCCAACACACTACACGCAGCTGAGGGAGTAACACACATACGCGGAATAGCGAGTTCATCAGTCAGGTAAAAGATTTCATCAGAGTTAGTGAGTGAAAAATATTCCATAAGTTACGAATAAGTTAATAAAGGACACAGTGGACTCACCGCTCTCTGTCCCTTCAGGAGGAGCTGTGTTAAACTCCACTTCTCCTTCCTAGAAAGAAAAATAAACAGCCTGTCAATCACTGTACCTGAAATGACTCGTAGTTTATGTACCTGCTTCTCTAGTTTTCTGTGTCTGTAGTTTATAGTATATGTAGTTTCTATCTGTTGTTAGATTCGCCTCATGCGAATGAAACTAGAAGGCAGAGGTTAGTACATTAATGGTGCTTTCGCAGTTGTGCAGGTTACCCATTAATGTATCCCCATTACCATGACTGACCCTGGCTTATGTACTTTATACTGATAATCTTGATGGATCATTTCTTAACATAAACAAACCTGAAAGGTTGACTGGTCAGACCTCCATGCATGTTTCCAGAGACGCCTGTGGAGTTTCTTGACACAGTGGACCTAGGGTTTTGGCTGTGCACAGTACACTTACAACTCAAATCTGTGGATGCAGCTGGACGGTGTTTACTAACAATGTTTTTTCAAAGTATTCGCTTATATAGTGATATCTGTCACATGCTTATCGTTGATGCTGTCTGTAATTTCCTGAACCTCTCCTTTTGTTATTCTCACAGCGTGTAGTACATAGTCTTTCTTATTTTTAATTTTCTGTACTTAGTAGTTAATTTATGCCTATTTTCTGTAGTTGCAGCTGAGTATTGATTTTAAAAATATACTGTATAGTAGTTCTTTATATTGTCTGCAGTTCAGTGTGCCTGTAGTTGCTATGTAATTGTAGTTTAGTGTGCCTGTATTAAAATCTACAGTTTAGTGTGCCTGTAGTTTAGTGTGTCATGTCTGTAGTTGTTATGTGATTGTAGTTTTGTGCACCTGTATTAAAATCTAGTTTAGTGTGCCTGTAATTGTTATGTGGTTGTAGTTTAGTGCACCTGTATTAAAATCTGTAGTTCAGTGTAACTGTAGTTGTTATGTGATTGTAGTTTAGTGCACCTGTATTAAAATCTGTAGTTCAGTGTAACTATAGGTGTTATGTGATTGTAGTTTAGCGCGCCTGTATTAAAATCTGTAGTTCAGTGTAACTATAGGTGTTATGTGATTGTAGTTTAGCGCGCCTGTATTAAAATCTGTAGTTCAGTGTAACTATAGGTGTTATGTGATTGTAGTTTAGCGGGCCTGTATTAAAATCTGTAGTTCAGTGTAACTATATGTGTTATGTGATTGTAGGTTAGTGCACCTGTATTGAAATCTGTAGTTTAGTGTAACTGTAGGTGTTATGTGATTGTAGATTGGTGCACCTGTATTAAAATCTGTAGTTTAGTGTGCCTGTAGTTGTTATGTGATTGTAGTTTTGTGCACCTGTATTAAAATCTAGTTTAGTGTGCCTGTAATTGTTATGTGGTTGTAGTTTAGTGCACCTGTATTAAAATCTGTAGTTCAGTGTAACTGTAGTTGTTATGTGATTGTAGTTTAGCCGGGCCTGGTTATCTGTAGCACCTGTAACTATATTAAAATCTGTAGTTTTCGGGTGTATTAAAATCTGTAGTTCAGTGTAACTATATGTGTTATGTGATTGTAGGTTAGTGCACCTGTATTAAAATCTGTAGTTCAGTGTAGCTGTAGGTGTTATGTGATTGTAGGTTAGTGCACCTGTATTAAAATCTGTAGTTCAGTGTAACTATATGTGTTATGTGATTGTAGGTTAGTGCACCTGTATTAAAATCTGTAGTTTAGTGTAACTGTAGTTGCTATGTGATTGTAGGTTAGTGCGCCTGTATTAAAATCTGTAGTTCAGTGTAACTATAGGTGTTATGTGATTGTAGTTTAGCGCGCCTGTATTAAAATCTGTAGTTCAGTGTAACTATAGGTGTTATGTGATTGTAGTTTAGCGGGCCTGTATTAAAATCTGTAGTTCAGTGTAACTATAGGTGTTATGTGATTGTAGTTTAGCGCGCCTGTATTAAAATCTGTAGTTTAGTGTAACTGTAGTTGCTATGTGATTGTAGGTTAGTGCGCCTGTATTAAAATCTGTAGTTCAGTGTAACTGTAGGTGTTATGTGACTGTAGGTTAGTGCATCTGTATTAAAATCTGTAGTTTAGTGTAACTGTAGTTGTTATATAATTAAAGTAAAGCTTAAAGTTTATAATTTTGGTACCTGTAACAAAGCCTGTAGTTTGTAGTTGGCTATGTGATTGTAGGTTATGCTCTCAGGTAGGAGTAGGCAGTGTCTCGTGGATGATGGGCATGAAGAAAATCGTAGTTCAGTTAACACTGCGGAGTTGTATGTACTGTTTGTCTGTAAAAGTAGCTCACATCACAGATTGATCAGGTTATATGCGCCTGTATTAAAATCTGAGTTCAGTGTAACTATATTAAAGATTAGAGTTTAGCTGATGTACAAAAGCCTTTAACTATAGGTGTTACCCACAGCAGTGCTGTGCACCTTTCAGTTCAGTGAACTAACTGTTAATGAGCATGAAGATATTTATCTGTATTAAAATCTGTAGTTTAGTGTAACTGTAGTTGCTATGATGTAGGTTACAGCGCTGTATTATTGATCTGTAAACTTGAGTGTTATATGATGTAGGAATACTCTGTGTATTAACATCTGTAGTTTAGTGTAACTTAGTTGCTTGATTTAGGTTAGCCTGTATAAAATCTGTGATGAAATTCAGTTGCTGACTGTAATGTAATCCATTTTAAAATCTTTTTTAGTGTATCTTGTTTGTATAATTTAGCAAAGTTTATAATTTTGGTACCTGTAACAAAGCCTGTAGTTTGTCTGGCTCCCAATCTCTCAGGTAGGAGAGGCAGTCTCGTGGATGATGGGCATGAAGACCGTTCATTGAACACTGCGGATATGTACATTTTGTCTGAAAAGAGCATCACATCACAGATTATCAGAATATGCGCCTCTCTGAGCAGAAAATTAAAGCAGAGTTTAGAACACAAAAGCCTTTAACCCCACCCACAGCATGCTGTCTGTTCAAGAAAACTGTTAATGAGCATGAAGATATTTATCTTGTCTGGAGGACACTTCATGATGTGACAGTTTATTGATCTGTTTTGAGTGTTTATATGTGAATACTCTGTGTATACACTTGTTTAGCTTGTTCTAGCTCTATATGATGAAATTCAGTTGCTGAATAATGTAGACATTCTAGTTTATGTTGTGTACGCAATTACCAGCGCCAGCAGACATTCCCATTTATGTTCTTACCTTGTGGTAAGGGTTGTTGCAGCCACAGCAGAACTCATACCTACACTGGCTGCAGGTGAAGTGCATACAGCCTCCTTTGGCCAGAGCATACTGAAACTTACATTTGGGACAATCTGACGAGAGCAAAAAGAAAAACACAAACCTGTGAAAACTCATTATTGACCAGAATTGATTGATTATTTATTCATTATTGTTTGAATTCTGTTTACTAATTTTTAATTTAAAAATATTGTATTTAATTCTTGTAATTAATATTTTATTGCACATACCTGCACTATTTGCACATACCCTGGTGATTCAGTTTATCACTTCTCTATAAGGACCAGTATTATTCTGTTTATACTGAATATGTACACTGTGTGTATGATACATTTATATTTAATTTAAATCTATAATTGGCTACTGTTGGACATTTCTGTCATTTGCACCAATACCGAATACCGTACATATGTTCTGCTCCTGTACCTTTCAGACTTATATAGCATATATTGTACATTTTCTTCATTTATATACATACATATACTTTTCTTCTCTCTAATCTTTTCTTTCTTCTTTAGTACTTAGTATTTCTATTGTAATTGCGAGGGCAGAGTAAGAATTTCAGTGTACAGTGCAACTGCAAATTGTTTTCTCTGTACTTGTACAATAAACGCTTGGATCTTGAATCTTATTGTTTAGGTGATCTAACAACTGGAGGGAAGACAAAGCCAGCATCACAAGTCTAATTGATATAGCCTCTTTGGCCCCCTTGTCCTAGATTAAACCTTAGAATGCTGTAGGCCCACCCTGATGGGCTGACTGACAGGTAAAAGTCTGTGTAAACAAAAAAGTTATGAATTTCGGCACAGAATAAACACAGTAGGTTAGAATGTACAGTACAATTCCAAAACGGAAAGGAAGTTTGCATTTAGCATGGTGTTGTCCTTGATGTGCAAGGAGACATTTCAGGTAAGGATGTACCAAATGTTTGCCAACCAAAATTATTATTATGGATTTTTTGCCATATTGTGCTTTGTTGGTGAGTCTGCTGGGATGTTGTTGGTGTGTCTGCTGGGATGGTGTTGGTGAGTCTGCTGGGATGTTGTCGGTGTGTCTGCTGGGACGTAGTTGGTGTGTCTGCTGGGATGTAGTTGGTGTGTCTGCTGGGATGTAGTTGGTGTGTCTGCTGGGATGCTGTTGGTGTGTCTGCTGGGATGTAGTTGGTGTGTCTGCTGGGATGTAGTTGGTGTGTCTGCTGGGATGTTGTTGGTGTGTCTGCTGGGATGTTGTTGGTGTGTCTGCTGGGATGTTGTTGGTGTGTCTGCTGGGATGTTGTTGGTGTGTCTGCTGGGATGTTGTTGGTGTGTCTACTGGGATGTAGTTGGTGTGTCTACTGGGATGTAGTTGGTGTGTCTGCTGGGATGTAGTTGGTGTGTCTGCTGGGATGTTGTCGGTGTGTCTGCTGGGGTGTTGTCGGTGTGTCTTCTGGGATGTTGTCAGTGTGTCTGCTGGGGTGTTGTCGGTGTGTCTGCTGGGATGTAGTTGGCGTGTCTGCTGGGATGTTGTTGGTGTGTCTACTGGGGTGTTGTTGGTGTGTCTGCTGGGATGTAGTTGGTGTGTCTGCTGGGATGTAGTTGGTGTGTCTGCTGGGATGTTGTTGGTGTGTCTGCTGGGATGTAGTTGGTGTGTCTGCTGGGATGTTGTTGGTGTGTCTACTGGGGTGTTGTTGGTGTGTCTGCTGGGATGTAGTTGGTGTGTCTGCTGGGGTGTTGTTGGTGTGTCTGCTGGGGTGTTGTTGGTGTGTCTTCTGGGATGTAGTTGGTGTGTCTGCTGGGATGTAGTTGGTGTGTCTGCTGGGATGTAGTTGGTGTGTCTGCTGGGATGTTGTTGGTGTGTCTGCTGGGATGTTGTCGGTGTGTCTGCTGGGATGCTGTTGGTGTGTCTGCTGGGGTGTTGTCGGTGTGTCTGCTGGGATGGTGTCGGTGTGTCTGCTGGGATGTTGTTGGTGTGTCTGCTGGGATGTAGTTGGTGTGTCTGCTGGGATGCTGTTGGTGTGTCTGCTGGGGTGTTGTTGGTGTGTCTGCTGGGATGTATTTGGTGTGTCTGCTGGGATGCAGTTGGTGTGTCTGCTGGGATGTAGTTGGTGTATCTGCTGGGATGTTGTCGGTGTGTCTGCTGGGATGTAGTTGGTGTGTCTGCTGGGGTGTTGTCAGTGTGTCTGCTGGGGTGTTGTTGGTGTGTCTGCTGGGATGTTGTTGGTGTGTCTGCTGGGATGTTGTTGGTGTGTCTGCTGGGATGTTGTTGGTGTGTCTGCTGGGATGTTGTTGGTGTGTCTGCTGGGATGTTGTTGGTGTGTCTGCTGGGATGTAGTTGGTGTGTCTGCTGGGATGTTGTTGGTGTGTCTGCTGGGATGTAGTTGGTGTGTCTGCTGGGATGTTGTCGGTGTGTCTGCTGGGATGTAGTTGGTGTGTCTACTGGGATGTTGTCGGTGTGTCTGCTGGGATGTAGTTGGTGTGTCTACTGGGATGTTGTCGGTGTGTCTGCTGGGATGTTGTCGGTGTGTCTGCTGGGATGTAGTTGGTGTGTCTGCTGGGATGTTGTCGGTGTGTCTGCTGGGATGTTGTCGGTGTGTCTGCTGGGATGCTGTTGGTGTGTCTGCTGGGATGTAGTTCGTGTGTCTGCTGGGATGCTGTTGGTGTGTCTGCTGGGGTGTTGTTGGTGTGTCTGCTGGGGTGTTGTTGGTGTGTCTGCTGAGATGCTGTTGGTGTGTCTGCTGGGATGTTGTTGGTGTGTCTGCTGGGATGTAGTTGGTGTGTCTGCTGGGATGTTGTCGGTGTGTCTGCTGGGATGTTGTCGGTGTGTTGTCAAGACAAAAAATACATGCTGTAGCAAAATTGTTTTCAAACAGCCCCAAGACTATTTTCATCTGGCCCACTTGCCAAATGATTTGACAGCACTTGGGTCACTGTGTGACCTATGTGGGCCACATATGCACTACACTAGGGCCACCCCTAAGCTGTTAACAAGGAATCCCAGGTGGCTAATAAAGTGTTGCAAGGACTTTACTATGGTATCTCAGGTTAAGAGTGTGGTTAGGCCATCATTTGCCCACGTTACTCAAACACTGTTATTTTTTTTAGCTTACTACTCAAAACATTACACCTTTAATATGATATACTGACTGATGCCATTTTCTTGCAGAAATCCAGCCAGGCCCTGTTTCTGATATTCTGGATCATTCTCTCGCTTCCACCTCTGAAAATCGTTACATGACAGACCTTCATGTTGATCCTCCCACTAAAGAAGAGAAACAGAAAACATTTAAACTGTTTGTATTTTTAAAAAGTTGATCAAATAAATGTTAATTATTTTAATTAAAATAGTCAAAAAAGAAGACAAAACATGCCTTTAAAAATGCCTTTAGTTTTTGTAACTGTAAGTAAAACTTTATTCTTAATTTAACTGGAACTAACTAATCTAGCTTTTTTAGTACCAAGTTATCATTTATATATTTCTAAAAGATAAAGAATGGCCATAAATGGTCATGTAATAATGAATTATGGCCATAAAACTGTACAACCTCAAACGTAAAAGCATGAAATAAAATGTCTGATAAAGAGATTTTTTAGTTTATGCACAAAAAGGTTAAAATAGCTTTAACTAGTCATTCAGGCACAAGCATACCCAGACATGTGGTATATTATTAACATAAACACTAAAAGCATGTCCATGATAAATAAAAAGAATAATTACTCACAGGTTTTTTGCATTGGGAACAAAAGCTTTTCTGACAATTTTGACAAGTGACTTTGAGCTCATCTTTGTCATTGATAAATCCGTTGGTGCACTGTGGAAAAAAACAATAATAAAGAAAGGTTAATGGTTAATCATTATTTTTTTCATTGGTCTGTAATACGAATAAGGGTAAAGGTCACTCACATGACAACACCACAGAAACTTTGGATCTTGCTTCAGAGTGTGTTCCATCAGCTTCTTACCGAACAGCTCGTGCACTTCAGGCTCTAAACACACCCTTAACTACCAAAACACACACACAACAGAATCATAAACGGAGTGCTATTTCTGTAGTCAGTGTTGATTTCATTAGATAGCACACAGTACAAGCATTCCCAATTTCTTGTTACACATCAGGGAGTCCACGAACAGGATTTCTCTTAACTTAGAGACATTAACCTTTTCTCCTCACCTTTCATCATTAAACAGTTAATGCAGCTGATCAGCCTTGACATATTTCATATTCAGTTTTTGCCTCTTTATTTCAGCACCGGAGTTACAAGGCTAACGTTAAAGATAAACACTCAATTTTTCAAGGAACTCAATTTTCATAAAAACACATCATCAAGACTTCCTACTAGTGATTACTAGTAGCTAATACTAGTTTATGTGAACACTAAATTTAAACAATATTGATTTTTTTATGTGATGTTATTAAAATAGAAAGAACTAGAATTTCTGTACATTAATTTTATAGTCTCAATAATAATTACTAACAATTAAATGTCTGATTTTCTGTTACAGTTTTGTTCACATTTTCCATTGTTAAAAATCAAATTCTTTTAACTAGTGCTATTGGGATATTAGGCTTGATGAAAAATCAGTGGTATCGCTCATCCCTAGACTTACCGACACTTAGGACACAGCGTAACTTATTTTGAACAATGGGCAATCTGGCATCGCCAGCTCTCCTGACTGCATGTCCTTGGACTGTGGGAGGAAATCTAGCCCAGAGAGAACATGCAAACTACACACAAAAGGACACCATAGCTGGATAGCTGTGAATCAAATTCAGCTCCTTTATGCTGTGAGCCAAGAGCTACCCACTGTGCAACTGTCAGGTACAGAGGCCCATGTCACATGTACAGCTGAGCGTGAAACATGAATCATTCACGTGTTTCATAATCTCAAACCTACCCACCAAGTTTCATTCCTGTCGGCTGGTTTGGGATGAAAACCTGTTGGTGGTGGATTCTGCAGCACGTTAAACAGGTTGTGCCCGGACATGGTGTTGTGATAACATCTGGCCCTATGAGACTGCTCTCGAACATGCATGTAGTGTCATTCTGACTTTAGCCAGGTTCAGTGTTGTATCTCACCTGCACATCCAAAATGGAGAAGTAAGACTGCAGGGCTTCAGGGTCATTAATGTCCGGTGCCTCACATACTGGACAGACCATGTCTCTGATGTGTTTATCCCTCAGAGCCACTGTAAAGTGCTGTTGAAAACAACCACTGCACATGGAGCACTGGCAGAAGGTCAGAGCCTGCATCTGCGATCAGGGAGAGAAAGTGTTATAGGGTTAAACCACTAAACATACCCTTACACCACCGTTCAGAACTGTAGGAGTGCAGGAATATAGTGATTACATCATCAATGTTCTGAACCTACCTTTCTCTGAGGAAAGCTGCCATAGCATATCTGGCATTCGTTGTTGAGGATACGGTTGATGAAATCTCTGTCATGGTGGTCTCTCACTGCCTGGATCACGTCCTCCAGGGAGTATTCGGTATTAGGCTCCTGTAGTAAGTTCAGGGCCAGCTGACTCCGTCCCCAACTAGGCAGATTATACAGGCCTAGAAGCCTGCGGCACAGCCACTAAGAGTAGAAAGAGCGACGTGTGGCACAGTCACAGGGGGTTAGGCTATTATCTTAGCTTTCACAAGACACTGAACCTTTAAAGAACCATCTTTTTATAAGTGTGTACAGGATGTGGGGAAATTCAGAGGAATGTGCTCATCTAGTCACTCACTTCTTTATCAGGATGATCGATGTTAAAAGGAACCTGTGGCTGCTCCTTCCAGATGTTCTGATGGAAGGGCTCTAGTAAAGGTTGTTGTAGATGTGACAGAGTGCTTTCTAGATCCCCTCCATTCCTAAATAATGTCTTCTCGCACTCCAGCCTGTCCACAAAGCCCAGCGCCCTGAGCACACACAGCTACACGCACACAGACACACACACACACACACACCGACACACACACACACACACAAATACACACACATCAGAGGAATCAGTGAATCCCATAATATCAACTCTGTGATTGGTTGACATTTGCTGCTCTGTGATTGGTTGACTTTTGCTGCTCTGTGTTTGGTTGACTTTTGCTGCTCTGTCTGACTTTTGTGCTGCTTTGGGATTGATTGTTTTTTTTTTTGCTCTGTGTTTGGTTGACTTTTGCTGCTCTGTGTTTGGTTGACTTTTGCTGCTTTGTGATTGGTTGACTTTTGCTGCTCTGTGATTGGTTGACTTTTGCTGCTCTGTGATTGGTTGACTTTTGCTGCTTTGTGATTGGTTGATTTTTGCTGCTCTGTGTTTGGTTTACTTTTGCTGCTCTGTGATTGGTTGACTTTTGCTGCTTTGTGATTAGTTGACCTTTGCTGCTCTGTGATTGGTTGACTTTTGCTGCTCTGTAGTTGGATGACATTTGCTGCTCTGTATTTGGTTGACTTTTGCTGCTCTGTGATTGGTTGACTTTTGCTGCTCTGTGATTGGTTGACTTTGGCTGCTCTGTGATTGGTTGACTTTTGCTGCTCTGTGATTGGTTGACTTTTGCTGCTCTGTATTTGGTTGACTTTTGCTGCTCTGTGATTGGTTGACTTTTGCTGCTCTGTGATGATTTGCTTTTTGCTTACCTGGTCTGCTCTTTTTTTTAAGAGGCGTGCAACAGCCCTCTCAGTGTTTCCCCCAGAGCTGACCCATGCCTGCTTCGCCTCTGCCCTGGAAAGAAGGATTTGATCATCTGCTCTGTAGTCCAGCTGCATCGAAGCTGCTAAAGCACAGATTTCATCCAGCAGGTGTGGAAGCTCAGACTGCAGCCAATCAAAAGGGTTGCTGCCACCGCACATATTGAGGGCAGCATACACTTCTTCTGGGCTCACCGCTCTCTTTTCTCCCTCCTTTAGTTTAGGGACAAAATCACACAATTTCCACCAATTTAGACATATTCACGATTTTATACTGGGGATATGAGGCTAATATGACTAGCATGTACCACGTAAGTAACAGAGAACCTTTTAACCCCACCATTTTTTGAGCAGTTTCTGACACTGTGAGGTTGTTTACACCTTGCATCAACATGCATTTTTCGTGTTTGTATATCACTGGTCACAGACAGATCTGACTAGGCCATAAGAAGACAAACACACAAACACAAATGGAGGACATGTGTGGTTTCGAGATCAATACAGTCAAATGATTATTATTTATCACATATACCATATGTATTCCATTAGCTTCATTCTCTTAGTATATTATATCCAGACTAAAATACTAATAGGCACTTAATCATAGCTATCAGGTGGACTTTTACTGCCCCATGTGAAAGGGACCTTAAATCAGTTACTTCCTTTCATTCGAAGTGGAGCAAACTAGCTACTCCTCCGGTCCTTATCTGTTTTCTCTATACTGGCCACAGTGAGTTATTGTTCAAGTGACCTCGAAATTGCATACCAACTCATCTCGAATCCCCAGGTGTAAGGGGCCTCTAAAAATCATATTTAAGCTTCCTTCCTCTTCATTAATAATGCACGTATGTTAACACCCTTCTGTTTATTCATTTTACAATTAGGTGTAACCAATGCGTTGTAACTTCTTTGTCTTCTGTGAACCAATGAAAGGTGACAACACCCCATTGGGGAGACATATAACCTTTTGTAACTTGGTCAACCTCTGGAGATGTCTGGGTATTTGCCAGGAGCTTCTCCCCGGCCAAAAGTTTTTAAATAAATATATTACTTTGGAGCATTAATTAAAAAACAAGACTCTGTGATTTTACTGATTTCTCCTTATTTAGAACATTTCCACCACACATGTCAGCATTGGCCTGAAACCAAGACCCTTCTTGCACTCCGGGCCAATTAAAAAGCTTGTCGATTTATATCATAACCAGGAAAATGGAAACAAAGGTAAAATGGAAATGATGTATGTAGAGCCTTGCCTGTGATGTTTAATCAAGTTCCCACAATAATAGTCTCTGGGGTTGTGGGAACTTTACTGGCTTAAAAAATATTATTGGTTTATTGATTTACTTAATGCAAACCACAGCAAGACACTTATAACTTCTACATATAAAAAAATATGTTTAAACTTTGATATTTAGTTACCACATTAACTGCATCTAAGACAAGCTTGTTCTATAAATGCAGCAGTGCTGGTTAAATGTGTTTAGGCTTCAGAGACAAAGGCATCAGCCCAAACTCAGATCACCACCTTTTGTCCAGCACAGTTCGGCTATTACTGTGGTTACTTTCCATGCAAATGCCCAAACAAGAGTAGACTGTGTGACCAGCACATACCTGGACATACACTTATTTTATGAGAATGTAATAATGGATCTGGTAAAACAAATGTTAGTGATTTAAATGGAATCTATGTTCAGATAAGATCCAGGCTCAACAGATACTAATGCAAGGTGTAAACAAGCTCTATATGACAGTGTTATATAAAAATGGACCAAAATATAAACATAATTCAGACTGCACTATGGCTGCTAATGTTTCATGTATGCATTGATCCATTGACAAAACAGCGCTGTGAGTGCTGTGTGTACATACTTTGAGCTGCTGGAGCAGTTTTAGCCCCTCCTCCCTCATCTGATTCTGTTTCTGTATGTCCACTGTTTTGGGTTTAGTCCGAGGTGTATTCACAGCTACTTCTTCATCTCTGGCTAGCCGGAGACTAAGGGGAGTATTATTCCTTATAGAGGGAGAAGTGTTTCTTATCGCTGGTGTATTATTCTCTTCCTGAGGCATCTCACACACCTCACACGTCAGGGCTGCTTTCATATTAATGAAGGTACATTTCTGGCATTGCCACTGAAAACAGAAAAAGCGGAAGAAGAGCAGAACTGTCATTTGAGAGGACATGCCGTAAGAGATACATACGCAAGGATACTGCCAACAAATCACAGTTTTCATTTGCTCAGTTTGCGGTAACGTGTTGCATTACTTCCACAATAATCTATAGCACCACATTAACAATACAACTGTGCTTTCACCTGGACCACATGATCACTGTTTTTCAGCTGTGCTCTGCTGTACTTTCACAGTAATCTATAGTAGTGCAATTTAGTACTGTCTCTCTAGTAACAGAACATAAGACACACCACATGCTTTCCAATGATGTCTCATGTTACTTATAAGGTAACTGAATCATTGGATGATTGGAAGTGGAATAGGGTAAACCTACCTGTGTTGTCTTTAGTGGTGTTGCTTGTTTGGCCAGTCGGGGGCGCTCACATGCTTCACACAACACATTGCTGCCTGAGTTCACCATTGTGCAGCTCATACAGACCCACTCTGTCATCATGGAGAGAGAGAGAGAGAGAGAGAGAGAGAGAGAGAGAGAGAGAGAGAGAGAGAGACAGAGAGAGAGAGAGAAAGAGACAAGCAGGGAGTTAAGGACAGTCATAATTTCATTGTAATCACAATAAATATGCCGATACATTCTACATAAAAACATCAGTTGCTCCTTGGGGCTTTTCACTGTAACATCAGAAAGCAGCCAGTATAAATGCTAAGCAGTTCTAACAGTTGCCTGTGCTTACTGCCCGGTTCTGGACACGGTTCGATTTCAAGTGATTCCCCCCACCACCCCCTAAATCATTTTCACAATTAAAAACATCAAGACATAAACCCCTTGTATTTAGAAATGGGAACAGGTTAAATGTGTTCACATAACCAGACTTAAGTAGCACAAATACATTTCTTTCCCTTATGTAGATTTGATTTTATGCCAGTGTGGACACACAAAATCAGATCTTTTCAAATCCGATCTAGGGTACTTTCATTTGTGGTCCTAGATTGGATGCACATGCAATTTGTGGCAATGCGTCCTTTGTTATCACAGTCAGATCAGAATTTATGTTTGTTTTGTATTGTGAGTGTAGCCTGTGGCTCAGATCTGATTGGTGTGTTTACACAGCTTTGAAAAAAAAAAGATTTGGCACACCGTATGGCACAATACTGGCAAATAAGGCAAATTATTGGATTTGTGACCCTTTAGCCTGCCATGTAAACGTAGTTTTTCATATGGGACCTAGATCAAATACATCTCCGATCCATGGCCATGCAACATTACAGTACATAAGATCTACACCGTATTCTCTCCCCTCACTCTGTATGTATGTAGTTATACTAACATCTGTATTTTCTACCACTCCACTGTCCATAATTGTATATGATACCTTTGCATCACTTGCCATGGCTACTTTCAACTTTTGCACTTCTGGTTGGATGTTAACTGCATGTCATTGACTCAGTACCTGTACTCTGCACAATGACAATGAAGTAATAATCTAATCTGATCTAAACTCATAAGAATGCTCAGATCAGTATTGTGGCAGTGGTGCCAAAGCTGTAGTTAGTACCAAAGATTTTATATATATTTATATATATAAATATATATATATACATATATAAAATACCTGAACACTGAAATCCTAATGTGGACATTATATCAGATCTCATTCAAGTCTAGGCATAGGGCTGTAACCAACAAATAATGAACTGCTAAATAAAACCAAATTAGTCTATATTTAAATTATTTTTAGGGTATTATCTCGTTTATCATCAGGCATATTAAGTGACTGTACTTATCTTTAAATAAAGGTAATATTAGCTGTAGACGAATAAATAAACATATCTGTAATTAAGTCTTCGGCCCGTTTTTCCTTCACTGCAGACAGCCTTTACGTCTAAAACGAAAGTCAGCGCACTCGTTTGGAGCAGTGTTGGATGTCTGACTAAACGACGAGCAGAATTAGATTTCATTTGTTCGGGCTGTCTTCTTCAGAAGCTCTTCCAGACTCCAGACTTTTTTTCTGAGACATCGTTCCCCATGTGTTTCTTAGCTTCACAGCTTTGGCTTCCTTCAGCGGTGACCCACCAGCGCACATCGTTATGTGGATCTAATTTTTTAGCAAGCATGCGTCATAGCCCAGCTAGAACTTACATATATATTTATTATTCCCCTTTAATAATTATTTAAATGTCTTTTTAAATTCTTAAAGTTCTTGTGCATTTTAGTAAGCTTTAGTCTGTTTTACGAAGAAGAAAAAAAGGTTACTGTTGTCAGTTGACTTGAAGGGTCTCAGTCGACTTAAAGGGTCTCCGACTGACGATTCGAATCGCCGACTTCTAGAGGGCAGCCCTATCTAGGCATACATGTCCTGCCCATAAAAATTATGCAAGCATCTTTATAATTCATACTACAGCTCCTGCCAACTTGACTCATAATATACTCTTGTCAAGTCCAACTGGTAATCTCAAACGACTTCAACTGAAACTGTAAAAATCTATAAAATCATTTTCCAGAGCTGAGCTTTGTCTATGTTATGGCACTGATTTGATTTCTGTTGTAAACATAGTTAAGGAATTGGCTAGATTTTAGAAAATGAATATAAATGAAAGTGAATTAATATGAATGCATTGTGACCGGCCAGGTTAAGAGCTTGAATGCTCATCCATTTTTTTCTGCCCAAATGCCTCTAAAACCTCAAATACAAATGTATTCAAATGAACTGCACTAAACCTTCATTACAGATTCATTATCGTTAGGTACCTGTTATTGTGGACGGCTGCAAGGATTCCTGCCGTCCAAAAGGGGCAGCAGTGGTCACACTGGGTTCCATGCTGAAACACAAACATTAGAATAGCATTGACTGAGGTGGACTGAACACATGTAAAGTGTTAAGCACGATTGTCCTCAAATCTTTCCCAGTTTAAAATTCATTTTGAATTTAAGACCTTCTTTTTGAGCCTGTGCATGGGGCATTAATACCTAAACTGAGAGAACTACGAGGAAACACAGAATGGTTGTGCAGCTCAAATGGATTCCACTTCCTGTGAGGCTATTGCTAGACTGTGGTTGCTATGGAAGAACGAGGGATGAAAAACAACACATAGAGGAGTGCAGGTCTGTGGATTAGAGTTTGGGGACCTGTCCTGAGTAAGTACATGCAGTTTGGTGGCTGTAGGTTAAAGGAAACAACAGGGTTTGGGTAAGGCCAAAAATGAATAAGATCCTATGGGAGAAACAAGAGATGAAAAAGAGACAAACAGATGTGTGCTTGGGTGTCTGTTCTGAGATAGTGTATGCAAAACAGTGTGTATCGGGTGAGCAGTAAATAGGCATGTACTTTTCCAACCTATTCATTCTTAATGGGAAATAATTTAGGATTTAGTTTTTCCGTAAACCGGAAGTGGAGTTGGAACACTGTAAATATCCTGAAAACTGCAGGACTAGTTAGTAGACATTAATCTCTCAATATAAATCGGATAACAGTATTGCTTTGCGATGTGTAGCCTTAATAGGGCAGTCATGTGCTGGAAGTTAGGGAACCAGCCTTGTGAAAGGAGGGTCATGGGTTCGATTCCCTGAGCCAACAGTAACGACTAAAAAGTCCCTGACTGAAGAGCCCCCCAGCGCCTCCCTGGTCACCGTGGATAGGGCTGCCCACCGCTCCGGGCAAGTGTGCTCACTGCCCCCTTTTTCACTTCATGGATGGGTTAAATGCAGAATGTAAAATGTAAAATAATATGCCGTCGGATAACAGTATATTAAGCAAACTGCCAGACAGTGTCATCCGCATTGCAGGGTAATGCAAAACCATAATTAAAGTAAAATACTTGAAATTAAGCTGGCAACATACATCCTGGGTAAGGTGTGAACGAGCTTTCAGAGACACACTGTGATCTGATCACTCAAACCACCTTCAGGGACACATATGACCCTATGGCATTTGTAGTGTGTAGTAAAAACAAAGAAAGACCATCCAAATCTAATGTATCATGACAGCAAAGATGAAAGCAGCTACATAGCTTCTCCTTATGTTTATTAGTTGGATTAGCTGTGCATGTTGTCTAACATTGTTACATCCTGCTCATTTACACCGAGAAGAAGCACTTGTCTAACAACAAATGGCCTGTGAAACATAGTAGTTATGCATAGTAGCGGCCCTCCAAGCACAAAATCATCCAATCTGGCCCCCGGAAACATCTTACTGACCACTTATAAGCATTACGTTTAAGACTGATGTTAATACCAAAAATAAACTGGATCAGAAATGTACAGCTTCTCTACAGTCAGTGCTGGGCTGAGGCCTGGGATTTGCCATTTTCCTTCTTTTTGTTCTGTATGTTTCTCTAACCTCTGCGCTTTGGTGGTCTTCAGGTTTTCTCGTTGGTGCCCCACTCTGTCGGGGTGCGAGTGGTACAGTTTGTCACACTCGGTACACAGCTGTTGAGCACAGGTCTTGCAGCATGTAGAAGTGTCGTGGATTCCACAGATACCACACAGTTGTGCGGAGACTCGGGGGAGCAGGTCTGATGTCCTTTTGATTGTTCGGGGTTTAGGGACAGGGATGACCACAGCGTCCGAAATGATCTCCTGATCACACAGAGAGACAACAACCATGGCTCAGATGATGATGAAGAAATATAAGTCATATATGTAGTATAGCTGTTACCAATACTCGCTTATACTATTTAGAGTCACTGTAACAAAGGACTGCTATACGAATAGGATTACTAGTAAGAACAGAAACCTTCTCTTCCTCTTGCTGTAGAAGTGATGGAACGATCTTCTCAAAAAACTCAGGGTGCGAATGTGTGCCCTATACATAACACCACACAGATACATTCACAGATATAACCAAAGTTGGACAATAAGATCATATCTGTAATATTCATTACACTGCATCATGCTTTTCTGTGTGTTCAGTAGCTCACCTTGCTGAGTAAGTCCAGCTCCTCACGCAGAGTCATGATTTCTGTGGCCACCACTGAAGCTATGCGGACATCAGGAGCTGTGACATCATCAGGAAAGCTCAGGCCATCCTCCTGTCGGTCTGTGTACCCGTACAGCATCAAAACATCTCTGCCACCCTACACGATTAAAGGCAACATCAAAAAACAACATTAACATTAAAAGCAATATGAAGAGCATTTCTGCCGTCCTACAAAGAACAATAATATTGAAGACAATGTTAAAAACCAACACAAAACAACTTTTAAAGCAGCATAGATTAGCAATAAAATCATTTTGCTGCCCTAAAGGAGGAATTATTACAGGCACCATTAATAACTAACAAAAAAAACACCATTAAAACATTAAAAAGGTGGGCAAAAATATCATTTTAAAATGCAGAAAGATTAATTTTGCTCTCTACAATGACAAGTGACTTCTCAAACAAGTGTTAACAATATCCATAACATGTTTACAAGAACACACTGTAATGAACTGCGACATAATTTATCCCAATAATGATTTATAATGTTATTTTATTCAGTCCTGATTAAAACCAACCCACGGTAAGGATGCTCAGAGGCAACATTAAAAACATCACAAACACAACATACAAATATAATATATACCTAAAACTATGCATATATACATATCGCTATATAACAATATGTACCTACATATATCATATAATTCTTGTCTAAAACAAGAATTGTTAAAGACATTAAAAGCAGTCTCAGACCCGACTCAGACCAGTCATGGGTGCTCTACAGGAGAAATGATTTAAGACAACATTAAAACCAAACTTAACATTAAAAAGCAGCATTAAAAACAAGATTTAAAAAAATTCTGCCACTCTCTAGAAAAGACTACACTGTAAAGAATGTTATTTTAACAGGTCACAAGTTAGAGTTAAAATCTACCATTGGACCTGTCCTAAAAATTTTGAGTTATTTGATTTTCAAACAATAGGCCAAAGAGAGAAGAATCTGTTTTATGGCCAGCAATTTTTTTAAAACCCTTTTTTACTATGTATAAAAGACAACGTTAAAACCCAAAATAAAAACAAGATTATTGTAGTAAATATTTATCCTTTTCCAAAATAAAGAGAAAGTCAAAAGCCCACTATACTGTGAGACTTATTAGAAAGTTCAGACAGTATACTAATCAATGACGGTTCTGAATACGGAGCTATATGAGGGTTGGCGTTCGTGCTGTTGAGTGGCGTGACGACACATTGGGCCGCCTGGTTTGTTTTGCCCTGTGTGTGCTGCAGGTGAGAGTGCTGAGGTGGAGTTTGGACCTATTTGGATATTAAGACACACCTGTTAGAAAGCTTTCCAATATGGAGAGCTGGTAGCAGTCTTTTTTCTAATACCACTCTCTTTCCCAGGACACCTTGCGGCTAATGCTCTCAGGGTTCCTTAGTTTACTTAGACTAGCCTGTATTGTTTACACTGTTAAATTTATACTACTGTGGTGTTAATGCTCATATTACTGTAGTGTTAATGGTCAAACTACTCTAGCGTTAATGCTCATATTACTGTAGTGTTAATGGTCAAACTACTCTAGTGTTAATGGTCATATTACTGTAGTGTTAATGGTCAAACTACTCTAGTGTTAATGGTCATATTACTGTAGTGTTAATGGTCAAACTACTCTAGTGTTAATGGTCACACTACTGTAGTGTTAATGTTCATACTACAGTGGTGTTAATGGTCAAACTACTCTAGTGTTAATGGTCACACTACTGTAGTGTTAACGGTCATACTACAGTGGTGTTAATGGTCATATTACTGTAGTGTTAATGGTCAAACTACTCTAGTGTTAATGGTCATATTACTGTAGTGTTAATGGTCAAACTACTCTAGTGTTAATGGTCACACTACTGTAGTGTTAATGTTCATACTACAGTGGTGTTAATGGTCATATTACTGTAGTGTTAATGGTCAAACTACTCTAGTGTTAATGGTCACACTACTGTAGTGTTAATGTTCATACTACAGTGGTGTTAATGGTCATATTACTGTAGTGTTAATGGTCATACTACTGTAGTGTTAACGGTCATACTACAGTGGTGTTAATGGTCATATTACTGTAGTGTTAATGGTCAAACTACTCTAGTGTTAATGGTCATATTACTGTAGTGTTAATGGTCAAACTACTCTAGTGTTAATGGTCACACTACTGTAGTGTTAATGTTCATACTACAGTGGTGTTAATGGTCATATTACTGTAGTGTTAATGGTCAAACTACTCTAGTGTTAATGGTCACACTACTGTAGTGTTAATGTTCATACTACAGTGGTGTTAATGGTCATATTACTGTAGTGTTAATGGTCATACTACTGTAGTGTTAACTGTCATATTACTGTAGTGTTAATGGTCATATTACTGTAGTGTTAATAGTCATACTACTGCAGTGTTAATAGTCATATTACTGTAGTGTTAATAGTCATACTACTGCAGTGTTAATTGTCATACTACTGCAGTGTTAATAGTCATACTACTGTGGTGTTAATGGTCATACTACTGTGGTTTTAAGGTCATACTACTGCAGTGTTAATAGTCATACTACTGTGGTGTTAATAGTCATACTACTGTGGTTTTAATGGTCATACTACTGCAGTGGTAATAGTCATACTACTGCAGTGTTAATAGTAGTGTTTAAATGATTGTCATTTCCAGCCAGTCACACAAACTGAAGTGTGGGTAAAGGAATCTGTAACTCAGCCTGATATCTCTAATAGCCGGCTGACATGTTGTATTCCTGAATAGAGTAAACAGGAAAAGAACAGATAAGAACAGAATATATCACCTTAACAGGGTCCACTGAAGCCTTGAACACCGGATTGTTGAATTTAACGCTGCGCCAGAATTTGGGCCTGTTTGGGTTCAACAAATTACAGCCGTATCTCTCCAGGATGCCCAGAGCTTTCACCATACGGGTCAGGCACTCCACAACCTCAGAGAGAAAAAACAGTGAGCCATCATCTCTAGGGCACTCAGCATACAGAGGTTCTTCTCTATTGTGGGAACATTGTTATGGTGAAAATCAAGGTGGTTACTGGAACTGCATCAGAGGTTAATCCAGGTTATTTACAGGTTACTATTTTTTTACAGGATATATTCATACTTCATACTGTGACCTCTCACCTTTTATTCACCTTGTCACCCCAATAAAACCATTAGGTGTAATCTCACCATCCCATTAAAAACATTTGGCTATGCCCCAAAATAGAAAAATCAGAGGATAGAAAATAATCAGAATAAAAATCAGAGGATATCAGAAAATAATCAAAATAAAAATCAGAGGATATCAGAAAATAATCAGAATAAAAATCAGAGGATATCAGAAAATAATCAGAATAAAAATCAGAGGATATCAGAAAATAATCAGAATAAAAATCAGAGGATATTAGAAAATATATATATTTTAAATCAGAGGATATTAGAAAATATATATATTTTAAATCAGAGGATATTAGAATGTAATTAGAATAAAAATCTGAGGATATTAGAATATAATTAGAATAAAAGTAAGAAAACACGAATAATCCGTTTAATGGTTAGACTCACTGTGTTTGTATATTAATAATTTGAGTTTTTTTTGTTGTTCTTTGGTTATTGTTTGGTAGAGTAAACCAGATATCTTTAAAACTACTTTATAACAGCTGTTGTAAAAAGTGTTACACAAATAAATCTGAATTGAGATGATTTCCAGTTCACATTTCCAGTTTGTGACTTTAAACACAAAAACTGTCACAGAGTCAAAGAATTATCAGATTATAAATATAGATATTAATGAGACAAAAACGCAAATAACAGTTAGAAAGCACTGAGAGGAAAAAACAACAATCCGAGAAATAATAAAAACGTTATCAGATCACATCAGAGAGGAGGAATATATAACAGTAAAGTAGACGAGATCTGGGAAACTAACTGATTAAAACTTCATTAATAAAATAACAATTACAACAATTTCCGCTTTACCCCAAATGTAGCAACCAGCCAGGACTTCTGGTTTCTGAATGTTACCTCAAGTACCTAATACCACAAACATTAGCATCATGCCAAACTGGATGGCTACATGATTACACTCCTATCTTGACCTAAGTTGAGCTGTTGGACCAAAATATAGATAGAACTAGCTATGATGTAGCTAGTAGCTATGCTACATATTGTTGTGAATTTTTGTACAGCATATATTAGCAATCTATAAAGCTACCTGTTAGCTACTTTAGCTCTGAAGCTACGGTGCTACGGAACCACGGAAGTAACTCTCACCCACCATGCATTCCATGGCATGGCTAGCCGACTATAACTGGGGTAATATGGAACACCAGGTATAATTAAAGGTACTCTATTTCTTTGGTGTCTAGAAATAATAAACTCTCACTTCTTGTTGGCTCTTTCCAGTGACGTTGTCTGATATGAGGGTTTCGACTTGGATGTGCTTGTATCTGCTGGACAGTGGCAAAGCCGTCTCTGCCATAGCCGTAACAAAGGGTTTGGCCTCCTGGGCTGAGCCCGACACAGCCAGACATGACTCTGCTTTTTTCCTCAAATCTTCAAACTGATCCGTAAGAGAAGTCATATCTTACACCCGGCCGGACTGATCTGAAAGAAACAGATGACACCTGTAACATGTACAGCCGCAGAAGAGAAGGCTTTGAGCCAGATACATTATACAGTGAGAGGAGACTGGCTCCCTGGCTGGGAATATAAATGGGAAAGCTTGGAATTCTTAACATGGCCTCTGCCTACAGGAAAAGACCCACCCAGACTACAGCTAGCCACAACCAGGAGCTTGTGCTCTTTGTCACAATTTAGAAAGGACTGGAAACATGGCCGCAGAGCGGACAGACATTTTCCTGTAAGGACTTTAGTGCAATTCCTGTAAGGACTGGTTTCCTTTATGAAACTAACTCACTGAACCACATTCTCATGCATAGCAGCAGACACACTGTGTTGTAGAGGGTGTCTGGCCTGCTCACGCTGCCGCCCTCTGGTGCACAGTGCAGCTGTACTACATCATCCATCAGCAGGCATTTTACAGGCGACTGTCCTTCATTCACAGGCTGCAGGGCTGTTCTGAGAAATAGCTCGCTTTAGAGATTCTCTGAGTCAGATTTCTTTGCATCTAATTAATAAAATAATTAGTATTTTATTCATATTACTTCTATTTTATTCATGCACCTTTTTCATCCATTTGTTTTCACTTTTATCACTGAACATTATTTCTAATATATATTTCATTATATAATATTATTTATATGGGGGCAGTGTGACAATACAATACACTTTTCTAAAAAATGTGGTAGACATCGTCAGAACCTATTGTCAGCAGAACTCTGACCAACAGTATGTTACTTTATAAGTAAAGCAAAATTAACCCAGTAAATACAAATACTGAATAAAAATCTAAATATATTTACAGTTTTTTTTTTATATATTTACAACATAGCACTGCTGGCTGCTGTTTTGTGTTCCAAGCTACCTGAGAAAAACTGGGGAAAATATGGTGACAAATTGTGTCTGGTGAAAAGTATTGCAATATTACATATTTTGCCATATCAATAATAATAATAATAATAATAATAATAATAATAATAATAATAATAATAATAATAATAATAATAATAATAATAATAATAATAATAATCATCATCATCATCATCATCGTCATCATTATTATAATCGGTTTGTGTTCCTCATATATGATTGTGCATACAGTCGCTATTATTTTGTAATAATTAATAATCATTTGTATGCTTAAGATTATATTGTGTGTATTTGTAATGAAAGTGTAATAGGTGAACTGCTCTGACCAGATGAATACACCATGCAAATAAGGTATAAACTTAAACAAATAATAAAATAATAAAGTACGGAAAAAATTAAAGTATGAATTTTAAAGTCATAATAATAATACTACATATGCAACATCCGGGTAATACCCATAGGTTCCCAAAGTATTACAGGTAAGAGTATAGACTCGGGCATTTACACTGTCACCGTACTAAGGAAACCCGACTTCAGCTCTGAAGTTTACCTTCCTAATCCCGGATTTCTGCCTCCTGGAGTAACCCCGTCGCTCGTTTCCACTTAATGTCGTGGCTGGAAACGCTGTTTTAAAAAATCATAATTAATACGTCGTCAAATTAAAGCGGCTCTGAGCAGTGCACTTACAGCAGAGCCGAGCCGACTGGATCTCCTGACAGTCAACAGGAAGTTAAAGTTGGTTTCGATTTGTTTCCCTTTTTTAAGGTGGACTCGGCCGAAGCCTCGTTTTAGATTCCTCCTTTTCTGACACATAGATAAGACATAGTAATACACTAGCTCAGATTAACACCTACAGAGTAATGCATTTACACACTGCACAGTTAATATAGCTCAAAAATCCCCCCCTCATATAAACTAACAGGTTAATCACGGACCACCTTAAGAACTGGCTTTACTTCTCCACATCTTCACTCTGGGAGGGATCAGCTTATTCAGGTGTTGATGAAAACGAAAGTGTTTTTCTCAGACGGACGGAAGAGTGAGGGTCAGCCTGCTGCTGCTGCTGCTTTACGACACAAACTGGCACATTTGTCCACTAAGACTTGTTAGTAATATCCGCGAAGAGCAGCTCAAAATGTCCAAGTTCAAGATCAGCCAGGAGAACGGAGTGAAGGTAAAGCTGCATCTGTCTGTAGGCTGATCCAAATCAGCGGGATTAGCTAAAGTCAACGGCTGGAAGATGAGCTGTGGCTAAAAGTGGCTGCGCTATTTCACAATAAACGGCCTGTAAACATCGAGCAAATATCGGTGTAAAACAGCAGAACAAGTTTAGGGAAGTGTGTCGAATAAACACGGAACCGGCGGCTAATCGGTACCAGAGCGCGAAGAACTAGCAACTAGCGACTCACAGAATGAATCGGTTCACTTAAACCGATTCATCAGTTCAAAGGATTCTAATGTGTTTTGTAGCGTCCGTTAAACTTAACCTTGTTAAATACAGGAGAATTAAAACAACATACGAATAAAACTGCGTATAATTTTACCTCATGGTGCTCATTTTGTACATATCAGATACTTTTAAAATGAGCGTTAAAATGTTTCTGTGTACGATGTAGCTGGTTGTTTCTTCATTCTGTTGTTGTGTGGACTCCATTACTCAGTAGATTTAGTGAACATCAGGTTCACTTAGTGAAGGAGATAACAAAAGAACAAATAAATTAAGCATAATGTTTCCTTGATGAAGCATAAGTGAATTGCTGAATCGGATTCGATTCGTTGAAACGGGCATTTCTAAAGAATCGGTTCGCTAAACAGGGTACAAACTTCCCATTGCTACAATGAAGGCTAACTGCTAACGCTACGACAGTGTGGGGCTTTAATAGTTTCTGTATGGTCTATATAAAGTAATTCCAGCACACATATAAGTTAAAGTAGCTTAATTGTTTTCCACAATGACTTGCATATCGTCGAGCTTTGTGTTGGTCGGTTTCACTTTCGCTTAGAGCCGCTCCAACCGAAAATTAAAAATCATTCTTCCTGTTTAAACTGATACACGAGGGTTACCCATGGACGTTAACTGACGGGCTTTATTAATAAACGATATAAATACGGTATAGTGCCAAAATCTCAGCACCTAAAATCACTTTATCCGGAGAACAAGTTAGGACCCGGGGATTCCTCTGGGGTTTTAGGGGGATTCTGTAAATGGAGAGTCAGGTGCACATTGTGTATGTGCTGTCAAAAAGGCAATGGAAATCATACAGTGATAGGATACGCCACTGTTAAAGTTACTCTGAAAGAGACCTGGATAAGTGAATTTTGGAATTTGGAAAACCAAGCAGTGATATATTAAATGAGAAAAGCAACACCAAGTAACGAAGGCCGTCACAAGCTGCCCAAACAGCTTTAATGCTCGTTTACATACATTCTCTGAAAATGTGATTTACATCATTTTCATACTCGCCAAACCACCTCCTGTCCTGTGGATGGATGGGGGGATCATCATCCTGGAGGAGATCACTCCCATTATGATAGATATTTTTGCCAGTTTAGGTCGAAATAGCTAATGATTTGAAACAGTCCTTCACTCTGAGGGGACAGTTGGGCCTAGTCCATGCCCTCTAGAGTATAACTCCTCTTGGAGTCCTCCAAGGAAACAATGGTCGTCTGTTGGCGTCTAAATTGTATTTAAATGTAGTCAGATACGTGATTTCAACCTTGTTTCAACGGTTCAAATGTTTACTGGGTTCCCTGTACATTATGGTGAAGTATGACCCATCTGACCATATCACTCTTCCCACATTTCTGTGGACCAGTGGTTGTTAGTTTTATACCACTGAATGCTCAAATGTGGGTTCATGCACTGCAGCCCGTATTTGTGTGTAGTTTTGGCATTCTCAGGCATGTGAGGAACAGGTGTTCTTCTGTTTTACCTGCAGGTCACACTAGAGCATAAGCATCACACTAGAGCATGAGCATCACAGCTAGTGTTTCTACATGCCACATGGCATAGCAGGATGTAAACTACTTTATAGTATGCAGTACTAATCAGCACTTATGTTTTGTCCTTTCATATTTTCCACGTAATTTGTCATCTTAAACAGCAAACCAACAAATCGATAGTACTGCAAACAGTGTGCCATTCTGATTACCAGATTCTGCTGCTGAGTCCTCAGGATATATTGTTGATCAGTGTTTATACACTTTGCCAAAAAACTAAATAATTTCCTTAAAAGTTTCTCTTTTGATATATTATAAGATATTTCACAGTTGCAATAAGGTACCGCATCTGCCTAATGCACAGATTAACCTATAAGCTTTCCATTACCAAGTAAATAAACATATCACATTGCCTAGTATGGCTAATTCTTTTTTTTCTTTTTTTTATTCCAGGTTGAAAACTTCCACAAGGCACTATATCAGCAGGTACTGCATTACAAAAAGTGGTTCAATTTGAATTCAATTTTACAGTCAAAATGTTTGTCCTTACTGAAGAGCAGCATTTGTAAAAATACAGGCTTAATCCAACAAGCATCAGTTTGCGTCAGACCAAGTCAGGTTTGGTCAGTTTTGACAAAGGTTTAACCTCAGCATGTTTTATGGGATTTCATGCTTGTTGGAATAATGCTGTATAAATATCTACATAGCACCATATCAGGCTTATCTAGGTGACATGTTGACTTTGAATGCAGCCCCTCAGTAAAGTGTTACCAATACTAATAACCTGGCTGTTTGTTTTCTTTAACAGTTTGAGAAAAACTTTACATTTTTAACTTTCAACTGCATGAAATACATTTAGAATACATTTAGTTGAAAATGTTTGTATTTGTTTCTGTAGGCTGAGAACCTTTTCTCTAACCATATTCCTCTGAAGATCTCTCAGCTGGACAACCTGCTTCAGGTAAACAATGCAGTTCACTGAGTAGTATAATACAGTATATAGACACTGGCAGATGCACATACACAAAGTTCCCGGTTAGTTAGATGCTTGTTGTTGTCCTCTTGGCCGGATACAGTCTGTCGTGTTACTGTATCAGAATAACACAGAATAACTCAGCAAAGAAATAGAAATTGTTTTCTAAAATTGAGCTGGAAGCTTCTATATTTGTGTGTTCCCAACAGAGAATGTCTTAACCTACACTGGCTTAAAAAATCAACTCAACCTATAAATTGACTGGGGGTGCTCACATGTTTGCATATGGCTGTAAATAGCATTTGTTTTGCACATTGGTTAAACCAACCATGCACTGAGTTTCACTGAGACGGTATAGCAGCACGTCAGTAATGAAATACTATCTCTACTGCAGAGGATCTAATTCCATTCTGTTGTGATTTCTTCTCTGTTTAGTCCGATGAATTTTGCGTTACTGACCTTTCCTCCCTGCACGCCCCGCTGGACATCCCCATCCCTGACCCGCCTTCACCAGACGATGAGGTCAGTATGCACTTGTTTAGCCAGAGAAATACATTTAAATGAGACAAACACTTTGTAACTTCGTAACTTTGATCCTTACAGGAAATGGAGACAGATAAGAATGAAGAAGAGAAGAAGAAGCGTAAGCCTCACTCTCGTCTGTCCTCTGAATACTGATACTCCTAATCATTTCCTGCATTTTTATTCATTTAATTCTTTATATCTCTTTTCTCTCCGCAGCTCCTAAATGTGGATTCATCAAAGGAAATGAGAAAATCATTAAGCTGCTGGATGTTGTTAAGCCAGAAATTACCAGTCTGAAGGAGACCATCATTACAGTAAGCCATCTTGTAAAATTTGATTTTACTAGGAATGCATAAGATATTCAGAACCGCAGTTATTCTACTATTTTATTAAAATCAAAATAAACAAACAAAAAAAGTCGGTGTTGGGTCGAATGAGTAAGAAGGCCGAATAATTTATACCGAACAATGATGTCAGTCATGATAAGTTTTTCTAGTTCCTGGATGTAGAACTCCAGAGCTCTGCTCGAGGCTAATACCTACCAGAGCACACTGATGTCTCCCAGCTTTAATTCAGCTTTAAGTATTCGAGTCAAACGGAGCTCCAGACAGAGTAAAGAACAGAACAGAGCCGCTACAGCGAGGCAGACAAACGGAGCTCCAGACAGAGTAAAGAACAGAACAGAGCCGCTACAGCGAGGTAGATGGAGCTCCATACAGAGTAAAGAACAGAATAGAGCCGCTACAGCGAGGTAGATGGAGCTCCATACAGAGTAAAGAACAGAACAGAGCCTCTACAGCGAGCCAGACAAACGGAGCTCCAGACACAGTCAAGAACAGAACAGAGGCGCTACAGCGAGGCAGACAAACGGAGCTCCAGACAGAGTAAAGAACAGAACAGAGCCGCTACAGCGAGGCAGACAAACTGAGCTCCATACAGAGTAAAGAACAGAACAGAGCCGCTACAGCGAGGCAGACAAACGGAGCTCCAGACAGAGTAAAGAACAGAACAGAGCCACTTCAGCGAGGCAAACAAACGGAGCTCCAGACAGAGTAAAGAACAGAACAGAGCCACTTCAGCGAGGCAAACAAACGGAGCTCCAGACAGAGTAAAGAAGAGAACAGAGCCGCTACAGCGAGGCAGACACACGGAGCTCCAGACAGTGTAAAGAACAGAACAGAGGCGCTACAGCGAGGCAGACACACGGAGCTCCAGACAGTGTAAAGAACAGAACAGAGGCGCTACAGCGAGGCAGACACACAGAGCTCCAGACAGTGTAAAGAACAGAACAGAGGCGCTACAGCGAGGCAGACACACGGAGCTCCAGACAGAGTACAGAACAGAACAAAGCCGCTACAGCGAGGCAGACACACGGAGCTCCAGACAGAGTAAAGAACAGAACAGAGGCGCTACAGCGAGGCAGACACACGGAGCTCCAGACAGTGTAAAGAACAGAACAGAGCTGCTACAGAGAGGCAGACAAATGTAGCTCCAGACAGAGTAAAGTGTGCTGGGATGTTAAAATGTTCATTTTAACCGTCTCAAAAACTGTGTTTATTAAGTATGTTGAAACTGCAGTTTAGTAATTGTTTTCTTCTTTGAAATCCAAAACAAAAATACATTTATCAAATTTAATTTATTCGGTGGTGAAATTGTAGCCAAATGATCAAAGTGATAATACGTTTTCGGTATTCAAATGTTTCATTGTGTTCGGCTTTGGCTTTGGTTAAAAATGACCATTTCGGCGCATCCCTAGATTTGACACATTTGCTATATTTCTAAGCATTTATAAGTTTGGGAAACTGTAGGGGCTGCAAACAAATCTCTATGTGTTAATAGCAGTATGGCTTGTTGTACTTGCAGAAGCACCTCCTGTTACCCTACAGCGTAGCTGCATTAGTCTATAGAAAGAAGTCAGTGGCTAACATTTCTAGGAATGGGTATCATTAGGATCTTACTGATTCCGATATTGATGCAATACTGCTTATCGATACTGTTATTGACACTACTCTCCATAAAATAGAGCACAGCATCACCAAAAACAATGTGAAAAGATGAATCAGATGAAACACTGTGAAAAGATGAAAAAATAAAAAGAGGAATCAAAATTTTTTAGGTTTAACGGCTGTGATCATCTCCCTACAGTGAAAAATAACCATAAGTGAAACAAAATTAGATACTTCTGTAAGGACTGGACAGCTCTCAGTCTTTGACTAACTAGCACTTTTTACCATTGGTCATTTTACCATGATAGCTACCAAATTTTAATTCATTTCAGACTCAAATTAAATTTTATTTCCTCCCCCTTCTTAAGCAGACCTACCCTATCAAAATATCCTTATTATTATTTTAATGCTAGAAACATTTACTGATAAAGACATTTAGATAATCTGACTGTCCTGTATGTAGTTTTAGCATGCGAAAGTCAGTTTTTTGCCAGCAGCTTCTTGTTAAAAATGTACTGTTCCACCTTAAATGGTACAGCAGCTACTATAATGCCTTTGTGGCAATGTATAACTGATCCATGATTTAAGGTGAAATGGCATATTCAAACAAGAGGCTGCTAGAAATGGAGAGCAAACTACTGAAAACTTCAGCTTTGTAGTTTTTAATGTTTTTAGTAATTTAGGCTAAATATCCTACCAACAGTTAATAGATGGGGCTGCTTATGAATACAGTAAGTGCTACAGAAGAGGAACACCAGAACTCTGCACTGAGGACGCAGGTTGATCCAGTCTAGCCCCGAGTGTTTAAACAAACCAGTATCAGCATTTTTTGGTACAGGTGAAATAAAGTTTCAGTATCTCTGTAAGCAGTGTTGAGGGTCCAAGATGGGAACGCTGCAGCAGGATCCTAGGCTGTTCTTTATTATAGTCACTAATTATTTCCCTTTACCTTTATGTACTCATTTGTGCAGGTTGCCTGCTGGATTTCACATCTAATTCCCAAAATAGAAGATGGGAATGACTTTGGAGTCGCTGTCCAGGTATGTATAACCATCCAACCGTTTAGAACCTGTTCAATATAGCCACTTCATGGGTTTTGGGCTAATCAGATCCGATCGTGACGAGGCGAGGATGAATGCACCAAGACGTGCTGTAGAAGAACTGCTATACAAACTCTCACAGACTTTAGGAAGAGATCTGAGATTCACTGGAGATGCAACAGAGCCAAATGTAAGCATTAGAGTATATTGAAAGTACATACTGCATCAGTAATGAAACTGAGGAAGGAGATAACGGAATCAGTAGGACATTGCTTATGAAATCAGATGTTAAAAAATGTCTATAGCAGATTTTTTTAGGCAGTACTACACTTGTATTGTGGCTCTCTTAAAAAGTGCTCTAAGCCACACTTTGGTACGATCAACAGTTTGCTTTTTGCAGTGAGACAAACTAAATCACTAGCATAGTGCATCTCAGTGCCAATGTTAAAGTATATTCGCCATATTATCTCCCACCCATCTACTTCTGCACCATGTTGGTCACCCAGCTGTAAACAAACCCATCCGAGCTGCATCTTAACACATGGCCACTGCTGAGTACATAATGAGGTGATCCACACCAAGAGACACACTGAGGGTGTCTAGACACTACTCCAAAATGGTAATGGTAACTTTGCAGGCATGTGGAAACCAGTCTAAATGGGATGCATTTAAATGCATTTTAATAGCCATTTATGCCAGTGGTTGTGCTAGCTTTAGCTTTAGCGAACACAACTGTATCCAACCTCTACCTATGGCTGAAGATCAATCTTTAATTTAGCCACATCCGAGGGCTTCTTTGAAAACGAAGTTCCAGTTTATTTTGAGCCATTAAGAAGTTAGAGTTGCTCTTACGCTTTGGACCTTGCTCTGACCTTGCTGCATATCTTAGTTGCACTCTAGCTCGAGATCTGCAGACTGATGGGCGACCATTTTCCTGCAGGATTTTCTGATAGAGCACAATTATGTTACGCCCCATCCAGGACCTTCACACTCCCACCACAATGCTGGAATGATGTTATGAATGTGGAATGCTGTTGGTGTTAAACCAGAAGTAATGGGAATTTATTATTCCACAAAGTTTCTTTCCGAACTCCATAGTCACAGTCAAAACATTATTCCAAACCTTAAAAGAGTTTTATGGCAAATGTGAAACAAACCTTTATGCTTGATGTTTTTTTTTTTTTTTAATAAATCAAGCTATTTTCAGCAGAGCTGGCAGTAATAAAGCCTGGGTGTGGCTGTTTTTTTTTAAAAATCCCAAATAATAAGTAACTAAATTACATGATTTGATGGATTAAGTAGATACGTCTTTACATATTACACATTATTGTTGCATAGCATTTCCTTTCAATAAATGAAATGACTTTTTCAGTTCAGCTTTAGATTTGAAAGAATTAGGTGTGACAAATGAACATTGCCAGGTACAGAACACATTCAGTTCAGTTCCACTTTATTGTCATTATACCATGTAGTATAACAAAACACTGTCAGGCTCCTTCTCCAGTGCAGCATATATATATATATATATATATATATATATATATATATATATATATATATACATATATATATATATATATATATATATGTATGCATATATATGTTGTCATTGTCCAAAATGGCAACTGTACAGGAGAGGGCAAAAACCTACTTTAATTGTACTGTAAGTCAATGGAACCAGACTTTTTTCCAAGCAATTTTGGGTCACTTGCGGTGGTCCATTGATCATGAACGTTTCAAAAAATGTAACCGGCAGGTCATGTGATCAAATTATGCATAATAGTAAAAATTGTCAAAATTGGAGATGACGTGCTTTTCTTTGGACAGCAAATAGAATAGAGCACTGAGGTGTACATGAACGTGCTATGTGTAGAAAGGCTCTCTATTGACTATTACTCTTTCGCCATATACACACACCATTATGAGACACATAAAGAGATGAAAGAGAAATCCTCTTTTTAGGCAGCTCAGTAGGTAAAGCTTACTTGTGAAGTGAAATATGGGCTTATGGGCTTTGTTCTCACGTTTGTACATTTTTGTGACTATTTTTCAGGAGAAAATTCTTGAGAGGATCGCTGCTGTGAAGACTAAAGTGGAGGGCTTTCAGACCAACATTAACAAGTACATCCCTCAAACCGTCTCAAATAAACGTACAGATAGAGCTTTCTGTCTGTGCAGCTTTAGCTATGAGCAGTGATGGATAAAGTAGAAAGTATAAGGAGGTCCTGTTTTTGTAGGTCTGCTTGAGCTGAAACACAAACTTGCTCGTGTTTCCAAGCATTTTGTCCACCACTGACCATGAGCAGTTTATCTCAGGATTGTGTCTACATCCTCTTTTCTGTTCATCACTGTGGTAATGATGATTTTCTCTGTAGGTATTTTTCAGAGCGGGGTGACGCAGTTGCTAAAGCATCTAAAGAGACTCATGTGGTGAGTGAGAAACATTATTACACTGTGTAAACCTGCATAATATGAAGCAACAACTGGCAAATCTTACGCCGTACTGTTCTATACTATACTATACCATACTATACATCTATAGAGGTGGACAAATCAGTCAAAATTCGGGCTTCAAGATGGCTGCTGCCACTGGTGGGAAGTAACAACATACATGCAATTAGTTACTGTACTTAAGTAGTTTTAGTGTATCTGTACTGAAGTATTTCCCTTCTGGGGGACTTTTGTACGGTGGGCGAGAAAGCCCAACGCACTGCAAGTTAAAAATGCGCTGCAAAGTCTCAAAACAAGAGCATCAAAATGAGACCGCTAGAAAACCATTAACCGAACGCGCTGCAAAGTCTCAAACGCGCAGCAAACACTGAAAACACATGCAGAAAGCCTCAAAACACAACGGAAGTAGTTCCGGGGGACACTGAAAGTGGACGGACATATTCGAGAGCGGGCTGCGTGGACCGGGACGTGGAGCCGAGACAGCCCCAGTTCCAGCAAAAGTTTTATCTGTTTATTAAAGAATATTCAGTCGGGTTATTGGCCAGTTTCTCGTGTTTACATTTCATTCCACCTTAAACAATGCACACCGAGTGTCTAAAATTATGGTTCCCTGTTCATTAATAGATATTCATTCTGTTTATTGCCCAGTTTCTCGTGTTTTACGCAGTCCGTCCACTTTTTACGCAGCCCGCTCTCGAACGAGTCCGTCCTCTTTCAGTGTCCCTCGGAAACACTTCCGTTGTGTTTTGAGGCTTTTTGCATGTGTTTTGGAAGCTGCATGTGTTTTCAGTGTTTGCTGCGCGTTTGAGACTTAACAGCACATTCGGTTAATGGTTTGCAGGCGGTCTCATTTTGATGCTCGTGTTTTCAGATCTTGCAGCGCGTTTGGCTTACGTTGTTATACATTATACGTGTATACATGTTATACGATGTTATACAGGTCGTGTCATTTTAAAGCTTGTGTTTTGAGACTTTGGAAGGGCAAAATCTGTCCTTCTTTTTGGTTTATGTGTGCATAAAAATATAACATGTCAAAACGAATGAAGTGCAAAGTGAGCCCACCAATCAGGGTACAGCGTGAACTTGTTTTGACCTGTTGGACAGAGCTTGGTTCTAGCTAATGGAAACTGTTCTCCTTCAGTGTTCTGTGCTCATGATTGTTGGAATAGACGTCAGTGTCAGACTAATTACTGAGCTTCTGTTAAAGACTGGTGGACTGAGAGACACTAGGGTCTTTCCACATACACTGAGCCGATTAAGAGTCTGTTCCAGAAATTATAAAAGAACATTAGAGCCATAATAAATCATGCTCCTGTTACTCTCCATACTTAAGTACATTTGAAGGTAAATACTTTAGTACCTTTACTTCAGTGAATGTGTAAAAGGAGGAGCTTCAACTCTTACTGGAGGAGTATATTACCTTCTACATCTCTACTTCAACTCAACATTTGTTTATTTTTTGTCATCTGCTGCTACTCTTTTTTTGTGATGCTACATATTTTTGTACATCTTTTCTAAATAACAGTATGTCATAAAAATGGCATCCAAAAGTACCAAAGCAAGTTTATTTGAGCTTACTTAACTACTCAACATGGTTTAAGTGTGTGATGACTGAGGCATGCGGTTTCATAGGGCTAATTGGTTCTATCTTTCATTACATCAAGGGTATGAAAGATACCACAAGTCTGGTGCTGGAGGTTTGGTGTCCAGCAGAGTTTGTTGATTTACCTGCTCAAAAATACTTCATTTGACTGATTTGTGAATTGGCAGGTATAGAGGGTTTGCTTCTTAACCATGAAACTGTGCTGCTCAGTTGGCCCTCTGGGACAGGAGTTGTGCACTGTTGCATTACTTGTTAGCTAAGTTAAGCTTGTATATAGCTGTGTATACACACACATATACATAAACATATAAATGATGTAAAAAAATGAAGTATTTTGGTTTATTTTATGCAGATGGATTACCGTGCACTAGTTCATGAGAAGGATGAAGCTACCTACTTTGAAATCAGAGTGATTGTGCTAGATATCCGTGGATTCTACGTAAGTTGCTTAATACATTTTATTTTCAAATATTGTAATTACTTTATCTTGCTCAAAAAAGAGAAAAAAAGGATCATACATATAGATATACTCAATATTATACATCTTTTTGTACATTCATTATTACAGTTAATTTGTTTAACTAATTATTTATTAAGTATCATAGCAAAATTCACAAATTTGCAGTCAAGACGTAATATTTCAGTTTACATACAGATAAAAGAACATTCACACTAACATTTACACCCACCTGACAGTCAGCAACACAGGAATACAAGAAGGGATACAAAAAAAGGAAGGAAAGGAAAGTGGTATCAACTAAACAGGCTGTTAAACTATACTTTATTATCAATACATTATTACCATTGCTTATATTTCTGCTTTTGCAATCTTAGATTATATGTTACTTTCTTCCATATTATGTAGTTCACATATACGCTGAATCCAAGATTTGTATATTGGGACAATGGTTTTCAGCCAGTTAATAGTTATACCCTTAAATGCAAATAAAATATAGATCTGGCTTCTATTATCAAATCCCTTCAGGATAACTCCTGACAAGGACACTAAGGACTCCTTAGGGATAGGACTTCCTTAGAAAATTCGAGTCAGCTTCCTCACAGTTCCTCCAGCAGTTACTGAACAAATATGAGCCAGTCATCATGGTGCAAATTCATTTTTCATAAACAAAATAGTACGGTATGTTAGACGTTCACCTCTCGTCTTATTCCTGCTGATAAATACTCAGTGCATGCTGTGCTCATTTGTAGGCGGAGCTGTACGACATCATCAGTAAGAACCTGGAGAAAGTGACTAACCCTAAAGGAGAAGAGAAGCCCTCCATGTACTGAGACACAAAGACAACAGGCGTTTCCTTCATTTCTTTTTTTTTAAGCGTTCAAATTTCAGAACAGTAGGTTTACGGGTTTGTATCTGGACTTTTTAGTTTTAACCAGAACAGCTGCAGTCAGTTTCTACTTGGTTCATTTTCTCTCAAACAAATAAATCGTCCCTGATTCTGTACATTAAACAGTGACTCAGTGCTTATTTCATTGTAGATCCTGCCACTGCGCTGCTTTCAAGTAAACTCAGATTTTAAGTTATCTAAGAGAGAGAATATTTTTCTCAGGAGAGAAAACCCGCTCACCCATCTTGGTCATAAAGGCTGTGAAAATATACACTATAGGGCCCTCTAAATTAGTTCAGGTGTTTCAGCAATACCTGTTGCAAACACAGGTGTAAAAGTCAGACTAAGGAGCTGAAGGATGTCTGTCAGTCAAGTTAGATGCACCCTGTCCAAGTATTATAGTGAAAAGAAAGCATCTAGAAGAAAAAACATCTCACCCCTGAAAAGACAGACAACGCAAACACACAGAGTGGGGCTGCTGAGCAATGAAGAACATACTGCATGAAAAAATCCCCTTTCCTCTCCAGCGTTACTCACCGAACCGTCTCCAAATGCGACATCAACACAAGAACTGTGCACTGGGAGATCAATGGAATGGGTTTCCATGGCAGAGCAGCTGTACACCAGCCCTGGACTCTGGGGCAGTGGAAACATGTTCTTTGAAGGATTAATCACTCTTCATTATCTAGCAGTTTGATAGATGTATCTAGGTGTGGTGGATGCCAGAACAGTATCTTCCAGAATTCATAGTGCCAACAGTAAAGTTTAATGAAGGAGGTAGAATAGTCCGTGGCAACGTGTTGCAAAGACATGTACACCTCCGTGTGACTACACTGACTGTATTCTATACATATATTTTATCAGCTCTACTCATCACTTGGTAGTTCTACAATTACTGACAGAGGAACAGATGGTCTATGTTACCCCCCTTTTCCCCTTTTCTTCAATGGTCAGGACCCCCACAGAGGAGGTATAATTTGGGTGGTGGAACATTCTTAGTACTGCAGTGACCCTGCCGTGATTTGACCTACGATTTCAAACATGGTTTTGAAACATTACCGAGGGTTTTACTTTAGGGTTTATAGACCTCCTCCTAATCAACAAGCCAGATCTCATATAAATGGAAAGAGCTGTCCAATACAGCTGCCAAACTCAAAGTCTTTCTTATGGGGACTGCCAACTAGAATACCATGTTCCAATAATATTCCGAGACAGGTTTAAAGTTTAAATCTTTACTGAAATAAACAACATCCAAAGTAAATAATGCTACTTGAATGTCTTGTTACAAATTGTAACAAAGTCTGGGCTTATTCTAGAGAGATGCTATAGAACATATCATAGTATATCAGTGTTAATCGAAACTACTTTTGATATAAGTAACAACCACATGAGTAATTTCAGCCCATTTTGTTTGGCATGTTCATCATTACCTTTACCCACGCTATAAAGGATGTTTTCAAATTGGAAAAAAAAAAAAAAAAAACAGGCAGAAAAACACTACAATAGCTCGGCAGATGTCAAAATTAGAAGAAACAAACGGATAAAGAAAAGTTACAAGGTGAACTGCAAGCTTTTTCATTAAACATGGCAAAGGACAAGATAAAGTGCATGAGTTAACACAATTTGTGTCCTTTAATCTAAAAAAAAAACCCAAATACCTCAAGATGCCTCAAAATATTTATAAAATTGTTTTATTTTTTCTTACAGAAAATAGAAAACCATGGACACAAATTCTTTTAGTTCAGATTTAATTATAACAAAAAGTCCTCAATTATGCAGCAGTTGTTTTTCAATACTGCCAACAGTGTTTACAGGACGTTACCACAACTCAGGAGAAACACCTCTTACAAAAAAAGAGAAACACAGGAAGGGAAACTAAAAGGCATGAACAACAAAAATATTTAGGATGTTCATCCACATCATCTCATACTTCTGGACCTTCCCCTCCCGGAATTAACTACATTAAAGAAAGAAAACAAACTGTGTCAACATACAACCACGAAACAGATGTAAATGATTCACTCAGATTAAAAAACCAACCTGTTATAAGCACACCACAATTATTATTGTAGTTTCAATACAACAGTTTTCAAAACAGTTCAGAACTAAATAAGCAAAATCTGGACTACTACTAGTCTTGCTGATTAACTACATCTGCAGAAATGTTGATTTTCCTTCATTACATTTATGAAGATAATTAGTGAATCCCTCACCATGGTTATGTTGTTTCCGTTGAGTAGAATCTGATCCAGTTTGGTTATTCTTCTGCCTTCTGGTGTAATCTCACTTCAAAAAGACAACATACAGATATTTAACACAAGACTAGAGAAAGTACTACTGTGCCATCTGTGGTGTCCAGCAGTGTACAGAATTTCATCATTTGGGTCTGTAACTATACAGTGAACACAGTGAATTCCAACACCCAGCCCGATTTCACACTACTCATGTACAACAGGCCAAAAGGTAAGAAAAGGAAAATATACTTACAACTCTGTCACGTCCTCAAGCACCATGTCTGATCACATGAATAAAGGAAAGTAAAGAATCTAAGGTACATTAGTGCTTTTCCATGGTTTTGGTAACGCAACACATAATAATAATAATAATAATAATAATAATAATAATAATAATAATTGGAAAGCTCTCAAAGGATACTGACAAAGTCATCAAAACCCAGTAGGGTGCCCACGATTTCTTTGTCGTTTTTCATGACAATGTGAATTCGGGAGCCAATGCATTTGTCCACAAGCTCTGAAACACAAAATTAAGCAGCAGAGTATATGTTATTTTAGATATAACAACTTCAACACAAGCCTGCTTACTATAGCCCAAGGAGAATATGGCTGTCTCCATTTAGCAGTTTGTTTCCTGCAAGATTCTGTGTTAGACTAATACAGTGTATCTCCACCCTGGCCCTGTACGCGCCCTACCCTGCACAATGCGCAGCGCTTTTCCTGCTCCCAACACAACTGATTCAATTTATCAGCTCATTGCCAAGCCCAATCAGTGTTGCAGGGAGTGTGTTAAAGCAGAGAATCCACTCAAGTGTGCACCACATGGTGACTCCAGGACCGGGGCTGAGAAATTTACATTTTATGTAATTAATTTGCAAACATTTACCAATCACCAACACAGATCACATAGGTGTTCAGTAAATATGCTAGGGACACAGAAAACAGAAATTAAAAGTTATCTAGACTGATTAGATTAATAAGCCTGTTTGCTTCCATGTTATGTTCGGTGCTGCTCATCTCCCGAATATCACCATCCCAAAAGTGAAGCATTGTGGTGGTAGCTTCATGTTGTGTGGATGTCTTTCTTCAGTAAGGACTGGAAAACTCAACAGGTCTGTCCCGAGGGGAGGAAGATGGATGATGGCATAAACAGGGCAATTCTTAAAGACAACATACTCTGCTTGTGAGGGACTCAAGTCCCTGGAGTTGATACATTCTAGAGGCACTGTATAAACAAAGTTGCCTTCTCAAATCTCAAGACAAAAAGCCTGTTATAAGAAGAAAACAACATTTACAATGTCCAGGTAATAACAAGAATAATAACTTTACCAATGAAAAATAGAGTAAATAAAATATGAGGAAAATATGAGAATTCATGGCCTGATTAAGAGCTCCAACAGTAGCTTATCAAGCATCAAGTTTAACTTCAATAGATACTCACTCTGAATACAAAGGAGATGCAACAATTGCTCTCAGTGCTCCACCAGTGTACCTTACACATCCCAGTTTTCTCTGTAATGTTGAGGTACTAGTTTGACTTACAACAACTTGAAGGTTGAATCCCTCCGCCATGAATGTAAATACATTATTCAAAAAGACTTTTCAGGGCAAAACTATCACAGACGCCCTGTAAACTATGGCTGTATACAAAATGACATACTATGAACTACTCACATACTAAATCTACCTAAAAGTAATTATAAATCTGTAGTGCACTGAAGATCCCTGGATAGTGTTTTACTCCAATCAAGAGTTTCTAGTATACAGGTGGAGCTATCTTCATGGTGTACTGTATCCCATCATGCACCGCGGCCCCACCAGCTCTCAGCCTGCTTCAGCCAGAGAAAATGGCGGCGGGTAACACTGTGGAGCCAAACGGAGCCCACTACGAGTATAAATGTGGGTGTAGTGATTGTAGTGGGGTATGTTTTCATCAGAATGAGCCTCAGAAAGTTATATATACAGGTCTGAAGATTAATAAAAGATGAACTCGCTTTAGAGTGAAATAGCCGAGGGTAGCTAACGGCTAGGCTTAACGTAGTTCAGGTGAACTGAGCAGCGTTAGCAGCAGCTAGCTGTAAACAGTGGATACAGTAATAACAGCTCTGAGGTAAATGTGAGGTAACTGGTCATGTGACTGTATTAGTATACCACACTGTAGGTCAGAACTTGTTACTGTACTGTATACCACACACGGGGGCATATACAGTACAATAGTGTGCCACTTCGAATACAGCTTCTGTTTCAGGCATTATGCAACGTATTTATAACCATTACATGCAATGAGATGCTATGAGGGGGGTTTCAGAGGTGGATGTCTGGTTCCCATCACCACCACTGTGACTCGGTTTCTTTAGAAGAAAGCATTTCACATCAAACCACTCTGAATAATTGTGTTTAGAGCTTAATTACTCGATCATGTCACATTTAGGGGGGAATTGGTGGGGTTCCCCTTTAAGCGCTCATCTTTTATCAACACAGAGATGAACTCACTTTAGAGACTAACAGAGATCAGCATGTGCCTCAGACTGACCAGCAGCCCGCAACCACAGAACACGTACAAGACCAGAATATAAACTCTTACAACGTCTCCGTAATGTTTTGACTTTACCTAAGTTACAGTAAAGTTTATAAATATATTTCATACCGAGTGGAAGCAGTTGAGAAGGATTTGAAGCCGGTTGTGCCGCCATTTTGCAAACTACACTGCAGTAGCACTAATGCGTAGGTAAGGCGCAGAGCGGCGCCATCTGCTGGTGGAACTTTTTTGACACCTTGAAACGCCGTTCATTTCACCCCAGGGCGATTTTTAGATAACGAGTTAAAAGTCGCTTGTAGTCGAAACTTTTGTGAAACGATCATATAATCTCACATTTATTAAATACAGTATAATACAGGACAATAATTTGCTGGATAGTGCAACCGTAATGAATAAACTTCATCAGAACTACAAAACCCATAGATCAGTGAGGGCAGCGCTTCGTGGTAGTCAGTGATAGTGAGGTCATCCGCGCGACAGACTTTGTAGTCCGTTTTTAGAAAAACTGTTTATAATACTGACAGTATTTTACCTAGGGTTATATATACTTGAAAATGGAGTTGATGCTGCATGCTACGTTGTACAATCTGTAATATGCATTACATCCAAGTCATGGTGGAGCTACGCGTTGAACTCCAACAGCAGAGGGCGATCTGTCCACTTCAGCTTCACCTTACTGCGGCTTCTTCCTCTGTGAGTCACGGCAGATCATCAGGTACACGTGCGTACCGCCACCTACCGTACAACCCTACAAAAGAAATCGAGAATCGAGGTAGTATTATTTAGGATAGACTACATAAGCATGATAGATCACAGTACTACAGTATTAAAGGTATATTATACAGAAGTGAAAATATATTACTATTGGAGTGTAATTCTTGAATTTCCCTCTGGGATCAGTCTTGAATTTCCCTCTGGGATCAATAAAGTATCTATCTATCTATCTATCTATCTATCTATCTATCTATCTATCTATCTATCTAATATAGCACTGCAGCAGTCATATAGCTTCATACAGTATCTAGTAGGCAGTACTGCACCTCCTTGCTTTACTCACAGTCAGAGTACTAACCCATAGCTAAATAACTTAAGCCCGGTGTGAAGCCTGTCCAGCAAGAAATGAATTATGGACAGTCTTCCTTTTTGGGCAAGTTAAATGGCTAAAATACTACTTCACATTGTACACCCCATGTTTTGCATATGGTTCTAGGAGTCACATTTTCTCTAGCTCTTTTAATTATTGGTTAAAATCCATTTTCCCTTTTATTTCCATTTCGCTTCCTGTGGGTTATCTCGAATCTAATCTCCTCTTGTTGTCTTGCTGTTTTAAGTGTTAATTAATCCCTTTAGCAATGGTAACGAGTGATTTGACTAAAACACTAGACATAAAGAGCAGGAAAACCTCATTTCATTTGTGATGTAGCTTTTAGAGGCAATAAACACTTTAGGTGCTTGGCTCCCATCACCACCACTGTGAACAATTGTGACTCTACCATTTCACATAAACTATTCTGAATTGGTGGACATCTTTAGCATTTATTTATGCAGAAATGATGAGAAATCTGTGGATCCTGCCTTTTTAAAAATGTATTAGGTTCCCAGGCCATAGCTGGGGACAGAGTAACTTTAAGCTTTGACTGAAACACTAAACATAATGAAAAGGAAGGAAGACTTCATTCACTTTCATTACACACAATAAACTCACACTTCTTTATTTGCTTTATAAAAGATTTTAAAACTACAGCATACATCTGGAAAATTATGTAAACTTCATTTCAGTGGGAGCAATACATTCACATACGTTATACACATTTAAATATATATATTAATGAAATACAATTATAAACATTACATATCTGATTTCCAATGGGATGTTAAAGCACGAAAACAAGAAACAAACAAACCAAAAAAGTACATACAATCACTCCCAAAAAAACCCCAGCATGATCAGGATGAAGGTGAATACAATTCTGACAATAAATATTATAATGAGGCTCAGCTAACATGTTTATAATCATTTCTAGTTTTGAAAAGCATGCTGGAACAAATTGTGGTGTAAATTCATATGCAAGTGTTTAAGAATAGCTGGAAATGCAGATATGTTTATACAGCATAGCTTAAGTATGTGTATTCATCCCCTGTGCAGCATTAAGGAAGGTAAAAGTCATTCATCAAAATAAAGTTTTAAAAAAGTATCACTCTTTCATCTAATAGTGGAACTCTGTGATGGGCAAATACTGAACATCGCCAAAAATAACATCATCTGCAGTATCTTACATTAATTAATTTCTGATAAATCTCTAAATCTCTGGACAAAGTGGACAGCAGAGTGGAAAGGAAATAAATAAATACATTTGTTCGTCACAAACAGAATGGACAAAAATATCAACATGTGTATATTATGGTATAGTGTAGTAAAACTAGAGACTTTATATTCATTTCTGCTGGTTTAGTTGAACATAAGTTTGGGACAAAGTAAAATCTTATGGGCAGCTGGATGTTAAGAGTGTGGATGTTTAGAAATCCCCCCCTACAAAGTGAATGATATCAGCTTTGGTGTCTCCAACAGACTAGTCTTTCCACTAAGGAACATGATATCTACAATGTAAATACAGCCGTTTTATTTACTACAAACAACCAGTGACCCTACACGTCTTTAGTCTTTATATGTAAAGCTGATGATGGCAAAACAGTGATAAATCTGAAACACTCATTCAGTTCAATGTTAAAACTTGATCTATAACTGAAGTTTCAGACAAAAGAAAACATATCAACACTGTCCAAAGAAAAACAAGTATCTCCAAAAGAGCAACTTTACAGAAGAGGACAGAAAGCTAATTTAATGTTAGCTTTTTCATTTCCCAAGCAATTTTGAGCCATTTCTGTTGGTCCATTCATCATAAAGTTTTCACCCAGTGTAAACAGCAGCTGCTGTGTTCAAATGATGTGCAAAAGTTAAAATCAACAAAAATGGGGATACATGTTTTCATTGGACAGTGATGATATTCATAACCGCTTTGTGTGTCGAATTTGTGAAGAAGCTTTTTTGAGACAGTAAACACTTCAAGTATTCCCATCACCACCACAATGTGAACAATTCTGACACTACAATTTCACATCCATTCTGAGTTGGTTAACATCTTCAGCATTTAGTTGTGCAGAAATGATAAGAAATCAGTGGATCTCCTCTTTAACAATGTATTAGGTTTCTGGGCCCGAGCTCTGCATAGTTCAGTTTCCGAGTACCGGATTCAACTCATCAGTTGTTTCGCAAAGTCTTCAGGAGTTAAAGTCTAAGGGTAAGAAGAGGGTTAATGCTAAGTTCTTTAGAGCTTTGGCTCAGAAACCCAGCTTCTTGCCTCTGGTCTAGGAACTGTTTCTTCAGATCAATGATCGAACATTATATATTTTCCATAAAAATCCACTCATTGCATTAATCATGCATCATTCATTAATTTCTCTTCATCACCAAAATCTTGTCCTAACAGCAAGCTGCATTTATGTAATTTAAGTTAAACTAAAATTAAAGTGGTCCAGGCTGAAACACTTTTTCTAACTTCTATGTGAATGGGCAGGCCTAAATTGCTATAGGCTTCCTAGGCAGGTAATATAAATGCATATATGTATATATAGTAAAACAGGATGATTTTACAGTTTAGTTTTCATATATATACACACACACATACACCGTACGGAGTTTCCCATTAGATGGCTGCATTCATTTTTATACCTTACTATATTACTATAATATTTTTATACTTTAAAATAAATTAAAATATTCTTTTGTTCCTCGTTTTCCAAACTAGATAGCACTGCAATGCACATAATATCGCAGAACATTCCCTGTCATCACTTGCTTTAACTCCATAATTCAAACTTGAGTCATATTCTTTCCTCAAATCCCACAAACCCTTATATTACTATCAGACAAACATACTGTACACTTCCCAACAGCAACAGAGCACATTATAATCTCCATTCAACTTCAAAAGAATGTCTAAAAAAACTTTGGTTTACTGTCTTATATAAACTAATAGACCATATTAGCGTGATAGATAATAAAATATTGCAGTGCTTGAAGAACACTAAGTTTCCAGCTTGTATGTACATGAGTTTGTTCGCTCTGTGTCTACCACAAACATAGAATCCCTAATTGTCCTTCACTCTAGTAGTGGGCAGTGTATAATCAAATGTATAGTTAAAAATGACTGGTTATGTGTATTATGTATCCGTTAAACAAATAGACACACCCAGAAAACAGTAAAAACCCTTTTAGATTTAGGAAACCAAAAGAACCATTTGAACAGAGTACATCTTAAATACTTTTCTGTGCAAAATGGTGAAAACCTAAGCTGGACAACAGAGATAGAATTGTATGCCAATCTTGTTTTCCCGACAGCAAGCAAAATGGTACAAAATGTTTACAAGGCTAAAACTGGCTCATTTGTCAGCAGCTTTTGGTTAAAATGTTCTGTTTCACCTCAAAGAAGTCCTTTCAGACTGCCAGTTGTACAGATGCTTGTATGTACCTGCTGCACATGCATGGGAAACTGAATCTAGAAGCTAACGTCAACCTTCGCGTCAAATTTAACATGTTTTCAACCGTCCGATTATCGGACACTGCTGGAATTTAAAAAATGTTATGCTACATTATTAGCTGGTACATGGGTTATTTTGCAGACAAGCTGATCTGATGCAATTGACCTAAGTCAGGCAGCTCTTTAGCCAGACCTCATCAGTCTGGGGCACATGCAATGTTAAAGCTAACACCAAAGTACCAGCCAATCCTGCCTCCAAAGTAACATACAAAGTTAACTACTTCAAATAAAAAGGACGAGATGGTGGGAGTTACCGAGGGACTGCTGCATTTTCATTTGAAACATGACTATAATATCCCTGGCTCAGCCAGTAAGTAAAAGAGGGATAATGTTTGCATGCCATGTTATCACTGCTTATTAGTGGCATTTCAGTCGGAATGAAAATGGTTCTTAAGGCTCAATAATACAGGACGTTTTATCAGAGCAGTATCATTGGTATTCAATCATGATACTTCTATTTGCAATACTGACCTTGCAGGAGACTGCATTCAGTAAAAAGAGCCCCTCACCAGCCAGGTTCAGACAAGTTTCTGTGGGCATTTTGATGAATCAAAATTCATGTAACACAATAAACAAAAATTATTTTGGCTAAAAATAACAGGCCATTCTTTCACCATGTTACATCACTGAAGATGCATTTTTACATATATTGTGTGGCATATTGCATTCACAATATGCAGCAATATAAACACAATATGATACTTTATGCAGCCCTAGCATGTATTTATTAACTCTGTGCTGCAAAACCGAATGAAATAAATGGTTTTATGTTTTCCCCTTTTTATAAATATAAATAATGTCATTTTAGCACAGTACTGTTGTTCCAATATGTTAACAGAATGTGATAATAAAACTGTAGTCTTTAATGCATATAGTGGGAGTAAACAAATACGTTGCCTGGACATAAACGATAAAAATATAATAAAGTTTCAAGAACATAGAAGGGAATAAAAAAAAAGTAATTGTACTTATACTGTAAATAAGCAGCTGGAAAAGTTATTTAACTTACTCTTATTATTTGCACTGGAGATTGCAGTGCTGCGGCCAAATAGCAACAATTACATCTTATGTTATTTTAAAGACCCACAAAATCTAAACCTGCTACTCAGAAAGCCTTTAATCTTTCAAAGTAAAAAAAAAAAGAAAAAAAGAGAGACTTTTATATTGTAGTCAGGCCAAAGATTAAAAGTAATTGTTGCCATATGGCACCACAATGCCTTAAAGGTTTAGTGAATGTAGTTAATACGTCCTACGTCCCTGTGAAATCAGTTAGTCCAGTAAAAGAATGCGAGTTAAAAGACAACGTTTTATGTGACTTCCCTGAAGCATGACTACAGATGAGTGGAGTGATGCTTTAGGCCTGTTTAACATCACCGTGAAAAATGTACGGCTGTTAGCGTCAGCACAATACTCTCATTGTTAGAGACGATGCTTAAAGAAACAGAATGCTAAAAGCAGATTCCGAAGTGTTAACACACTAAATGTTTTAAAGCAGAAGTAACCACATTGCTTCTTTGATCTAAAAAGATTATAAAAGTAAATAAACATTGTGAACAATATCCCGTTGGCCCAGATGAATATAAGATAATAATCAGAATGAAATCTGAATGATGGACAGCACTAGTGTTTAGAGTGTTGAATGAGGTCACTGTTTGTTTGCTGTAGAGTCTGAAGCAGGACTGGTCACGGCAGGCTGAGCCAGTGTAGAAAACCAAGAGGACATGGCAGACTTAGCACTGGTTAAAGCTCCGCCCACTGACTGACCTATAGTGGGAGACATACATATGAAAGCAAAAGTTGAGCACGGTGTAAATATATTTGCACCTCATCTAAAATTATTGCAATGTGATTTAATATATAAAATCAAAAATGAATGAGAGAGAGAGAGACAGAGAGAGAGAGAGAGGGAGGAAGAGAGGGAGGAAGAGAGAGATTTTCCAGTTAATATAACGCATGCAGTACACAATCATCCTCATCCCCGTTCATACTCACCTACAGCTTTCCCAGTCTGTACCACACTACGGCTGGTGGTGATCACAGCATTCCCCAGCTTCTTTCCGCGCTCACTGTTCTGTACTGAACTAAAGAAACACAAACATTATGATTTTTGCATCCCGATAATCTAGTGTCACATATTGCTGTTGATGTGAAGAATATTGATGCATGTTAAGATAAAAATAAACACGACAGTTAAATACGGAATAGAGATTAAGTGAGCTGTCTGAACTCTGAATCTCACCAGAGTGCATTGTGGAGTCTGTCATTTAAAAACATTTAGATTGACTTTCTTCCTTATTGTACATGTAACCTGATGGGTCTTATTGTGGTCTGGTTCATGATTAATTTAATAAGGAAGAGCGCGCTCAGAGAGACAGCAGTGCTGGACTGGCTGTGCACGTCAGCACTATTTTTTTTAAAGCTGCACCGCGTACAAATTCACGTTACTTTGTTCAGAGGAAAAAAAATCAGATCAAATAGTGAACGTGTGCTGCTGTGAAGAATATTAGAATAAAAATATATTAGAAATAAGCAGCCTCATAATATCAATGCTGATGTAGTGCTATCAACACATCCTCCCTTGAGTTTTAATGCTGCTACCATTTTCTGACAGTTTTTTAGACGATGCTGAAGCAAGCTTCCTTTTAGGAAGCTTCTTGTTTGGATGATGCCATTCCACCTTAAATAGTGCCTGAGGTGCCATAATGTAACTACTGCTCCATGTAAGGAGGAACACAGGTAAAGGAACAAGAAACTGCCGAATAGAAAACAGCTTTGTTTGATTTGGGCTATTAAAACATCCTACCTACGCATCTATGTAGAGCTTTACCTGTAACCATGCACTTTCAATAAGACAGCACAATTTATCAGATGATGGTAAAAAGGAAAACGGAGCAGATCTGGCTACAGAAGTGATCTGGGAGAGATGCTGATTTGGCAGTGATGCTCGCTAACTACCGAGAATAGCCAGTTTGATCATTACTGTTCTGGACCTTAATGTTACCATTGGGTTAAGGTGGTTTAAGCTGTTTAGCTAACGGTATCCCGATGATTCGGTAACAGTCTTTTTTTGCTTTACCCTTTATTTTTGATTACATAGGCTAGCCATTCTTGTGAGATAGTTTCTAGTACTACTGCATGTTTCCTTTCGTAAACCCAGCCGGTATAGAATATTCAGTTATTCAGCTATTGCTGCATATATAGAGATCTGACACAGTGGAGGTTTACATAAATGATCTGCTACTCAGCCACCATATGAATAGTAATGTTCCTTAGCTTTCCATTATCTGTGGTGAAGCAGGAAACATATCCATGGTACTTTCTCCATAAAAAAAAAAAAAAGAGAAAGTCACACATGTAATCACCAGATTAGTCCACTCTTGGAAGGAGACCACAGCACTGCCCACACCTTTCCCACAATTGTGCAGTAACGTATTTCCACCAGAGAGGTCGCAAAAAGTTACGTGGTGCAGCTTTAAACAGTGGCTTCAAATAGGAATCGCCTGTCTGATGAGTTCAATAGGTGAACTGGAAGAAAGACACTGTTTTAATGGACTGAATCTTTATTAACAGTTTTACTTCAGAACTTACTGTGAAAGGCGCAGCTTCACATCAGCCACACTGTATTGGCCTTGGAAAGGGTGTCTGAGAAGAGAAAGAAAAAAAACGATTCCATGTTTTAATACCTTTATGGAAACCTTTGTCCTTTTTAAACATACTTACAACAATAAAGACAGATGGAGGTAGCACGACTAAACACATTTCACTGATTCAATTTCTGAAATACAATCTAACCAATAGAAAACCAGAGACGCTCTACTTTCTTAACAGAAACAATGGACACAGTATGGTATTAGCATGTACCTAGATGCAGATGAGTCTGAAGGAAAGGCATTTAAAAAGATCTTTAAAAAATTAGAAGTCAGCCATCCCAGTGTCTGGCGAATACTTTACATGTGGAGAACATTTAAAACAACTGCCAGCAGGGCCAGGTCAGGTCGTCCTAGCAGGTTCAGCCCAAGAACAGATAGCAAAATACGTAAGGATCCACTGATCCTAAAGTCACATCATGCGACCAACAAGTAGCTTTGCCACAATTGTTACCTAATGAATTACAAATAATTTTAATAATAATCATAAACAAATATTTAAAAAAGGTGCAGTTACTTTTCAATTATGACATGTGCCCTTCATTTTTAAATTACATAAGAATTTTCTGGTATCATGGATGGTTGTCGAAAAAGGACAGAGATAAACTGCAAACTTATTTCAACTTTTAGGTTGGAATTGCTGTATGTAAGCTTTGGCCTCTTGACTTTTAAATTATTATTTTTTTTTTTTTTTATTGTGCCAAGCCAACAGCTTTAAATCAGTAACTGTATGACTACAATTGTGGAGGAACTGGAAATATACTGTATGTACAGTACATATGGTATACATCTACCAGCTACTTTTAAATGTAATGTCTTGATAACTAGACAAACACCCCAGGTTTTCCCTCTCTGGAAAAGCTTTTTTGCTATACATCTTTCAAAATATGTATATACACCAACCGGCCACTTGATTAAGTAAACCTTATTTTCTCTACACTCATTGTTTATTTTATCAGCTCCACTTACCCTATAGGAGCACTTTGTGGTTTTATAATTACAGACTGTAGTCCATCTGTTTGTCTGTATATTTTGTTTATCCACCTTCAACCTTGTTCTATAATGGTCAGGACCCCCACAGAGCAGGCACTATTTGGTGGTGGATCATTCTCAGCAGTGCAGTGACACTGACATGTCGATCAGGCACAGCAGTGCTGCTACAGTGTTTAAACACTGTGTCCATTCACCCATTTGTTTGTCCACCTTGTAGATGTACACTCAGAGACGATAACTCATCTGCTGCTGCAGTTATTTGTCATGCTCTAGTCCTTCATCAGTGGTCACAGGACGCTGCTGGCTGTTTTGGTTGGTGGACTATTCTTAGTCTCACACACACACACAGACACACACACAGACACACACACAGACACACACACAGACACACACACAGACACACACACACACACACACACACACACACACACACACCTTTACCACAACTTCAGTGTCACAACAACAAAGGAAGTGATCCCCACCCAAATAATACCTGCTGTGTGGTGGTCTTGTGGGGGTCCTGACTATTAAAAACATGAAAACAGGGTGACAAAGTATACAGAGTATACTTTAGTATATCCTAATAATATATACTATATACTAATAGTATATCTATTACTCTGTATACTTTGTCACCCTGTTGTCACTGTTTTTAATTGTCTGTAATTGTAGAACTACAAATGTGGTCTTACATGGTAGGTTGAGCTGGCAAAACAGACAACGAGTGTAGCTACAAGGCAGTTATCTAACGTGCCATCCTCACTGGATGTCAGTGATAAAAAACAGAAACCCTTGTTTGGAGATCATGTGATTTTCAGATGACACTGCCTATCCAAGGTCAATTAATGAAATAAACCCCTGTGTGATTCCGTCTGTACGGATCTGTGGTTAGACATACCCTGGAGTAATTTCAGCCATGGCTGGGTGCTTGTTGCTGAACCACACTCTGTAATTGTGTGTATTCTTCCATGCAGAGATGAAGGCAGAGCCATAATCTGCCAGCAGCTTCTCATTATCTGGGGAAAAAAAAAGAGCAGCTAAGGTTAACAGATCTGAATGTAGTGTAGATTATTATTTTAGTATCCAGTCAATATGAATTTGGTGTACCGATTTTATGGCTGCCTCTACACCGTAAACTACAATTCAACTGATCATGGCATTAGCATGTACACGGCTGTAGTGAAGATGCTAATAGAGGCTAAATACAGGGTAAATGGGACTTAGCATCAAAGTATTTGCATCTACCTTGCTGTAGTGTAGATGATAACAGAGAGTGTAAATACAGAGTGAACTGTGCTCTAATCCACTCGTCTCCTCCCTCCCAACCCGTTCCATCCAGAAACACATCCTCTCTGTTCTCTGTGACATGTTTGAGCAGGAAGTCGGAGAAGCGCAAGTCCGCTGTGGATAAACTCAGCATCCTGCGCAGCTCCGGATCATCTACAAGGATGCGAGCTTCTTCCACCTACACAAAAAGAACAACACCTTTGAATTGGGGTAACAGAAGATAATACACCAAATACACTACACTACAATGGAATACCATACTACAAATAGACCTGGGCTTCAGAATTTCTGGCTTCACTTTTATTTGAAATCGAGTTTCCTTTTATTTATTCTTACAGGTCACAGAACGCCAGTGTCAAAACGCTGAAGCATCTATCTGAGATTACTTAGCAGCACAGTTTGACATTGTCTACACCAGGATTATATTAGGATGAAGATAATAATAATGATAATAATAAATATTATTATTATAAAGGGTGAAAATATCTTATATACCACTCACTGAGGAACATCATTCATGTGACGTAATTTGAGTCATCACTGACAAGATCTGTGATTGTAACCCAGTATGAATCTGTCATCTACGAATTCCGTAATTTGCTGAACTCCCACAGTAATCTGAGTCATGTCACTGAGTAATAGAGAACGGCGCCTCTGCCCGTTTCCTTTTTTGACCTAAAGACAAGGCTAACAGCCACATGGAGACTGACTTGACCAAATTCCCTAATCCTGAAGTTCATGACAAGACTCCTAAACCTACAACATTTTTGATATAAGCAAAATTTCAAGAAGAAAGGAAAACAGTATCGAAAGCACCTCAAGCAAGGCAGAGCGTTTTGAACAAATCCAGTCTATATGCCATTGAGCCCCACAGTGCGTTTTATTGTCCAGAGGTGTGGCACTTGTGGCATAAAGCTGAGGTAAACATCTGGACAATGATGTTTCAATCCAGGCTGTTTTGAGAGATCCCTTATTCTGTACAAATCAGCCCATCGAATCAAGTTACATTAGTGAACCTCTTCTTTTATATGAATCCAGTTTGAACAGGGTTTTAAATTGTCATGTCCCAACTTTTATGTAACATGCTGCATATATCAATTTCAGAATGAATCTTCACATAAAACCAATATATTTAAAAAGATAAAACATTACATATCTTGTATTTGTAGTGACCAATCACTGCTTATGGTTTTATTTTTATTTGGCTGTTACTGTCTCCACTGGAACCGGGTGCATAAAGAAGCTAGCTGCTAGTTTATGCTGCTATAAAGATGCTGTATAAACATGAATAGTGCCATTTTTTAAATAGTACAGAAAATGACATGGCATATGTGCTAGAGCAATGTGATTTCTGTCTGACTAACCAATGATGCATCTGATCTTACCATGTTCAATCCACATGTAGGAAACCTAATATAAACTGGGTCTTTCGGCTGAAGGAGCAAACTTCACCCGGGGCGCTAATCGCTAATCAACTACATTTGGAGTAAAAGGAAAATGTATTTGTTTGAACTCCTCTTAATCATCCTGATGACAGATGAGAGTGCCCTGGTATTTTAATTCCACCTGAGCACCTGTTTTTCTGCATTCTGCATTCCCTCAGGTATAATTCCACACCATGCAGGTAAAGCTGCTTTAGTTCAGTTCAGCTTTCCAACATTTCTGGAAGGTAAGCTGTCTACTGTGCAGGTTGAGGTTTGTCCTGATAACATGATGACCAACTTTACATCCATAAACAAAAGAAAAAACACTTGGCAGGGGAGTTTATTTTACTATAAATTTACTATATATTTTGACTTTTAGGTTTAATATCAAGTTCATTTGTTGCCTTGAAAGCATTTGGGGGAAAAAGGTCTCGGATTTACTACTGAGGAATATGACTTTTTGAAAATATGTGATAAAATATGACCCAGGTCTACCTCTGTACGGATACAAGCTCTTTACCCCTGCACGTTCTCACAAAACATTTCCTGAGCTCTTAGAGCTTTGCTTTCAATGGTAAAAACTTTAATTGCAGGATACTGGAAAGGTGTTAATTCAGTGATTAGCTACTGGAAAATGTGACTTATGATAACTACATATATGCTGACCTGATAAAACAATAATTAAATTATACAAAAATCTTAAAAGCTTTTACACTCGAAGAAAAGTGTTATTTAGGGCTTTATTGATCTGACAATTCCCTGTTTACACAGTGCTAAGAACTGCTTAAAAGCACTGAACAGCGTACACTTATAAGCACCTACTGCCACCCTGTTAGCGCGAAGGCAACACAGAGGTCTTGTGAAACTTAACATGGGACTTTCCAAGTGGGAAGTTGAAGCACTGCTTAGCTGAAAATGTTCTTCACTCAGAACCTTCCCAGTTTCCACTTGGTCTTGAACACCACAAAGACTTCCACTTAGTAATTCTTGTCATCTTGTCATCCGGACAAAATGACATTGGGCCAGTTTGGACATTGTCCAGTGATTTTTAAAACAGAAATTTCACGGTTTTCCAGATTTATTATAAACAAACTCATTTAGAGTGCGAAAAATTTTGATGTGAAATGGGTTACTGCACTTCACAAACTTACTGACTTCACAGTGGTCCTGAAAGAAAACATGCTTTGTAAATACTAGTGGTTGGTGTAGCTCAGGGGATAACACCACTACACCAATAAGAGTCCTTGGGCAAGACTCCTAACACTACATTGGCCTACCTGTAATATGATTAACCTTATAAGAGCTCAAATGCCATAAATGTAAATACTACAACCACTAATACGTATATACTAAAATATTAAAAACACTCTGAATACATTTCTCTCAAAACAGACTACAGCAGAAAACATTTGATATGTCTGTGTGATTCCCTTTAAATGTATACTGGCATGCTTGTATGCAGAAATTCTGAAACATTATGTATATTATAATAATTATTTAAAAATTATTTTTTAATATATTACCCTTTATAAACTTTAGAAAGTCCCCAGAGTGAGAGGCAATAAATCCATGGAAAGAGTAAAGAAACAGAAAGATGAAGGAGAAAGAAGGGCTAATTCCAGAGTGTCTGGTACTCACATCTATAACAGCATCACTAAGGTGTCTCTGCTGACGGAAGAGGATGTTGGTCGCCCCGGCAACGAAACCTCGCACTTTCACATCAGATAGAAGGTGATGCTGCTGCAGAGCCATGTAGGGCAGGCACAAGTAACCCTGAGGCCAAGGACAAGATCGATCAGCAAGAAGAACAAACAACACAATTACAAACGGAAGAAAATAGGCACCAATAGAACTGCAACTTCTCTGAGCACCACTTTATCTTGGAACGCCCGGCATGTACCCCTTAATCATGAAAGGCTGTTTAATGCATTTGCAAACAAACAATGATGGCAATGAAGACAAATACCTTATTTAAAAACAAAAAAACTGCTAATACAAACAATTTTAAAAAATCTCATTTAAAAAAAAAAAAAAAAAAAAAAAGGCAGCCAGTTATTTGGAAATGTCATCACCAACTAATCGACTGCTAAATTAGCTGCTGGCTAATTTGGTCTTCGATTTTAGTTGACCAAGTCAATTAATCAGTGCTAAGCCAATTAAAATCTCAAGCATTTAAAAAATTAATAAATTATAATACAATTAAATACTTTTAATTTAAATAAAATTTAATTTTATAAATGTAAATTAAATAATGTATAACCTAATTTTAATATTAATATAAAAATTATAAAAATGTATTATTACTATAGTCTTAGTCCAATTTAGTTATGACTACAGTCTTGGTCTCTGTTCCTTCTTCCTCATCACCTAAAGCCAACAGGATATAATTTATTGTATCCAGACATGTAATCATTTATATTAAATGAAATATTCTTGCCCACATCGATATTACACATGTAATTATTTGGATATTATGAATATTGTTTCTGCTGAACACAAGATGTGCTGACAGTGGAGCATTTTATCAACATTAACTGGAGCGTTAATTGCGTCATGAATAACGAGTAAGTAACGAGGCAGACTGTGGGCTAGAAGAGACAGAGACTCACGATGTAGGGTAAGAACTGTTGTACCACTACATCCCTCTACTGGTTAATGTTTTACGTGTAGATAAAAGAAAGAAACTACAGATAACTCAAACATGTACTGAAAGAAAAGTTTGGGATCAAGTCAGAGGCATCACACTCTGGGCAGCCCACTCTACCCTATGACTGGGACTTGACTCAACTAGGTCCCAAAGAGTCCAAATGTGGTTGAGACTAAGTGAAAAAACTGAGACCATTCATCGAAGAGAAGGAGAATGGACTCGAGTACTACAACACTACTAGCTTAACACTACTAGGTGCAACATGTTCCAAGTGCAGGCTTGTGTAGAACATAGAAACAGTTTTATAAACCGTTCTAGATAATTAGTACAGCTTTTCATGCCAACAGATTTCTTTCCTAAAACAGACAGCGCAGAAGTTAGACGCCCCGGTCAACCGAAAGCAAGTTAAAGCATTCTCTACAGAGAACCCACTTCAGCATGTACTTTCTTTTGGTTCTTTGCTGAAATGAAAAAGAGGAAAAGAAGAACTGTAGTCAGGATGTGTTCTATACTTGAGGACTAGTCTGTGCAGCCCATAGCGCTCACATGTGTATATACCTTAGTGAATATGGCGAGCGGTAGTCCATACTGGTCCTCTTCCAGTCCAGACACCAGCCCCTGGGTCAGCTGACCCTGTCCTGCAGCAGATTTGGGCTGGACAGTGATCGGCTCACTGGATTCTGTCTCTAGATGTTTCACTGACCCCTCTGAACCCTCCCCAGCCTCTAACACACTCGGGTCGAGTGTCTCCCAGTCACTCTCAGAGGAATCCGGCGATGTGTGTGATGGGGGCTGTGGCTGGGGGTGGGCCTGAGTGCTGACGGACGATTGCGATGCATTGTTGTCCAAGTGGTCAAAAGCACTAGAGTCGCCGTCTGTGGCATCAATGTCAGTTTTAGAGTCAGTTTTAAAGTCGAGTTCTCCAGCGCTCTGGCTGATCCTGGCTGGGTCAAGACTTTCTGTGGTGTCTGATATGCTGCTCTTACAGTGGTACTGGGAGGAGTCAGTCAGGCCATGTTCAATCACACCTGCACACACAATACATATAGTTAGGTCCATCTACCCAGCATGTACTGTAAAAGTAAGTTTTATTGACTCGACATTGTTGAGTTACAATACTGTAGTAAAGTAAATCTGTTCATCATGCTTGGTCAATGCCTAAACAAAACATGCCAAATAATAATATATAAAAATAATAATTTAAATAAATAAAAATATATGAATGAATAAAAATAAGAAAAAATATATACATAAAAAATGTAAATTTAAATAATAAAAAAAAAGTATATTTTAAATAGTATAAAATTTTTTTTTTGGATTCAGGTTACTTCTAAATTACATGTAGTCAATTACAGGATTAAGAATGTTTGATTCATTAACAGGGAAATATTTTTCAAAGCATAAAGTGAATTTTAATCTGACATTTTTTCCTGCTACAATGGGCATAAAGTATTTCTCACCAGGGAATAGAGAGAGGACAGTCATTAGAGTGCCCACTAATCTGTGCACAGGGGACACATAAAACAGCACCTGCAGGAAGAAACAGGTTTAAATACATTCTCACACAGAGGTGGCGTCATTATACTGAGCAACCAGTAAAAATCTGAAAGTGAAGATCATGTCACACCTTCTTTTCCAACAGAATCAGCTTGAAGAGAATAAGAACCTGCAGAGAGAGAAGAAAGAATGTGGAGGAAAAATAGTCAAACAGAAAATAAGTGTACATTATCCACATACTAGCTTTAAATATGAACATATTATATACCAAATTAGTGTCATTACTGGTAGAATGATTATACATATCAACTGTATGTGTAAGATTAGTGTAAGATAAGTGTTTACTGGAAATATAGTATATATGATCAGTGTTGGGGGGGCAATGTTGTGCAAATCATCACATTGTAGGAATGTAATTACTTACTGCAGTTAAAATGTCACTAGTGTATTACAGTTACTGTATAGCTGATAACTAGATATTAATTATTTGCATTACTCAGATGTTTCTAAGCTATTTTTAAAAAAAACAAAATGGTAATCTATAAATGATCTGTGGTCTTAAAATATGAATTTACTGCATGTAAAAAACACTGAGTGTGAGTGGTTTATTAAAGCATCAGACTGTTAATATTACCCTACTATAGATGATTTGTAGATGCTTATATTGCATTTCTATACAATTCACTTGAATAAATGTTTTATTTAGTATGTTTTATCTATTACTGAAATCATTAAGATCATCTCTAAACCACGGCATTACAAAAGCTGTAAAAACCAAGGTCTGTAAACAAGGAAGTACCTCTATTCCAGTTTGAGAGAGCTTTGTAATGAACTACTCTTGCTTAGTAACCCAGACACTGTATGTACATAAGGTACCATGCATTAAAAGTGGTATAATGTATTAATTAGCATTTTGTTACCTTGTGTTTAAAGTGCAGTATTAAATCTCGTGGAGATAAACCTGCAACCAAAAAAAAGATGGATCAAATCAAAGTCAAAATAGGCTGCGGGTCTCTATTCTCCATTCTTTTCCTTGTACTGGATTTTGTTCCCGTAAGTCAACACATGTTAGTCAAACTGTTTATGTTCTATAAATAATAGTGATTCATTTTTACCCTTTAAAAAAAAAGTTTCACCACAACAATTACACAATTTCCTCCCTTCCTTCAAAGGTTTGTACACAGTTGTCCAGTGTTTGCCGTTTTTTAGTTTTACATCGAAGCTACAAAACTAACATAGTTGGTTTGAAAAAAAAAATAGCCAATTGTGTCAGATCTATTATGACAGTGCAATTGGCTTTAAGATGCACAAAACTAATTTTGTATTGTGACAAATGTTTCTATTAATGTTTAATATAATTCCAGGACACCCTGATGGCCTCTCTTTAAGAAGGGCCTTTGTTGGTTTCCCCGAGGTCCTTTCAGTGTAGAGTTTCCTCAGTGTGCTCCGGTTTCCTCCCATAGTCCAAAGACATGTAGCCAGGCCAGTTGATAAAAAACTAAATTGCCCCTAGGTGTGAGTGCGTGTGGGTGTTAGCCCTGCAAGGAAAAACCTTGGACAGGTCTTTCCTGCCTTCTGCCCACTAAGCACTGGGATCGGCTCCAGTCCCCACCCCCATCGCCCCCCCTCACCCAACCCCAATGGGATAAACGGTTTAGATGATAAATAAAAGAATGAACAAATAAATGTTCATCATTGGTTAATTAAACTTTATCTTCTCAAATGATGCATAAAAATTCAAGACTTGACTTCAGTGGATCATTTAGCAGACTTTAGGCATGTGACTGAATGTCATTTACCTAGATACACCTGAGATCCCTCCAGAGTAGTGCCTTTTAAAGAACCATTCATGTGATCATACAGTTCCTACAAAGAAAGGGAGGAAAGAAGGATGAAATGAATGATATCACTGGATGCCTTTACAGAAAGTAGTTGGTGTACTGTATTAAAGCTTACCTTGAGGATGGATATCTGCGAGAAGTCTTTCTCCTCAAAGTAGGCATGTGTGATGAGCTGGAGTTTGGCCTGGATTAATCCATACAGAGGCTGCAGGAGACACAGGCAGATATTACTGTAGCCAACTGACAAAACACTGGATGGCTATTCACTGTTATTGGATAACCACCTCCAATAAACATCTGTCTGCAAGAACGATCAACATTATTCTTTGCTAGGCTCTTGGTCAGGTTCAGTTACAGCACACATGCCAACTGGAATGTAGTAACAGCACACTTCCAGCTCATGGATTCAGCCTGATCTGGACTGTGGCTGAGCCAGGAATATTTTATTGGAAATTGGTTAAAATCCACAGCTGCTATTGTTGTTTTTGACAATTTTAATAATGTATTATCTTAGGCAAAAATAATACTTTTTGTACAGCACACAGTTAAATGTGTTTATATATATATATATATATATATATATATATATATATATATATATATATATATATGTATATGTGTGTGTGTGTGTATATATACATATATATATATATATATATATATATATATATATATATATATATATATATATATATATATACACATACATACATATATATACACACACACACACACACACACACACACACACACACACACACACACATACATACATACATACATACATACATACATACATACATACATACATACATACATACATACATACATACATACATACATATATATATACACATAAACACATTTTATTTTTTAAATACACACTTCAATTACACTTTCACTAATACTTTTAGTTGCTGTCAGTCAGTTTATAGACCACAGCTGACTTTTTAGACTTTCAGCTGGGTAGTTTATGTGAGCTGGTAAAGTAGAACCCTTTAGAGATAGTTTCTTTTTTCACCAGTCACAATTTGCAAAATTAAATCATGACTAGAGTTTATTTTCTTCGTAATTTGCGGATATTAACTGCAAAAACTGCCCTGCTTCTGTGGCAGAATTTAAATGAAAGTTGAAAAACAAGTTTTTAAATATTGCAAGCAGCTTTTTAGATTGCTGACATTTTAACCACTTTCCACCCTTTTAAAATGCCCCTGTTACTGCAGGGTGTGAGTAATGTCAGTAAAATCACAGGTGCAGAAATTAGCTGGACACCCCTAAATTTAATAAGACATTTTACATTTCCCATTTTACAACTCCTTCATTATAAAAAAGCCAGAGACATTTGTCTTTTCAGTAGTTCAGCCTATGCCACAATATGCACACTATACACAAAATAATTTTACTGTAGAATTAACAGACGACCTTACATTAAATGATGTGGTTCTATTATGTATGAAAACAATAAGCCTATATGGACAGCTTTCCTAATGGTTGAGTTCAGGTGTTTTAGCTATTCCTGTTACTAACAGGTAAATAAAATCAAACACATTGCCACGCAATCGCGTGTGAACCCTGGCAGTAGAATGTGTAACACAGAAAAGCGCACTAACTTTAAATGTGCCACTTTTACCACAACTCTTTACAATAAGTGTTACATTTCTGTCCTGCTAGATCTGGAACAGCGTAACCATGAAGCAGCAGACCATGTAAACTCATAGCTGGTCTTCCAAAATGTCTCCAGAAGCACCTTCAGCACAAGAACAATGTGCTGGGGGCTTAATGAAATGAGGTTCCATGGCTGAGCAGCTGCACACAAACCTGCTGTCAGGCGCTTGTTGAAGAAGTATATAGCATGTCATCAGTGGGACAGTGTAAACATGTTCTCTGGAGTGCTCAATCATAACAGGGGAGCTATGAAACATAGAGCTACATGTGAAGACTGGTGGAGGGGACGTTATGATCTGGAGCTGTTTTAGGGTGTGGGTTTGACTCCATAGTGCCAGGAAGGATAAAGTTAATGCTGCATCATACAGATATATTGAAGACAATAAGGTGTTTCCAACGTTGTGGACGCAGTTTGGGCAAGACCCTCTCATGTTCCACTATGACTGTGCCCCTGTGCGCAAAGGTAGCTCCATAAAGAAGCTTGTTAGAGTTGGTGTGGAGGAACTCCAGTGGCCTGCAAGGAGCCCTGACCGTAACCCTACTAAACATCAAAAAAATAAAAAAAATAAATCAATCAACTGTGAGCCAGGCCTGCTCGTCCAAAAGCAGTGCCTGACCTCACAAATGGTTTATTGGTATAAATGGACACAAATGGGCACAAACACACTCCGACATAATCTCCAAACGGCATTCCCAGAAGTGTTGAAGCTGCCATAACTGCTTATTAACGAATATGGTTTCAGAATAGGATGCACAACAAACTGGCTTCGATGTATAATAACAAACCGGACACCAGTACTGGTCAATGTTGCTTAATAAACCCAACCACAAAACACTGTTGTGTGACTCACCACTCTGCTGAGCACACACACGCTCTTCTGCACAGTCTCCCTGGTGACATCAGCCTGCCGCACCTTCAGAGCCTGGAACACAATACAGCACTTCATCTGTATATACATTCCTTACTGCTTATAATCTTGATTGTTTGTTCAAATATTTCTAATCTAATCTTTAATTGTAATATTATCTCAAATTTGTGTGCCATAATTGTTGGCACCCCGTCTTTTAATACTTTTTGCTCCTCCCTTTGAAAAAAAATAACAGCTCTGAGTCTTCTCCTTTGATGCTTGAAGAGCTTGGAGAACACATGGCAAGCGAACTGAAATCAGTCCTCCATACGGAATCTCTCCTCATCCTTCGGATTCAGAAGTCAAGGCAAGTTTATTTGCTGTTATATGCGTCTTTTGCAGCAGATGTTGGCACAAAGCAGCTTTGCAAACAATTTGGGTCCAAGCCCCCAGTGAGCAAGGCAAGGGTGACAGTGGCAAGCTACCTCTACCTCAGAGCAGGAGAAAGAAACCCTGAGAGGAACCAAGACTCAAAAAGGGAACCCAACCTCTTCAGGTTGACACCAGACAGCAAGACACAAAAAAAAAAACGGATCAGAATTCACAATCATATGCAAAACTGATAGAACAAGTGATCACTTGACTGTAGTGAGAGTGACAGTGAGAAGTTGAAAGAGCTGAACGCCTAAATGAAACTCGGTCAGTGTTACCAGTACAGCCAGTGGCCACTGTAAGCAGTTTATCAGTAAAAACCATGAACATCTACTATGCTATTAGAAGCCTACAGTGATAATCTATTACAAGGAATGAGAGAAGCGTGCAGTGTTTCGTGAGGCAGAGAAAGAACTGTCTGATTAGTCTTTATTAGTCCACACTTGTTGACTCTCCTCCTCAGCTCATCCCACAGTATCTCTATGGGGTTTAAGTCGGAGGACTGTGATAACTGTGGCAAAACCCTGATTCTGTGGTCAGTGAACTATTTTCGTGTTGATTTTGAGATGTGCTTCGTCATACTGGATGATTCAGTTTAAGCTCAGTTTAAGCTTCCTGGCTGAATCAGTCCGGTTTTGATTTTATTTCTGCTGGTACTTAATGGAGTTTGTGATACTATGTGTCCAAATAAATATTCCAGAACTTTTGGGTTTCTTTTCACAGATCCACCACCATAGTCAGGCTCAGGCACTGTTCCGTATGGCTATCTTTGTGTATACATCAAATTCACCTCTGTTGTTTACTTCCATAAAGCTCCATTTTGGTCTCATCTGAACACAAAACATGGTTCCACTGAAAGTTTCAAAAGCACCTGGCAAACCTTAAGGGGTTTGTTGGCTTTTTTCTGGCCACCCTCCCAAACAACCTGTGGTGACGCAGATGGTTGTTTTGGTCCCCAAGATGTAAGTAAAGCCAGACACACACTGTGTGCTTTTATAAAAAACTTGAGCTGACCACTCACAGTGCATGTTTAAAATCGTCCACTGTGTACAGACAAAACCTGCGATTTATATACTCACGCTGTACGAAAACATGCTCTGTACCACTGATATGGGTGCTCACACTGCACGTAAAATGCATACCCATACAGACAGCTCAGCTCTGTGTACAGACAATTTCATTCAATGTTTCTTTCAAAGCAACATGCTGCCTGCTCCCGACCTGAGCAAAAACACTGTCTGAATCTCAAATGATTTCACTAGGCAACTGCAGCAGTGCATCATATGTCTAATACACAGCCATGTGGGATTCAGTCATGTGTATTCAATATCATACTGGACTATCGTTTTTTGTGCAGAAGCCAGAACATACAAAGTACACTACGAGGGAAGGAGGGGGCGTTTGGGATTCAGCTGCAGACAACCCAACTGAGCTACAGCAGCTCTGCTAAATGTACTACACTGCACTGAAACCAAAAACATAAAACATCACTCTAGTACAGTTTGCACATACGGACGCTGGTACTGCGAGTATCAGCTGCTTCGCCTGTGTTTACGTGCACACAGCTGTGTAGGAGCAGATATCGTGACAGAATGTGGTTTTGGGTGCGACTTTGAGAAATCGAGATCTGCTCAAACTGTGAAACACGCGACCAAAATTTCTGCCATGTCAGAAGTTCGGCAGATCATCCGACTGCTTAATTGGAGCTCGTTTGGGCAGATAATCAGATATCACTTCCCTTTCACACAGCACTGCATATGACGCCTGACACAGCTGAAATTTGGCCCAATCATGAAATTCTGTCGGCTCTGACCAAATCAGGCTACAATCACACCTCCAATCACACGCCTGTCCTGGGCAGATGGGATCTTCCAGGAAGATAATGTGACATTTCACATGGCTAGAAATGTTGTAAGAGCATCACTAACACTTTCAAGTACTACCCTGGCCCCCTAAATATATTAATATTGTTTTATTAAAATGTATAATTTAATATGTACGGTCACCGGATGTTAATAATTGGCTAAAAGGAGTGATTGCATTTGGGCCTGTCAAAGACCATAGAGTGAAGGAAGTAGGGTCAACCAGCACTGGCACAAATAACAGTCTCGGAATTGTGCCAAGGAAGAGGCATCCAACAAATCTGTCCCAACTGCCCAGTTCTTTAATGGGAGAGTGGATAAACATCCATGTGGCCTACATCGAGTTCATGCCAAATCAAATCTCAGCTGCTATTGATACATGTAGAGGTATTACATGCTTTCAGGTCTGTTTCTCTCTCTCCCTCTCCCTTACACATGCACACACACACACACACACACACACACACACACACACTGCAGAGGTGGTCTCTGTAAACTTCTGTATCACTGTAATAATTATATAGGATACACACCTTTGCTTCTATCTGTCTATAGCAGGAGACTCCATACACACACTTCATTTCTTCATTCATAGAGGGTAAATGGAAGTACACAGTGTCTGTAAACAAGACAAATAAACAAACATTAAGAACAACAAGTCAATATACTTCCCTGGGTTCAGTGGGGTTCGTTCCTGACTCTACAGGGGTACTGAAAACAAGATCCTATTTAAAATGCATCTTTACTTTTAGATACTATTTTTGACATATCATTATAGAATTATGTATTATAGGCAGAGCCACATCTTACTGAACAGAATAACTCCATCACCCATTTCTTATATGGGTGATCCAAGCGGGCCTAAGCAGTGGGTGCCAAAAATGTATAATTAGGGGTTTACTTAAAATTGTTTTCAGTGCATTTGTATCCTAAAAGTTTCATGTTATACTGAGATGTCCCTTCAAAGTTTAATAAGAAAACCATACAGATGTTAGCCCGGCAACAACATTAAGCTTGGTAAAACCAGGACTAAATGTTGTTTCTTTTTCTTCATTTCTTTAAGGCTTAAGGTGGGTTGTCTCTGCAGCTTTCAATTTGAATTATACAATCCACCTCAAACAAATCAGAAGTTAACCTGTACAGGTTCCATATTACTCCAGCTTGATGGAACAGGAACGTATTATTTCCAAAGCATTTGCATAATGAAATGTTTAAGGCAAACAGAGTCATTCTGAGTGGTTTGATGTGAAAGTCTACACTCTAGAGGAACTTGAGTCTGAATTGTTGACCGTGGTGGCGACAGAAACCAGACATCGGAAGTGTTTTATTCCTCTAAAAGCTCCCTTACGAGGTTAATATAAGGCTGAATCATGCTTCCTGTTGCCTGAAATATTGTTTTAGTAAGAAGCTTGTAAGAAAATATATTGTATTTCCAAGATTTCCTTCTATTTTAACATCAACATTACATATAAAACACCCAAATAAACCTCTAACCCTCTAAACCACTCTGACTGACCTGCTTACGTCACTTAATTCATAATTTATTTAGATATGAATTGTTTAACAATGTTGCCGGTACTGTATATGTAAAGCTCATCCTGGCTTACCCTCTTGATAATTGTGCGCTCCATCAGGCAGAGCGAGGAAGGGCAGGTACTTCCACTTCTCTGGGAGGTTGTTACTGTCGTGGCCTTCAGCGGGAATTAGCGGAGGATATGAAAACTCCACCTGAGGAAACGAACAATAAAACAACTGATGTGTTAAAGGCTTTGAGGCATTTGCTTGAGCAGGAAGTTCACTGATTAAAGCTTTTTTGTTTTAGCAATCCTAGCTGCCTACGTCAACACCGCCCGCATCGAAACCTATTCCCCTAGTTACTTTAGCCTCTCTTAAGTCACTTAAAAAAAGAATGTCAGAATATTTTCTCTTTTGTTGTATTGCCATATAAATAACATTATGGTAAAACATGTACAGCAACAACCTTAAAGGGGCCATAGTAACACTGTTTTAACGTTGTCATTCAGTTGACTTATTTTGTCTACAGTACATCGAAATGACACACTGTAAATCTCAAACCTTTTCCTTTAAATACAAATGCCACATTTGTAACAGAGGGCAGAAAAAAATCCTGGACTGTCCATCCTGGCCATCTTGACTCCACCCAAAATGTACATATGCTCAGGTTCCAGCCCAGAATGAAACATCTACATCTACATCTACGGTATTTAGCTGACGCTCTTATCCAGAGTGACTTACAAGGTTAATCCTATTACAGGTAGGCCAATGCAGTGTTAGGAGTCTTGCCCAAGGACTCTTATTGGTGTAGCACAGCATAGTCACCCAGAACGGGAATCGAACCCCAGTCTCCCACATGGGGCGGTAGCTTCCTGGTGAGTAGCGGTGTTATCCGTTGTGCCCCACAAACAACGACAACGGATCAAACAGTGGCAAATTAAATGAGCAGAAATCCACCTCTCCGGGCTGTGAAGGAGATGCTGTGTAGTTGTTAGTTTGCTCAGTATATTTCAATATATTTCACTCTAGATAATGCCTTAAACAATGTACAATATAGAGGCTTTGCGGAGCAAAGACAGAGAGGAAGGGATCTGTAGTGTAACTACTATCACAGCGCTAGTGTCCTGTAAGTAGCAGCCATGCCACCTGATAATGTCCTTATTTGCTGGTTGAAGCAGATCATCTTAAATTGAAAGTTTCACAGTGACAAATTTATTTTGTGTTGACTTTGATTTGAATTTTATTTTGATTTCTTTGTCTGTGGCATGTTGCTATAAACCAGCCAATCAGAGAAGAGCTCATTAAACCATTAATAACCTCAACAAAACAGGCAAAACTCATTTCAATCATACCGTGTAAAAGGGCATGTAATACCACATCTGGGTATTTTTCACCCGGACCAAAGTCACACACCTTCTATGTAGACATCAGATGTATGGCTCCTACTAGTACTACTTTGACAGAGTTACTCAGCAGATGCTACTGCAGGATTTTGGTAACTATGGTACCCCAGGCAGCTGCTAGGTGGTTGGTTTCAGGGCAGCAGCTAAGGTGAAGCTATGGATTTACTGTGGTATTCCAGATGGCTAATAGAATGTTGGTAATTGTTTGTGGTTGCGGTGGTGTCTAATGAGGTTGATAGGTTTAGCAATGTAGTAGCTTCAGCATTCAATACATCTTATATGTTGTTCCTATGCATTTACAGAGGTATCCAAGCCAGTTATTAAGATGTACCTAGATGTTATTGAAGAAAAAAAAAAAAGCTACGGTCCAGATTCTGCCAATGATTTCTGCCAATAATTGCAAATATAATTCATTCAGTGTCCTGGATTCGTTAAATTCAATCACCAGAATATTTGAGTTAATTTAATTTAATTGTGGTAGTTGGTAAATGGTTAAACAAGATTAGTGAAATACATAAAATGATTAACTACTGTTCTAATATTTCTTGCATTTATTGTAGTATTAGTTGTTTTGTTAGCAAATAAACACTTACTGGCCAATAAACACTGTAAATCTTTGTTACTTTTATTCTAATTGATTGATTGATGAAACTGGGAGAGGCCAAAATCATCTACAAATGAGCTTCACTATGGTCAGTTTGAGTGTAAACTTGCTGACAGCTGATCCTCCACACTAGGCCAATTAATAATGCATCAAAAACAGGAGAGCCTAGTACACATCTGCTGTGTCTCAAAGTAACAGACCAAACAGAAACAGATCAAATTCTCCCCGCTTTCCCTTTACCCCTAATAGGTGACTGGCCAAGACATGTTTTTTTTGTTGTTTTTTTTTTTACCATCGGCTGGAAGTACAAGGCTAATGTAACAAAAGCTTATGTGCAGCTGATGTAGATTCTGACACCATGACTGACTGTTATCTACAACCAATCTTCCTGTTCATAGATTTACAGAAACATAGACACAATCAGACTTTTATACAGGCTAAGCTGGGCAAAATCCACAACGTCACAGCTCTATGATCATAGTTAGATCATTAAACAATGTCACAAACAAAGAAAAGGTGAATGACTGCACAGCATTAACATTTCATTCTATTCATTAAAAGTTTAGCGATGTCACTACGCAAAGCTTAGGCTCAACTTACAGACTCAGGCTCACTTAAATGTCTTTCTGAACAAATGTCTCATCACATGCTTGCTACCATGCGGAGAGACAACCAATAAAGCGTCCGTATCGTCAAAGGTGCTTGTGTTCATCACACAGCAAGTGTTGAGAAACTAAGAAATGCAATAGATGGTTTTAAAACCACTGAATTAGAGAGCCCATGTCTTCTGTCCTTTTGACTTTCTCTGCTTTACTTTGTTTGCAAATAGTGCTGGACACTGCTCAGACAAGTTTGTGTTTAGGCCTAAAGATTTCTGGGAAATCATTGGTGAGCTCCCCTATAGGCTAGGACTTCAGGAGCTGAAGAGAAGTCCCAATGGGTTAGATTAACCATCAGTGTGATTAAAAAGAGTCAGCAAACAAACTATCATGTTTTCATTTTACCAGTAGACCAATATCACTCTGAAAGTCATAGACACATCACTGACTGTTACATCCATAAAGGTTAACTGACGATTAATGGTCAAATAATTCATTGCAGTTTATAATTAAATGGTTTTTTCCTCACTTCTTGCCTGAATCTATTAGTGGTCAACCTGGTGTATCAAACAACATGCTTTCTAGCCATGTTATTTTTGTAGTTGGTATAACTGTCAAACTGACTCGCACACAGACTCAGGTAAACATCTCAGTTACACATAATCAGGTATAAAGTTAAATAAAGCAAATATTTCCTCGACTGTAAAAATATAAACACTTTCCAGCTCAAACAGAGATCATTAAAGGGTTCTGTTGGTTCCTGATCATGTCCAGTAACACTACTTTTGTGTTTCTGATGGGTTGAAAGCCAATTCCTATGAGAAAAAACACAATCATCAGGTTTTATGTTTCATGGTCTTATCCGTTTGGGTAATTCTGCTAGCGTACATGCTAAAAAACCTGTTTTAACACTTTTCCAACCTTCAGAAAACATAATCATCAGAATAAGAATATAAAAAACTACAATGAAAAGTTTAGCACTCAGTAAATATGGAAGTAAGCTGCATCAATAAGTGTAGGTGCCAGTGCAGTGGTATATAATCACATCCAAGTTTGATATTTACACCTTCTCAAACTGAGTGACTGTGCACTGTAAACAATAATAGAATAGTTCAATCAGCATATCGTCGCTGTCCAAAGAAAAACAGGTATCTCCAAAATGGCAACTTTACAGGAGAATCCAAAAACCTCATTTCATTTGAATGGAAGTCAATGGAACCAGACGTCTTACCAAGTAGTTTTGGGCCATTTCTGTTGCTCCATTCTTCATGAAATTCACACACAGTGTAAACAGCAGCTCATGTGATCAAATGAGGCATAAAAGTAAAAATCAACAAAAATGGAGATACATGTTTTTCTTTGGACAGCGACGATATATTAATAAATATGTTAATAGGTGTGCAATATGTACAGATGCATAGACAGTGGCAGTACATAACGAGTACGGAGAGGTAGTGATGTCCACCCGGTGCCCAGAGAGCCTGTCACATGCAATAGAGCATGTTTTTGCTACAGATGGGAGTGATAGTTCATATGCGTATTTTGGCCACAGCAAGGCTGTTGACGCACAAACCAATAATATGGTTATTATTAGATTTCACAGTTACCTGCTTGTTCAAGTGGTAGAAGTGACAGAAGCCAAGCTGCTTTCATTTTGGAGGTACTTTACAGCGAGAGGCCACGTTTGATGCTTGATTTACCATGTTTGTCCTAGACAGTTGAGGGTTGAGAAGGGAGGAGGAGCACTTTCTAGATTGTTGCTGTTTGTTTGGAGTAGGAATCTGACAGGTCGTGTCACCTAACAGATTGCTCCTCTTTTCAGACGTCTGGTTCCCACCACCACTAGTGTGAACACTTCTGACTCTGTGTCTCTAGAAGGAAGCGTTCACACCAAACCACTCCAAATGACTTTGTTTACATCTTATCCATTTAATACCACAGACTGGAACAATCGGTTCCAACTAAAGTGCATGTACTTATACATATACATTTCTACCTGTACCTTCACACATACGTCTCACTTCCACACACACACACACATTTTCATGCAAGAGGTCCAGCAGTCAGATATTTTGAGCCCCTGACCATTAAATTTAACCATCAAATTGAATTGAGAGTTCTCAGTATTAGATGGGAATCTCCAGGTGCCTCAGAACATCTCCAAGTTTTGTGTTCGCTAGTTTAAAATGTTTCTAACACCGGCTTTTCGTTGGCAGCTGGTTAATAATACATGGTTGTAGTTTAACTGCTTGGGGAATGTTTCAGTTTGGAGGCTATTGCTAGTATCCCTTTCCCCGCTGAAGTATTCCCAGTCAGTGAATCTAACGTTACCAAGCTTCCAAACGACTTCACTTCCATGTTAGTAGTAACAACACGACTACATTTAAATGCATTTACGCAAAACACAACTCTGTTTTCATATGTGTTGTATTATTAGTACAGCACAAAGAGAACCGGTGAGGTTTAAAGTTGTCTTCCCCGCTGCAGCTAGCAATGCTAGCTAATGCCCTGCACACCAACGAACCAGTTGTTTTGAACTTGTTCGTCGCACTGAATCACTCGAACCGATTCATGGTTCTTATAGCAACATGAGCGTTCATGTCCGTGTTACTCGGATGAATAGTTCCAACATCAGACGGAATGGCTAAAACCTAATATCACCGTAAGTTCTGGAAATCAGGATAACTTGTGAATCAATTACAACTTCCTTTGATATATTGAATTAAGATAGATTCTTCGAGCGAATCGGTTCGCCGAACTGAATTAACTGCCCATCAATATTTGCTAGCTAGCAAGTCTGTTGACAGTGTGGAACGAACGGGTGTGTCCATTTTTTAAACACAAAGCAAAGAAAGCAAAAAAGAATGTGCTCTTTCAAAGGGAAAGCTCTATTAAACAACTGTATATAACTCGCCAGCTTCTTGTTCGGAATTTCCCGTTCCACCTTAAATGCTGCAGCAACTGCATTAACTGCGGCACTATTTAAGGTGGAACTGGAAAACTCCAACAAGAAGCTCAGGAATAAGCAGTCAAACTCCTGCCACCATCCGAGTTGTTCACTCCCACCTCACCTGACAGCCTCTCTTGTGATGAAAGCCCACCACTACGATGTGCAACACGGGTCCTTTGGGTTCCTCCATGACGTGGGACTCCATGGCGCAACCGCCTACACTGATGTTTACTGAGTTTAGAGACAGAATCGCTAAAAGATAAGATCGGCTCCTTGTATTTCCCGCATTGATATTTCCTCTTTAATCCACAACCACTCAAAGACAGTCAGTTTCCGCTTCGTCCGACCTGACTGCCGCGTGACGTCTCCAGGTCGATTGTGCGTGTTCATACGGGTCATCTGCCTTAAAGGCGTATTCCACCAATTTTCAAAAATGCTTTCACTCTGAAATGTTTACAATAGAAACGTCAATATTCTGTGTGTCTTGGTGTGAAATGCACCATTCTAGAGAAATGTGCCAAGTCAGAAGCGTTCTCAGAGCGGACGCCTGAGGAGCTGAATACCTATAAAAGCTCCCTCACAGAATGTTAGTATATATTACATGTTTAAGACTATGCTGCCGGATGTGTGGCACGTTGTTTTTACGACAGTTTTACGACATAAACATATTACGACCTTTACCATAAAATGTCTATACCTAAAAAAAAAAATAGACATCCAAAATGTAATATGTAATGTATATATTTACTATGGGGCTCTGTAACATGACATTGTAATTACTTTTTTCAAATAAGGCGTGGCCACAAATGAATATATTGAGTACACATATTACTATACAGAGGCCTGTATATTAATATGCTGAGGGTACAAATTAAGTTTCTCATTTTTTATAAATCACGGTCATGCTATATTAAAATAATCCTAATAATATCCTTAGTTCACTGATTGTTTTGGAGAGTCTGTAAAATGGCTAAATTTGCATTGTAGATTTTGTGACCCCTGGTTCCAATAGCTACCACTGCAAAGAAATCAGATTTTTCCTTTGATTATTGTAAATAAGAAAGATTTCCGATCCTGGATCAGAACACCAGCTCTGGACTCCATAAATTAGATTTTTCAATGAATGGTTCTTTTAAGTACTGCAAGTGCTAATATATTTATTATACATACAGTGGCATGCAATAAGTTTGGCTACCCCTGGTTAAAATGTTTGTTAGTGTGAATAGTGAAGTAAATAAAAGATCTTTAAAAGATGTAAAGTTAAAAACAACACATTCCTTTCAATATTTTAAGCAAGATTAGAACATTAACTAGATGAAAAAAACTCTAAGAAAAATTTGAGATCTCAGATAACCATTACCAAGATCTCAGACTGTGTTAGCATGATATGGCTATGGCTTATTTAGTCATTGTTAGGAAATGTCAGGTGATGCAAATTTCAAACCTTCAAATATTAGCATTCCACACCTACACATATGATCTTCATGGAAAAGTCATCATGAGAAAACCTCTTCTGCATTTTACAACAAAATTCAGCCACAGAAATTACAGAAGGAACATCTAAACCAGTCTGGTGCATTGTGGAAACAAATCCTGTAAACCAATGAAGTTGAATTAGAAGTTGTTGGCCACAATTAGGTATGCTTGGAGAATAAAGGGTGCAGGGTTTCATGAAAAGAAGATCTTTACAATCCTTAATCATGGGGGTGGATCGATAATGCTTTGAGCTTTCATTGCAGCTGGTGGCATGGGAAACATTTCAGTGGTAGAGGGAAGAATGAGTTCACTTAAATACCAGAATATTCTGGATAAAAGATCACACAGACTGGTAAAAAGCCAAAGCTAAAATGAGTGGGATTCCCAGTGTTGTATTATGGAATTGTGTAATGCTTGCTGGTAGTTGTAGTGAGGAAAATGCACAAATATGCAAAAAGGATCAAGTTAATGAATCTCAGAAATGGAGAGCTGTGCTACAAAATATTTTATAACATGACAAATACAATGTTAATGGCCTGTTTTAGACCTGAATGGCTCTTAAGAAATTCTAATACAGGGTTTCTCAAACTGTGGGTCATGGACCACTTGGCAGTAGTCCATAGTGGGCCAGTTGAGTCATAAAAGTATAAGTAAAAAAACAAATATTTAAATAAGTAAAAATCGAGGGATTAATTGTTCAAACTACAAACACTATATGAAAATTCAACGACACCAATAAAAAATATTGCAGAAGTAACTCAAGGCTAATTGAACATCATCAGTTTGAGACAATGCAGCCATGAGCACCTGATTCAGACAATTAGCTAACCAAAGAAGGAGAAGTTTCTTAAACAAAGAAAGAATGTTGACACGGTTCCTCAGAAAAAGCAAACAGTCATTAGCAAGTACAACCCAGACTATATTGAACAAGGATTTGCGCGGGGGAGTGGAGGTGGAGGGGGTTGATGATGCTAACCCAAATGCCCAACGTGTGCAGTGCGGTTTGACTCTTTCAAATCATCTAAGTGTGCCCTGAACGCTAGCTACCTCATAGCCAGACACGTTGCACATGTTGAGTCAGAAAGCTTTTACGATGACTGACAAATTGTTGCTGCCTGCTGCCATCGATATGTGCCCCACTCAAATGATAGCATAAGTATACAGGATATTGGCATGGAGACAGACATATAAAACAACCTTCTAGACAGAATTAAGGAAACTCCACATTTCGCTAGCCAGGTCAGCTGATATTAGCACTTGAGAAATAAAACGCAACAACATATATATATTGTATGTATTTATAGACAGGTGGGCCATGACCTTGAAACAACTGGGAACCCCTGTATGTTCTTTCTACACAAGCAAGAACAGTATTGTAAATAAGCTAAATTAGCATTTATTATGGAGCAGCATTTGCTGCGCTCCTTGTCAGACATGTGTTTTAAAAACCTGTGCTCCACTTCCAGGTGATGCTCACAATAGAGTCATTAAATTAAAATAATCGTAGAGGTGAATATACAGTCATGGCCGAAAGTGTTGGCACCCCTGAATTTTTTCCAGAAAATGAGGTATTTCTCCCAGAAAATTATTGCAATTACGCATGTTTTGTTATACACGTTTATTTTCTTTGTGTGTATTGGAACAACACAAAAAACAGGAAAAAAAGGCAAATTTGACATAATTTCACACAAAAATGGCCCGGAAATTATTGGCATCCTCAACTTAATATTTGGTTGCACACCCTTTGGAAAAAATAACTGAAATCAATCGCTTCCTATAACCATCAACAAGCTTCTTACACCTCTCATCTGGAATTTTGGACCACTCTTCTTTTGCAAACTGCTCCAAGTCTCTCATATTTGAAGGGTGCCTTCTCCCAACAGCAATTTTTAGATCTCTCTACAGGTGTTCAATGGAATTTAGATCCGGACTCATTGCTGGCCACTTTAGAACTCTCCAGCGCTTTGTTTCCATCCATTTCTGGGTGCTTTTTGAAGTATGTTTGGGGTCATTGTCCTGCTGGAAGACCCATGACCTAGGAAGCAAACCCAGCTTTCTGACACTGGGCCCTACATTGCGAACCAAAATCCTTTGGTAATCTTCAGATTTCATGATGCATTGCACACAGTCAAGGCACCCAGTTCCAGAGGCAGCAAAACAACCCCAAAACATCTTTGAACCTCCACCATATTTGACTGTAGGTACTGTAGGTGTTCTTTTCTTTGTAGGCCTCATTCCGTTTTCGGTAAACAGTAGAATGATGTACTTTACCAAAAAGCTTTATCTTGGTCTCATCTGTCCACAAGATGTTTTCCTAGAAGGATTTTAGCTTACTTACATACATTTTGGCAACCTGCAGTCTAGCTTTTTTATGTCTCTGTGTCAGCAGTGGGGTCCTACTGGGTCTCCTGCCATAGCGTTTTATTTCATTCAAATGTCGACGGATAGTTCGAGCTGACACTGATGCACCCTGCGCCTGCGGGACAGCTTGAATTTCTTTGGAACTTGATTGGGGCTGCTTATCCACCATCCGGACTATCCTGCGTTGCAACCTTTCATCAATTTTTCTCCTCCGTCCACGTCCAGGGAGATTAGCTACAGTGCCATGGGTTGTAAACTTCTTGATTATGTTGCGCACCGTGGACAAAGGAACATCAAGATCTCTGGAGATGGACTTGTAACCTTGAGATTGTTGATATTTTTCAACAATTTTGGTTCTCAAGTCCTCAGACAGTTCTCTTCTCCTCTTTCTGTTCTCCATGCTTAGTGTGGCACACACAGACACACAAAGCAAAGATTAAGTCAACTTCTTTCCTTTTTATCTGGTTTCAGGTGTGATTTTTAAATTGCCCACACCTGTTACTTATCACAGGTGAGTTTGAATGAGCATCACATGCTTGAAACAAAGTTATTTACCCTCAATTTTGAAAACGTGCCAATAATTTTGTCCGGCCCATTTTTGGAGTTTTGTGTAAAATTATGTCAAATTTGCCTTTTTTTCCTCTGTTTTTGTGTTGTTCCAATACACACAAAGAAAATAAACATGTGTATAACAAAACATGTGTAACTGCAATAATTTTCTGGAAAAAATTCAGGGATGCCAACACTTTCGGCCATGACTGTATGAATGATATGCGAGCTGAGGATACAGGTCACATGTGCCCTGAATGTCCCTGTGTGAAGGGCTTGTAGTACCCTCTACTGTCTAACCCCATTACCTGCATCTCTATGTATGTAGAAACTACAGACTGCACTCACTATGTACTCCTAATATACCATTCATTTGCAGTACTAACTGAATGAGCACTGACCTGCCATCTAAATTCTGATGATGGCTACTACTACTAGAGTGAATATTGCTAAAGAAGGCCACTGTGAGAAACTTCACTATCCCCGGTATGATCCTCATGTCATATCCTGACATGTAAACAGCACACATACCTGCAAGCCCTAAGCTGTGAAACAGAGGGAGTTACCAAGTAACGGCCTGTCCTCAATGCCCTGCCTCATTAACCCCTATACCACAGATATATAGAAGACAAAGGAATATGAAATAACTTTATTTTTTTTATTTGTCTATATACTGTTCATAGTAAAATACATTTTTTAAAAATCATACTAAATGTACACAAATAAAAAAGAGGTGTGAGTGTGTTTGAGGGTTTGAGGGAAAATCGAAGGGTCTGAACTAGAGACGGCTGGATCGATGCCTAAACATCAATACCTCTGAACCTGGTGATTACTTAGTCTTGAGTTCCACCTTCCCAGGCAAACCGAATAGACTTGAGTCTTCCGTAACTATAGAGGTGTCCAATCTTATCTGCAAACCTGATTCTGCTTGTTTAAGCTGGTGGTCTCAGTCTTTAGAGGGGACATATTATGAAAAACTCTTCTTCAGGGCTTCTGCTCATACATTCAGGTATCTGGAGTATCTCCCAACCCACAAGCTGTGGAGAAAGACAACCCAGTCAGTTTTCTGTGGGCTACCCAGATGGTGGTCATTACAAATGCCTCTCCCAACCCCACCTTCCCCATCTCAGTGTCTCTCCACAAGTTTAAACCTAACCTTTGCCAAAAAGCACCACTTTTTCTCACCAGAAGTATTACGTGAAAACTGAGAGTTAAGCTCAGAAAACCTGCTCTGTTGTCGGATGCACCTGACTGGATGATGTTGTTTTTCTACAGTGGCCAAAACCCTGTGTGAGCTGAACACTTTGTACTGCAGTCATCTTCCTGTTCAGATTCTCCCATTCCTCCTTAAAAGGTGTAGCAGTTATGTTGGTGCCTCAGGGTACCTGTCCATACTCTTATTTAATTTTCCCATTCCTCCTTAAACCATTCAGAGTTATACAGGCACCTCAGGCTACCTGTCCACATTCTTGTTCAATTTTCCCGTTCCACCTTAAATCATGCAGCAGTTTTACTGGTGCCCCAGGCTACCATATTCTTGTTCAATTTTCCCGTTCCACCTTAAATCATGCAGCAGTTTTACTGGCGCCTCAGGCTACCTGTCCATATTCTTGTTCAATTTTCCCGTTCCACCTTAAATCATGTAGCAGTTTTACTGGCACCTCAGGCCTCATGATTTTCCTATTCAAATTTACCCATTTCTGGTGCAGCACTTTACAGACTGGTGCCTCAGGCACTGTAGTAATAACTGCAGCACCATTTAAGGTGGAACAGGAAAATTTAAAAAAAGTACGAGATCAAAGGGAAGTTGATTGCAGCTAAGCTACTGGCCTGTTTAGTACTACCTATTGCTAATAGCTCAGGTAATATGTTAATGGAGATCTCATGTACAAGGTCTGGAATTACTCCCTACATGATCCACTATAACGTTAATGCTGTTAGTCTGTTAATTAAAAGTCTGTAAAATGAACGTCATGGCAACAGTAGCACAAAGCCATTCTAGGCAGGGCCAGCAGTTACTCATTATCTTTTAAATGAGTCTTCAAATCTGAACCCTAATTCCAATTTCCAGTCTTGGATTTTTGTAATTGCTTACTTAATTGCTTATTGTAATAGTCTTACAGCTACCAGTAACCGCAAAATCCAGATACTGGATTCAGGGCCCAGATTTGATGACCTCTGATTAAAGCAACAGACACTCAAACCCAAAATTCTGAAAAGGGCTGTTCATTGATGGGGGGACAAGTGCTGTGGGGCTCAGTCTATGTGTTTGTCTTATTTGACTGACCAGTGAATGTCAGATGTTTCATTAAGAGCCCATGGAACCATATTAACTTCTAATAAATGGGTCCTGCTTTGTTGGAAAGCAAACCTGCAACCCCAGCAGCCGTTTGCGAATAAGACCCCTGCTTGTTAGCTACTGGAACTCCAGTGCAAAACTCATTTTTTTAGGATCATGGAATACAGAAAAACATTATTACCCAAAAATAACAGATAAAAATGTAACAATGAAAGCCAAAACAACTGTTTTGGTATGGTTTTTAATAAATTAATGTTCATTCAAAATACAGTGCCAAAAGAACAGGATGCAGCTGAACATGCTAGTAAAGAATCTGCCGATAGCACCTGTGCTCCAATGGTTAAGGTACAAGAATCCCGTCCACACCCACCCCCTTCCCTACTGCTAGTGGTTGCCGGGACAATTGCCATAGCAACAGCCTTGGGCGTGTCCTTTATTTCCCCCTCGAAGAACCAATCAGCAGCAAGACTCCTCAATTCTCACTCAAAAAAAAATAAACAATAAAGGAAAAACAAAATAAGAAGGTAAAATAGATATCCATACACAATCATACTACAGTAATGGCTGATATTAAATAATATAAAAGATACTAAATACAAAATAGACCTGAACATTTCCCCCCCAACACACACACACACACACGCACGCACACACTTAAAGGTGATTTGAAACAGAGACATTAATATTTCAGCAGCTAGGAAATAATATGCATGAGCTCAGTTCACCGTAGAACAGAGAGTGGAGACGGGTTCGTGTGTTTCGGGAATGAGTGTGTGCACGTGAAAGACGTTGTACGAACGAGGAAGAGTATATATATGTTTGAGAGGTAAAACGATAGAGTCCAGAGAAATAACGTCTCGTCTGTATCTCAATTCCAGCAAACCCAATAGAGGAGATGACTCAGTGCCCGTTGCGTAGAGGGGTCAGTCCGTGTGTGCGTGTAGTCTTGTAGAGGCAGCGAGGACCAGAGCTGAGAGATGTACAAAAGCACAGACGAGCCATCGACCGAACCAGCAGTCAGCTCCTAAAAATCAAAACAGACTCGACACGCGCTCGCTACATGTGCCCGGCGCACACGCATGGCACGCCCATGGTTACTGTACATGGCCGCCGTGTTGAGGACTGAGCTCTACGGTTAGTTAGACAGGGAGGAAACAGGTAAAAAGGCAAAAAGAGTAAAAACAGGGCTTTCGGTGCCACAGCCCTCTGAGGACGTGTCGTCATGTTGTAGCTGGTGACCTGCCCAAATAAGGAACTATGGGGAAAATTAATAACGATTTTAACAATCAATACTTAAAATTGGTAAACCTGAACGCGTCAAACCGTCACAGGTCACGTCAAAGCATCTGTTACTTAGTCCTTGTACATGCTCATCTAGTCATGCAAAGGTCCCTGTTTTTGCTTTACCCTTATGCTTACAAGGTTAGCTTACAGCTAAAATGTGGACTGTATCGGGGGGAGTGGGTGTCTGAGGACCAGTGTGAAGACCTCCAAAGCAACCGAACAGACCACACGATTTTCAAGGCATCACCTAAATGTAGGGAATAAACTCAGGCCATGAAGGAGATGTAGCACTAGACCCAACAGGTGTGCCCCTAAGCTGGGCTTGAACCTGCTCTCCCATGGGGGACAGCAAGTGACTGGGGGCTAAATGGCTACTTACAAACACAGGAATACGCGCGTTAGCTTTAGAACATAGGGGTCCATTTTAAAACGCTGCTCCACATAGACAAAACCTCCCTTATTTGGGCAGATCGCCAACTAAAGGTGACACGCAATCTCGGAGGTCTGTAGCTAATGTCAGTTTGTAGGAGGTTTACCTCTAAGTGCATCATCATCATTATTATCCACATTGAAAAATTATAATCTCCTTACAATATCGCATTGTTCAAACAGTATGTCAAACCTGTAACAATGTCTAACAGATATAAACAAGCAAAACAACCAAAAAACCCTTTATGGTAGTCTTTTGAGGGATCATCATAAACATAATCATCATCAATGCTATTTTGAGGCATACAATGGATACGCAATGTAATAAGCTATGAGTGGTGACTCCAGGGACGGGATGGGCAGGGGGAAAACTAATTAAAAAAAAAAAAAAAAAAAAAATCACCACATTTTCCACAGTAAAGTCTTTCAATTCCTAATGGAAGTCCGACCAATATCGACACCCTGGCTGTCCAGACAGGCTCCTACCCTTTATTCCTCTCAGAACCAACCGGAAACACCTTCAGGAAGTCAACTGAAGTCAGAGAATTGAAAGTTCCAGATAAGCTCATACAGGAGTGTCCACTTCAGTCCTGCAGAGCTGCTGTCTAGCATAATTTAGTGCTTTCCTTGCTCAAACACAAAACAGTACGACTCGACCTAAACGCTTTGCTGGATCCGAACAGTACAGTCGAGTACCATGTACAACCACGTAAACATGTTTTCGAAACCCACTTATTCTTAATGCACTTCTAGTAGAAGCTATTTGGGAGTTGCTGAAATCCTCAAATAATTTTTTTTTAATTTGGAAATTTGAATGTCCATACACACCACATGAGCAGACGTTCTTCCTTTAGGTAACTACTCATCTCTGAAAGAACCAAATACACTGATTAACAGCTGAATTTGAGTAATGAATTAAAATTATTTGTGAATAATTTCACCAAAACATGTACCAGCACAATTCAGAAACTGTCCGATGGTTTCTAATAAGTGAGTTTGGAGTGGCCAGTTCACGTTTTTGTTTTTAAACTACAGGGAAACGTGTTGTAGACAGGTTAAATTTTGCGTGTCTAAACAGCAATGACCGAACTGTGCAGGACTAAGGACCTTAAACTTTGGAACTGGACACCCCTGGAGTAAGGGGATGGACGCTATGAGCACTAAAGCTATACATGCGGCAGTGCCACCATGTCCCTGTCCCTGTCCATTTCAAACTCCTCCACGCCATCGGGGGAAAAGAGGTAGGTGGGAGGTTTCCATGGGGACTCCTCCAGGCAGGAGGGGTACAGTTTTCCCACGGTGCAGCGGAAATCTTTGCCCAGGTCCCACAGCACACGCTCGGAGACAGGCTGCCGCAGACACCACCGGTCCAGCTCCACGTCGTACTGATAGAGGGCATACTTTGCACGTTCGTTAAGATGAGTTTCGCGCATGAATATGCATAACGTATTCAATAAAACCACGGCGCGCACGCAGGGGTCGGAGTAGCGCTTAGCCGGGATGTTAGCAGCCATTCGCCATTCGTTTTTATTAACGTCGTAAATTTCCACGGTAACAGAGGAACCGTCAATGGTGCTGGTGGGCAGCCGCAAACTGGAGTTCCCCACCACGTGGAGTCCGCCTATATAGAAGATGAGGTCACCTAGCGCAGCCGCTGAGGCGAAGCACCGACTGGTCTGCCTCATGGCCATTTCCACCCATGTGTCAGTGTGAGGGAAATAGCAGTACATGAGGTCATGGCTCATGACATAAACGCAGTCTCGGGCGGCCACGGCTGTGCTCCAGCTCCAGGCGCAGGGCAGCGGGCTTGTCATGCTCCATTCATCTCGCTCGCAATCATATCGCTCAACCGTACGCTTATTGAGCTCTCCGCCCACGTTATCGCCACCGATCGCATATATAAAGCCCTGGCAGTAAACCAAGGAAGGCTTGGTGCGGGCACACAGCATTGGCGTTTTGGCCACCCAGGCATTTTGCTGGGCGTCCAGCCAGTAGAAGCTATCCACTGAGCAGTAAGCAGCCTGAAGCTTGCCACTTTTGCTGCCGTGGCTGGCCAATGCACTTTTAAGCGGTACCTGTCCACCAGCAATAAAAACGTCATTGTCCGGAGTGACCAAAGTACCAACTTTCTGCAGGTCTCCAGGTGGACTGCTGAGTTTGTAGACCTTCTCAGCCTGGGGACTGTAACACACTACGGTGTGACGAGGACCAACCACCATAGGCTGGCTGTCTCCAGGAGATTCCGCCTCCACAAAAATAAGCATCTCTTCCTTGGTCATACCCAGCCTGGGTTTAAAAAACTTGGGCATGGACTTGTAGAGGCCCTGCACCACCACCGATTTATCATTAGGAGGAAGCCCCTGGAACCAGGCACGCTGGGTAACTTCAGAAAGAGCATCGATTCGAATCTGGCTGAGAACGGATGACAAGTACTGTGAGCGAGCCTCCATGTTGTACTCTAGCCACAGCATGGCTGCCTCCCGCACAGTCTCCTCCTTCTCCACATTCAGGTTGTCGCTGCTGAGCAGGTCCAGCAGCAGTTCGTGGGAAAGTTGCAGAAAGGCCTCCTGCCGGTACACCACTGGAAACTTGTGCTCCACCATCCGTTTCGCACTCTGCTTCAGCTCGCTGCAGCTGAACAGGTCGCCAATGCTCAGCATGCGAACGCAGTTATCCGCTGTGATTTTCTTCACTAAATAATCACGGCACTGCAGCAACACGTCTTCCACCTGAGCAAAAAGAAATGGAAACACAAATTATGATTGATTTCAAAGTGCCTCTTAGTTTTTCTGTGCCAGTGTGAAATGTGGCTAACTCAAATATGACAGGACAACAGATATCATCATGAGACAGTGGACTGTAAACAGTAGACTGAAAAGAGAAAAGGTACAGTATGTGGTAAAGTGCGTTTTATTGGCCAGTGATGTCCAAGTTTGCTCCTGGCAATCCATTTACCCTGCACAGTAGACTAGATTAGTTCCAACCCTATAAATATCTGGTTGACCAAAGAGTACAGAGACATGGATGTGAACAATAGATGTAGACATGTTTTTTTTTTGTTTCACCAAACTTTGTGGTAAGGTAGGTCTGCAGGAGCAGAGTTGGTTGTGCAGCCATTTTGTAGAATACTGTATACACTGTGTCCAGTTAAGAATACTGATCACCCCATATTTTAAGTATGCAGATCTTGGAAGATTTTAGGCACGTTGTTTGTGTTGCTTGATTCTGACCTGTAGAAAGCAGGCTGTTTCATAGAGAGGCTCCACAGTACTGTCACTGATGGCCAAATTGCCTGTATAGGCATAAGTGATGATTGTCTGCAGTGTGATGGGGTCCACATTCCTCAGATGAATATGCGACTGTTTACTTTCACTCAGTCCACTCATAAACATGGCCCTAAAGAGGAAAAGAGGGGGAATAAAAAAAGATAAATACATCAAAACACTGGTATAGCTTAGCCACATCTCGCTGTGTACTGCCATCTGTCCAAATTACATGTGGGTAATATGCATATTATAGAGCATGTATTAACTTGGAAAACAGAAGCCATATTGGCCATATACACTTTCCAGTGTGTATTATGATCTGTCAGAATGTCCATGTAGATCAGGGGTTTACAACTCTGTTCCTGGAGGGCTGGTGTCCAGCACAACTTGCTTTATGTGCTCAAACACACATAATCCAATCACTTCGTAACTGTCTGGCTTAGTGGCGTGTTTGAGGAGGAGCACTACCAAGATGTGCGGGACGCCAGCCTTCTCCTGCAGGGTTGGTTAACAAAAATAGAAGGTATAAGGCCCTGCAGGTTTACAATCTCAGAAACTCTGCTTTCTATCAGGAAATTCTCTCACCTGAAATAGGAGCTGCATGTGGCTAAGATCATTTTATGGCAGGGGAACTCATTGTCCTCCACCAGCAAGGTGATGTCTGTCAGTAACTTCTGCTCATAGAAGAACTTGAGCTGCTCCAGCACAGAGACGGCGTACTCTGTGTTCACCGGACGGCAAACTCCTGCCTCCGACATCTTCGCAGCCCATGAGTCACGCCCCAGCTTCAAAAACTCATACAACCACCAGCTCAACCGGTCCCAAAAACAACAAATATAACAAACACGGCAAAGAGCAAAGAAGACGTTCTAAAAAATTCTGCGGAACTCCAACCCAGAAAGATGGAGAGGATATGAGAAAAACGACATTAATTAATGGAAAAGATTTATCAATGCGGATGCTTTTTTTCAACAGTTCTTTGAGGAATGTGCAGAAGATTTTAAAGACTCGTTACTTTTCCATCTTCTTACAGTTTCTACAGGAGTCATTAGTGCTTGGACAGTGGCCTGAAGGAGGTTACAGTCTTTACTTCATGAAACTTCCTCAGTAGGTGAAGGAAATGAGATCTTCTTTCTCTTTCCCTGGGTTTGAGGTAGAGGATGAGATGGACAGGTCAGAGGATTCCCTACATCAGTGCTATCTGTGGTCCAGTGTGTCTGTAAAGAAGAGAAAAAACAAACATTAGAAGAAGGGGGGCGGGCAAAAAAAAGACATAGCTAATACTTCTAGACTTTAGTTTTAATGGTCAATAAAAGCCAAAAAGCCAAGCAAAAAAAAAAGGATGATAAAAGGATGAAAAAAAAAAAAAGAAGATGAGGAGCAGAAAACGACAGGCAAACATTACATTTACAGTATTTGCCAGACAGGTTTGGATTTACCGAAGATATATATGAGCTGAAGAGCGACTTTTTCAATGATCGGTGAAATCATCCTATTACACACGATTTAGAAACTGCAATCTAAAAGCAACACCACTTTAGTCCAACTACATTAGAAGCAGAACAAGGTGTTACATCACACTGAATGGCAGAAGATGAAGGTAGTCTAGATAAAGCTGCCAAACAGAATCTCTGAACTGAACGTTATGACCAATAGCGAAATCAAAATCCTTTTCCAAGTCATTAAATGACAATGACACATGTCATAACCATGTTTTTCACCTTGTAAGATATGGAGATTTGGTGACATCTTATTGTCATTTCAGCTGTGATTTGAAACCCCTCCCTGAGTGGATCAATCTGACTGTTGTAAACATTTTGAAAGAGAATTCAAAGTTAACCGAGTCACAACTTGAAGAAAATGACTTCTGAGGATGTATCTGAATCATCTACTGCTGTGGTCATATTTACAACAGTGTAGCGTAGGTTTGGTATTTGAGACTGCATACCGTGCCAGATCTTTTTGAGGGTGTGCATGTGATGTTAATATTTAAAGACGTATGACGTGGTCTGAAAAACTACCATGAAATCCGACCCAAAACCTCTGACTTTTAAATTATTTCAGGCTTTACAAAGTGACTCGTAGCAGCACATGCACATCATATTTCAGCCTCCGTTTTCCTCCTCCTGACTCTTCCAGAAACTAAGTACCTCTTTAGCTTTTCATTCGACTTTAGTGCAGCTTTAAAACATCTCCTAACAACTAGCAGACTACTCTGCAGCAACTCAACCTGTGGACTCAATTGTGTAATGAAACCCATGCCTACAAAAACTGAAACCGATACTTGTCCAAAATACCCAGAACAGCTCACACACGGCCGGGCTGAAGTGTATTGTTTGCCGCATGTCACGAGAATCATAAAAAGCATGTGCAAAATACGCCCATGGGGTTTTGCACTCTTGTTTGCATCATGGAAACGTTATGCTTTGCTGGCTGTGCCATTTCCACTACAGGTAACAGTCACACGAGAACGAAAGGACAACACGTACTGAGAACCGCAATGCATTCCAATTTCTCAGCAATGAACCACTCGCTCACACTAACACCAACTGATACAATACTTAACCTAAACGGTCCCTCTGAAAACCAGACGTCCTCCAGCTCTGCATTGCAGTTTTATTTTTTCCTCGCCAACTCAAGGTCTTCATAACTGGAGTAGACAGCTCCATGTTATGTCAGAGTGGAGTCCAGGACACATTAGAACACTACTTAGCAAAAAAAGCCACCATGATACAATACTATCACGATACTTCATATCATATGGCTACAATTTGAAAAATATTGTGATATGCCAAATACCAGAGTTCCCCGCTGACAGTTAACGAGTCAAAATATCGGGAGACGGATGCCAGTAGACTGGGATTCTTCCAGTCAACGAGTTTTTGGGTCAGTCAACTGGATCAACAGGTATAAGCCGACTGAAATGAACAGGCTTCACATTTCAGTAATGGATTATAATTAACAAGAATCATAAGTATATATTGATATTCTAACAGGCCTGTCGGGCATGCCCATGTGACCACATGCCCTGCTAGTTAACTGATGAGCTGAAACCTAAAATGGAGATGCTGGTAAGCTAGGCTAGCTATACCCTGGTCTCAAAAGAAGCCCGGCAGCAATTCAATCTTTTGAAGAACTCACAATGCAACACGGCCGGCCATTCTGTGATTACCCAGTCTGATGAACTACACAACATATACGTATAATGGCGACAGTTGGTCTGTTTACAAAGCAGAAACGGCAGGCAGCATGTCTGCTATCTGGCAGTCTGGTGCTGCTTATGGAACAGCAAACCCCGTCTCGGCTCAGAGAAGCCTTCAAGTAACTGATACGTCAAAAATATAAACTGAAAGTGTTTAATTTGTCTATTTTTTCCACTATATATATATATATATTTATATATGTTTCATAAGAAATATTATATATTAATATAATATTATATATATTATAATAAATATAATGTTTCATAAGAAATACAGCAGACTAATAAGCCCAAGTTATTATTTTAAAGCAGAAAGTATTTGACATTCTCTTTAAAGAAGCAGTAATAATTCTCATCGTAAATCATTTTTAGTTCATTTAGATTTATGAGGTTTAACTTTTTTTTAAAAGTAATTTTTCACTTTCTTGAAGAAGAGATGCAAGTTATTTCATAGCAGATGACGTTGTTAATTTATTAGATAATTAATTTACTTACATATATCATCATGTTTAATGCTTCGAGTAAAAAGAAATGAAAAGGAATTAGGCTACTAGGTAATATTAGGACTATAAAAATGACATCATTTTAAACATAAACATCACATGTGCTGCCTCTGTCTCATTATTTCACACTCCATACGGTAGCCCGACATTTTATGACAGTAATTAAAACAGGCTGCAGTTTCATCAGATGATCATATACATCTTCTCTTTTATAGATTTTTAAATGCTCTTAAAGGAACAAATAGTTGATTGAAGTCAAGCCTTATTCAGCATGTGATATAAAATAAAAACTTCCAACTCATTAGATCAAACAGATGCTAACAGATGTTGACAGACTAGTCATAGTTGATAATCACATGGGGCAAGTTAGCTAGCGCTGAATTACAGATCCACATTATAGTGGAATCAAGCAGGTGCGGGCAAATAACTGTGGAAACAAGCGATTTGATTTGGGCAGATTTATTAACACCAGATGATATACTTGATGACTGTGTACTGTAGTACATAAATGGTTGAAATGTATTAATTTTCCTGCATTTATAACCCTACAGTATCAAACACTGCATACCTCTATCATTTTTTAAAACATGTTTATTATAGTTTCTGCAGGATTCCTCTAACAACTCTACTGAAAAATTGGACAATTACTTTAAATTTACCACATGTTGCCAAACATGGACTATATAAGAAGGGGATGTGTTTTTATTATTATTATTATTATTATTATTATTATTATTAATATCTTTTATGAAAACATTATCTATTACTACAGTAATTTCTGCATACATATGTACATTTGGACCATTACCATAGTTTTGCAGGACACTATATATGCATTATAAATTTAAAGATGATTACGCTATAATTTAGACAGTAGGCTATGATACTGTAACATACTGCAGTGCTGCGGCAGAAGCCTTATATATTAATCCAGAAGACAGCTGGGAGTTTCTTACAGTGTTGCTAACCAGTCTTGTGTTTTGAGGGAGCTACGATAACTTCCATAGAGCCATGTATGAATATTAAATAACGCGTATTATAACATCACACTGCTGAAACACATACTCAGTTAAAGTAATGAGGTATTAACAGTTTTCTGTCTCGCAAGGTTCTAATGAACTAGCTGGCTAACGGAGCTGTAGCGTTTCTCGTTAAACGCACTGCAGTCCTACTCTCTGCTAGCAAACCTGAACATCCTGAGGCAGCATAAGCCGTTTACCGTGAAGGCATAGCCTGAATGACTTTACGGAAACATAACACCAAACTGTAACACACTCTGCCAAAGGAAACCCCTCTGGTTTCAGCAACTTACGTAGCCACGGTAGCTAGGGGCGAGTTAGCTAGCTAGCTAGCCAGCCAGCCAGCTTGGATGATACCATAACAGCTAGCTAGCGAATAGCTTTAGCCCTGTGCTGCGTTAACCCATTTTCACCCACAAACAAGGGTTCCTATAAAGGCCCAACAATTCCTCGGCGGTCACCTTACCTCAACGCTCTAGTTTGTAAATCCGAAGCAGTCCGTAGATTCGCCGAATGGCCAATATATGGCCAGTTCAGACCTTAGCAAACAGATGACTGCAGACACTTTGCTGTGGACACCAGAAGAGAGAAAGCAGCTGTTCTTCCTGTCCTCTCCCTTGCGGGCTCCGCGTTCTTCTGCCTGGGTTGAAAAACTGCACCTCACACCCACACATCCGCACAGGGGGCTAGCTGCTAGCTACAATAGCTAGTAACGTTGCAGAACCGTTAGCTAGCTGACCGCTGGCTAACGCATGCGAACAATTATCTCCCCTTCAATGCTTCTAAAAGCTAGCTACACATATATCATTGCCGTATGTCCTTATTCCTGACATCACGCATATAACTCATCTTGATATCTGATGGTTTATCAGAACATACGATACAGTATTCTGTCTTTCCTTTGCCAGCTAGCAGCCATCTACCTTCTCTTCAGACTGATAGCTAGCTCCTAAGCTCAAAGTTAGCTAGCTAACCTTTAACAGCATTACTGTGATTAGCTAACCGACGTTAGTCTAAGTGCCGAAAACAAGACTATAAGCTACAAGATCAGTAGTTGATAACCTAATCAGTAACCGCTGACCTCACTCAAGTGTGGATATTCCAGATTGTACATTGTAAACGCTCCGGAGCGGAAGTGAGCCAGCAAAAAATGATTCAACCGGACGCGGAGACTCGGAGTCGACTGGTGAACCGAATAAAACAATTCGGTTCCCTTATCTGCAAACCCCAAAAAAACGGGAATCGACTCTCCACTGATGAACCGAATCTTGCTATGGAATCTTCTCCACCAGCCCAAGAAATCTCGCTTTGGGTTTTTCCAAATATGCGTTGGCGTATTAAATATAAGAATTTCCGTGGTACTTATAAACGTTTTTCTTTCAAATATATAAAACACATTCAAAAACATCTTTTTAAACCAAGACAGTGGCTAAAGAGGTGCAGGTTAAAACTACCTGAGAAAAAAATAAAAATAAAACGGCAGTAAATGGAAATCTAGGAAGCTGCACTTATAAAGAAAATGCGCAGTAATTACGCAGCTTCAAGACATAAACAGATTTCTTGCAAAGCTGTTGCTATGGTTTTCTACAAGGTTGCTTGGGTGTTGCAAGGAGTTTGCTAGGGTGTTGCTAGGCGGAGGCTACGGTAGTGCAGGAGGTGCTAGGTGGTTGCTGCTGTATCTCAGGTGGCTGCTAAGATGTTGTTAGGCAGATGTAATGTATCCCTGCTGGTTGCTAAGCTGTTGCTAACTGGTTGCTGGGGTATCCCACTTGGTTGGTAGAGTGTTGCTATGCGGTTGCTATGGTATATCATGTGGTTGCTTAGGTGTTGATAAGCAGTTTCTATGGTATCCAACTGGCTGCTATGGTGTTTCTAGGTACTGTCAAAGCTATCCCAACTGGTTGCTAGGGTGTTGCCAGGCGATTGTTATGGCATCCCAGCTAGTTGCTAGTGTGTTGTTCAGTGATAGGGTATTCCAAACTGTTGTTCGGGCGTTGCTAGGTGGTTGCTAGGGTATTCCAGCTAGTTGCTATGGGGTTGTTAGGGTATAACCAACTATTTACTAGGGTTATAGGGGGAGATCTGGGTGGTTGCTAGGGTGATGCTACGTGGTTGCTTTGCTATCCCAGGTAATTGCTAGGTGGTTGCATGATGTAAGGGTTGTTTACTGAGTGGTTGTTGAGGATTTCTAAGTGTTTGGAGAAACGAGGTATAAATTAACGTGGGGCTATGGTAAACTGTGTCTGTTGGTCAAGCAGAAGTACAGTAGATGGGCATGCATGGGATCTGCATCCCGGTTATTCCTAATGGGGAAAAAATTGGAACTTAATGACGTTTTTGGAAAATCCATCATAAACACTACATAACTCTACACTACAAAACTCAGCAGGCACATGTAGGTTCACTGCTGGCTTTGGATAGCAAACAAACCAGATGTCTTGGTGCTGTAGACATTAGGACTCTGTGTACACTGATAACGTAAAGGAGGAATGTAAATGAGGTCATCTGGTAAGAGCTGCAAAGCTGCAAAGTGCAAAGTGTTGAATGCAGTGGTGGAAAGCACACTGCCACTGGACTCTAGAGCATTGGAGACGTGTTCTTTGGAGTGACCAATCGCGCTTCTCCATCTGGCAATCCGATGAATGAGTCTGGGTTTGGCGGTTGCCAGGAGAACAGTACCTGCCTGACTGCACTGTGCTGAGTGTAAAGTTTGGGTGAGGGGGGATTATGGTGTGGAGTTGTTTTTCAGGAGTGGGGCTCGGCCCCCTCTGGTCCAGTGAAAGAAACTCTTAATGCTTCAGCTGACCAAGAGATTCTGGACAATTTCATGCTCCCAACTTTCTGGGAACAGTTTGGGGTAGGCTCCTTTTTGTTCTTAAGGAATGCAGACCAGTGCACAAAGCAACGTCCATAAAGACATGGATGTGGAAGAAATTGACTGGCTTGACCTCAACCGAGCAGAGAGCGGAGACTGCGAGCCAGGCCTCCTTGTGCAACATTAGTGTCTGACCTCACAAATGCGCTTCTGGAAGAATGGTCGAGAATTCCCATAAACACATTCCTAAACCTTGTGGAAAGCCTTTCCAGAGGAGTTTAAACTGCTATAGCTGCAAAGAGTGAGCTGAGCTGTAAACTGCACAACATTCCATGTTTACTCTCCTTGTTGTGCACACTTTTGTCTGCTAATTAGTCCCACAGTTTTCGAGATATTGCCACTGTTCCAGCTTCACTATGTTTGTTATGACCGGGAATGATGTGCTTATATACAGCTTTCTGATCTAACTTGCGGATTCTGAAGGAAAAAAAAAACATAATGAAATTCCTCATTTTTCTTCCATTAAAAATGAATGATGTGAAAAAAAAGTACCCGTCCATCTAATGTATCTACTGTGGCCGACAGATTGTTTCACATACAATTTTTCAAGACAGGCCCCTGAACATAAACACAGTGACAGTCCGATCCGTACTCGTCTGCTTGCCCCATGTTCACTTGTTCCTCCCATAGAGTCCAATTCACTTTACCCCCACCTCAAACTCTATTGTCCTCAACCCCTAACCCTCAAACCTTAAACCCTACAGTCACCAAACTCTAATCCACAGCATACTGACCCACATTCCTCTGTGTCCTTTATATATCCCTTCTTCCTCCCATAGACTCCCATTCATTTTTAGCAACACCTTCAAAAAGTGAAGCTGCATCATTTTGCAAGATAAAAGTCCCCCAAAAATACAGTACAGACACACCAAAACACTACCTACAGTACAGAAACCACTTACATGGACTGAGTTCAATTCTTGGACTGAGTCCAAAACCATACCATAATGCATACAATTGATATGCATCCTGTTTATATTATGATGAATGGATCAAAAGATATTAGCCAAAATTACATGGGACAAAAATCTGGGTTCATTGACTTACACTAAAAGTAAAGTATATATTTTTTTCTCCTGTAAAGTTCCTGTTTTGGAGGTGTGAGATTTTGTTCCCACAGCAGCGATATTCTGTTTTTTCTAACATAGCACCTCATATAACAGCAAATATGAGAATTGGATTCCTAGGAGTAATTTTACTTTACATTTACGGTATTTAGCTGACGCTCTTATCCAGAGCGACTTACAAGGTTAATCATATTACAGGTAGGCCAATGTAGTGTTAGGAGTCTTGCCCACGGACTCTTATTGGTGTAGCACAGCATAGTCACTCAGAGCAAGATTCTCCCACGTGTGGTGGTAGCTACTTGGCGGGCAGTGGTGTTATCCGCTGAGCTACACCAACCACTGCGTCCTCTTAAGCGTCCTTCATTATTAGCCAGTCAGTTAAAAATTATACACAATTAAAAAAAAAAATCATATATATATATGGTCCATGAAGACATGGATATGGAAGAACTTGACTGGCCTGACCTCAACCCGATATAACACCTATGGGATAAATTAGAGCAGAGACTGAGAGCCAGGCCTTCTCGTCCAACATCAGTGTCTGACCTCACAAATGTACTTCTGGAGGAATGGTCAGAAATTTCAATAAACACATTCCAAAACATTGTGGAAATCCGTCATAAAAGGGTTGAAGCTGTTATAGCTGTAAAGGGTGGGCCGACATTATATTAGACCCTATGTATTAAGAGTGGGGTGTCACTCAAAAAAAATACTTTTGGCAACATAGTGCATGTTAGTCTAGATATAATTTGCACATAGTAATGTTCTCTCTTTAGCTTCCTTCTTTATTAGCCAGCCAGTTAAAAATCATACATCCTGGAATGGGGTATCTACTCAAGCCCCTCCCACCTTCAGAATACATCATCAGAAGGCCTTTTCTCCGGGATTTACACAGTAAACTCTCTTTCTGGAGCCTCTAACACCTCTACGGGGAGGAGTTAGCACGTTTACAGCGATCGGTTCCGTTTTATGAAGTGTTTTTTGTTTGGGTCGAAGTGCCCCTTTAATGTGAGGGGCTAATTAGCGCTCACAGGTGCAAACGATAAAGTCAGCGAGGTGTAGCTGAACGCTAAACCCGGGTTCACTCTTGATTGCGTGAATGTTATTTTTACACGATGTAAAAAAAACACTTTCGGGAGTTTTGGGAATATTTTGGGAGTCTGCGCACTAAGAGGGAAGGTTTCGTTCGTGTGTGGCGCCTGGTGGTGGATTTGGAGTTTGAGAGCTCATCAAAATGGACGGTAAATAAAAGTCGACTTGCTTCGACTCTTTAGAAGCAGCTAGTGTTGGGCAAGTCGCTTTCAGGATAATGTCTGTTCAAGGCTGTGAACATGTAGCTGCTTCTAATGACTAACAGACACTGCTATGCTAATGTTTTTACACAGAGCGCTGAGGTAGTTCGGTTTATCACGCTGTACAGCAGGAACAACGACTTCAACTGGCTTTAATGATAAATGCACCAGAAGAGAAGTCTGGTTTAATTGAATAAGATTAATAGTAAAGTATTTTTAAGATAAGGACACTTTATTAATCCCGAAGGGAAATGCATGCATTACTAGAATAAATAGACGAAGAGCTACAGAGTTTAAAAGTTTAGACAGTTAATTTTTCCCTCTCTCTTACAGTATAAGCTGTAACGTAAAGAAGGAAAAAAAAAAAAATCATGCACTAGTCTGTCAGTCAGTCAAGAAGCTCCTAAAGGTCAAATGGTGGTTAATTTTGTAACAAGGTGTGGCCAGGTGTTAATATATCGAGACCACGAGTTTGGTTTCAGTTTGTTAACTTGTCGCCACACCTTATATCATGATAACCATGACACCTAGGAGGCCCTGTACCCAGCATATCGTCGCTGTCCAATGAAAAACATGCCTCTCTGTTTTTGTCCATTTTTACTTTAGTGCATCATTTGAATGCTGAAGCTGCTGTTTACACTGTGTGCAAATCTCATGATAAATGTGCCAGAAATGGCCCAAAAGTGCTTGGAAAGACGTCTGGTTCCATAGACTTGCATTCAGATTTAATGAGGTTTTTGTCCTCTCCTGTAAAGTTGCTATTTTGAAGATACTTGTTTTCTATGGACGGGGCTGATATATTGGTGTACTGGCTTTATCAGGTTGACACCCTGCCGACTGCTTCCTGCTGCTGGTCCATTATCAGAACACCCAGATTACTGTCTTGTGTACCAGATCTAACTAGTGTTTTTATTTGGTCTACATAAACTTAAAAAATGTGCAGCCTTTAATTTTAGAAAGCAAAATAAGATGTCGCTGATACTTAACAATTTTTACTGAACTTCTTTACATAGAATAAATGAAAATAAGAACTAATAACCAGCTTAATAAATTGGACTGTGGACTTGGATTGGAAAAAGTCTAACGCTCTTCTTGATGCACTAGTGGGCCACTTAGAAGAATGCTGAGCAAAATGCCACAAGACGCCCAACTTGGCCATTAGACAGCAGACAATGGCCTGCTGTCTATTTCTCTTGATGTTTCTCTTCCCGAAGTTGTATCAGGCCAGACTGTCTGTCCAGTTCTGATTTTTAGCATATCCAGATTGATTTTTGAAAGTCTAGAAAGCAAAAAAAAAACCCCAAAAATAAAGAGAAACCATGAAATCTGTGTTTTTGGCAACCTGGCTCCTAACCACACTTGGAGGTGGTTTGTATTTTGATTCCAATTGGATTTTTACACGTATATATCTCAGTCTGGATGCTCTGAACGATCAGATTGTATTTCAGAATGTCTTTTTACATCTCTAACAATGTGAAGTTACTGTGTAGTTACTGACGGCTATGTTGTTACCTCATTGTACATCAGCATTTGCACCAGAGATATTTATTTATTATTTATTAAATATAATTTATTTGATTATCGCTGATACCATACCAAATGACTCAATTTTAAAGGGGCTTGGCTAGTTACATTTTTGTTTACCTCCTTCATGTGTCTTCTGAGTTTTACGTGTCTCTCAAAGCCTTTACATGAAGCTACCATTAAACAGTGGCTCCAGGTTGAGTATTTATAGCTATGGCATCTAATAACTTTCTGTGAGACATCTGTTTACTTATCACCACCACTGTGAACAACTTAATTCACTGTTTAATTACACAAAAATTTTGTTGGGATACAAGGGATAAGAAATAAGCCAGGACTGCCTGTTTGTTGAGGCATGTTGACCTACAGTGGCTAGGCGTTCCCAGAAGCAAAGTATAAAGGTTCCCTCTCTGAGGTTCTGATGTGCACGTTGATGACTATGCGATTTTGTATTGATCGATTCCCTTTGCTGTTTTCTAATTTGCACACAGAGCCAAGCAAAGCATCCCAGTCAGCAGGAAGTGGACAATCACATCAGCGTCCAGTTAACCATTCCAGGCCGTTTTTCTATGTTCAGCCACCCATACAGCCTTTTTATACATATCAGTGGCACATGAACAACCCCTATGGCCACAATGTTCCAGGAGCAGGTAAGACTGAACAGGTTGCAAGGTAATGATGTTACTGCTAACACTTCATCTGGTGAGGACAGCACTGAGGTTAGAGAACACTTGTTGAGGGATCCTGGACCACTTTTTCCATGTTGATTGTTTTCAGTTTGTTAATGTTCTTGGATCTTGATTTTGTGGTTATACAGAAATGTCTATTTGGACTATTTGGTGTTTTGGAGTCATCATTTCTTTGACAGGTTCACTCATGCCCCTTTTTCTCAGCCTTCTGGCAGAGGCAGGCAGATTTTGGGGTCAAATCTTCTAGCTTTTAGTTCAGCCTCAGGACCAGCAGAGCAGCCCCAGTATATTATTGGTGTCCAATGAAAAGCATGTATCCATTTTTCTCGATTCTTATTTTTATGAATTGATTTGAATTTGATTTCTAAAAAAAAAGTTAATGCGGAGTGTAAATTTGATTTGATTTTGGGCATCTGATTGTCAGGTTGCCAGATGCAGTGCAGAGTGTGTTTATCTGTCTACCTAGTAATCTGTCTTGCTGTCGTATCAGGGTTTATTCAGCATTTCGGGTGAATTTTGCCTGTTGTGGAACAGCTCAGACAGATTCTGCGTTTCTTCTTATTAATTATTTTTAATCTTCTGGCTTTTCTGCAAAACAGACTGATTCTGCAGGCCGTCAAGGCCGCCACACACTGGATGTCCCACATAGTCCTGCTTTAGCAATCTAACAGGGAAGAGGGTTCGTTTTCACACTCTGCTTGTAGAAAGTGAATCAAAGAAAGCTTTCAGCATCATTTGTCACACATGGCATCAGCTTACTAGCTCTTCACAGACTGTCTGTTTTTGAACTGATGAAGGCTAGGATGGTAACGTTGGCTGATGTAGTCCATTAGCGTTTGTCTGTTTACCTGAGACACTGACTTGCTTTGTCGGTGTGGATTCCACAATGCATGTAATCTACTTTGGAGTTATGTGATCTTGATGTAGTTTTAATTTAATCCAGTTACGGTAAATTGCTAAGTGGTGCGATTGGGAACACCTGCTTTTCATGATCCAAACAAATCCTGAGGAACGCAATCATGTCCACAATTATTTCCTGCCTGAGTTTCTAGTTGAGTTAAATAGGTCACAATAAGGAACAAAATGTGTTCTGTTTTTTTAATTTTTTTTTTATTATCCCTTTAATCTTCTTCCATTAAAATGTTTAAATGTTTTTCTCACATATAAAATTTTCCTCATATACAGTTCTGTCACTGTGCACCAGCGTGTGGAGAAAAGCAGTGTCAGCCAACGATGTCATGTAATTTGAAGTCTTCATTTTCTGTTATTTCAGGCTTCCATTTTGGTCGCCCCTGCATGATGCCGTATTCCTACCTGCAGTATCCCGGTTACGTCATGCCTCACGCTGCCGTGCACCCTGTGGATTATCGGCGCATTTATGAGCGCAGCTTCCCACCTTCCGCATCGCCCACCTCTTACGACTTCGGCTTCCGACAGCACCAGCACACAGGTGCCCCGAGAGAGACCACATGTGCAGGGGCACAGACTGACCCCTGTGAAGCCTTGAATAAACTCATAGAGTGCCTGGATCAGCTCCGTGTTGGAGAACAACTGCACTCCAGAGTGGATTCCCAGACATCTGGGACACTCTCACCACTTGCTGAGGAGGGGAGGAGTGAGGAGGAGACTGGGGCATGTACAGGAAAGACGCAAAGTAGCTCCAACACAGCCGAATCGGATACAAAGGCCAGCTGTAGTGAGGCTGAACACTTAGACCAACAGGAGGACAGGCGTGCGAGGTCAAGAAACCAGCCATTGCTGGCTAACTCATCTGCACAAGAGGAGGGCAGTGAGGTACAAGAGGAAGACGGCTGCATGCATCAAGATTTCTGTGTCCTGTCGCGAAACAAGTCTGAGGTACCAAGTTTATGTTATGATACTTACTATAAACGTATTAAACTTAAAGCAGAAAATACAAAATTTACTAAGTAGAGAATGAAACTGCAGCAGCCTCATCATTGCTGTATAATATACAGGACCTCATGTGGCATACAGGTAATGTCCATAATTACTGACACGTCTGGTAAAGAAGAGTAAAATGTCAGGGGAACAATGTTTGTTGCGGTCAGTCAATGCAATGTCAGTCTAACAACTGAGAAATGGCTAATCCATAATTGAAGTACACCTAATCTCTGAACTCTGGATGTTTTTACCTCACAGTTATTGTCAGAAGTGTTTCTAGAAGTTCTCATTAACATGTAACTGGAACATTTCCATTCATGTTTATCTTTAAGTTCATTGAAGTGTTTAGGAGTGTGAGGTGGTGCACGTACGCTGATGCCCTAAGTCGCATGTAAATCCTGAAATTTAATTTGTTTATCCCAGATTAAGTCATATTTGTATATGATGGTGCCAAGTACAGTCTCAGAAATACGTTCCAACATTGATTTCTCAAATGCAAGATTAGAGAGAGATAGATAGATAGATAGGTAAACTTTAATCCCAGAGGGTCTCATGGTATGCCATGAAAGTATAGTGACTATAGTCTAATGGTATTCTATCTGGCTATGAAAAATAGCTATGTACCTGAAGTGCTCATGTCTGCTAATGGGAACATTAAGACGCTGCCTGGGAGAGAATACAAGTATATTTTGCCCACCACAAACTTCCTCCACAGGTCACACATGGAATTTTTTTTTAGAACATGGTAGCCCATCACGCACTCCCCTATGTGCTATTAAACATGCTATTAAGTGCCACCCCAATGCCAAACCCTATTTGGAAGGCAAAAAAGAAAAATCTATCTCTATCTCTCTCTCTCTCTCTCTCTCTCTCTCTCTCTCTCTCTCTCTCTCTCTCTCTCTCTCTCTCTCTCTCTCTCTCTGTCTCTGTGTGTTGGGGTGCCAATAATTGTCAGATACTGACAATTGAAGAATGCTAATTATGCAAATTTACTTCAGTTAGAGGTTAGCTTTTCGTATTTTCACATTTTCAGTATGAGGTTGATGTAAATGCTTAAGCAGTAATTTGTCATTACAATAAGGAGTGATTTACACTTTTCTAGTTCCGCAGTTTAGTTGTTCCCATGTTAATGAAACCTTGTACACTAGAGCTATACCAAGTTGTGCCTTTGTAATCCCATCTGATAGGACACGCAAGTACAAAGTCAAGGAAAGAACAAAGACGAGAAGGTCCTAGACAGAAAAGTGCCTGAACCCCCTGAGAAAGGGGAGTGGGACGGTCCCAACACCAACTGGCCTTCATCACAGTCCTCACCAGTTCATCATTCTTCCGCCCGGATGACTGAATCCCAGGCTACTGAAAATTCCCGGAGTCATTCAGCTGATATTACAGGCGACTACTCCTGCTGTATCCTTCACTTGCCATTGGAGAAGGTTCTGAATGCTGGTGTTTATGGACCTGGCTGTACGCCTCGACCTCTCGGGTCCCCTTTCAGTTACAGCTACTGCCCACCCCAGCTATCTCACGAGCGCATAAGTGTCCTAAGCCCATCGCTGGACGAGCTTTCATCCCATGATGAACTTCTGTCCACTGACCCAGAGGATATGGGCCTGTTTCCAGCTCGGGTTTACACTAGAGGAAAACTGGCGGAGGTTGCGTCGAGGAAATGCCACTCTGCTGGTGAAATCCACACAGATATGCGTGTTCTCTATCCAAAGAGGCTGACCTGCGCAGTGTGTGGGTCAAACACCTTCAAGCAGTGCAGCAGGCCCAAAGCCTTCCATTGTGAGACACATTGCTATGGAGATGCGGATGACTCTGACGAGGAAGCCATAGAAGCTAAGAGTGGAGATTGGGAAATGGGAAGAACATGCAAGCATTGTCTTGGAGGCGCCGTGGTGAAGATTCAGGCTGCTAAGAAAACGCACACGCTCTCGAAACACAGGCAGAAGCACAGAGAGAAGCTTGGGGAGCTTGAGGGGAAGCCAGGCCATACAGAAACCCCGTTTACTGAATATGTCTGCTGTGAGAAATGCGTGAGTTCACCTGAGAAGAGCACCGGACATTTTGCCAGAGGAATCGCCGCTCGCCCTTGTAAAGGTAGCCATTTTATTTATTTAGATATTTGTTGTGCAGCCTGAGGTTAAGCAGATCTCACTTAACTCTCTATCTCTGTCATTTTCCACATGCGAAACTTTTAGTCTACTGAACTCTTAACTGCCCATTTACCTAAACTCCTAATTGCGTAACTTCTAATCTTGGCTTGTCGCCTAACTGGCAGAGTGACAGAGTGGTGTGTGTGTGTGTGTGTGTGTGTGTGTGTGTGTGTGTGTGTGTGTGTGTGTGTGTGTGTGTGTGTGTGTGTGTATATATATGTATGTGTATGAATATATATATATATGTGTGTGGTAAAAATTGTAGCTAATTTTAAATAATGCTATACAACAATTGTGCATCTGTCTCTGGTTACAGAGAGACGATGCAGGACTACGGAAACATCATCAGATCAGGGTGTGTGGGAGACTGCTGGAGTTAATTTGAGACCAAAGACTTGCAGAGCTCAACCGTTACCACAAAGACAAGGTAAAATCGAGCCTTTCTGACATGGCTTTAAGTTCCAGGTCATTATCATCATCTGATAATCAAGTTATTAATGAATTTATTGGTTTATTTATTTTATTGGCTCATCAGACACCTTAACTTGGACACCTGCATGTAACTATATCCTGTCATGTCTTTGGGCTGAAAGTTTAATTTTTATTTAATTGTCCTCAAATGTTGTCAAATGTGTAAAAGCTGTAAGCTCCCCTTATTAAACCTGTGTTAAGTCCTCTGCCTTAAACAATAAAGTGGCTTAGAGAGAAATGTAATAATTAAAACTACTATTTATGATTGAGACTGAAATGTGGTAGAGGTAGGGGATTTTGTTCATATTAAACCTTTAGAGGTAAAAGAATATTTTGCATGTGAAGACCTTCTCTTTTAAAGACCTTGTTAGGATAAAGACATTGTTGAAAGTTGATGTTTGAGACAAACGGCAATGTAAAGTTAAATTCAAGTTTTTTTTTATTTTTAATTTTCATATTTCATAATTTTGCCTTCATTTTGGTTATTTATGTAAAATTTTTAAAAGCATTACAGCATATACATATTTTCATACACAAAGCCACTGTATTACCACTGTATTATGACAGAAAAAGGTGGCACAGGGACTAGGCCCTGTTTTAGCCACAGAAAGGATTTGGGTCAGACGCTGCTGTACTAGTTCAGGTATTTGTTTTATTATTATTATTTTTCTGCAGAGAGAATGAGCCAGAGGAAATCCCTTAAGCCTCAGGGATCCAGAAATGACAGCATCGCTGCTGACGGTGGTGACGAAGAGGATGATTATGATGAGGATGAAGAGGACGACGGTGAAGAGGATGGTCAGGAGATGCTTCAGTTCCACAGGGGAAAAGGTGGAAATACTTTTACTAAACTTTAAAAGAATGCTCCAGTGGTTTTCAGCCTGTTCTCACCAACTGCCGGTTGCTGTCTGTCGAAAGTGAGAGGGTTTTCTTTTCAGGGAAAGTTGTTGTTGTTGTTGTTGTTGTTGTTGTTGTTGTTGTTATCATCTTTGGTAACTACTGTATGCTGTAACTGAAGCAAAGAGATATTAGGTTGATGGAAACCCAGGTAAACCTGGTGGATATGTGTAGATTATTAGCAGAGGCTTTTTCCCAAACCTCCACAAACCACTACTAAGATACCAATCACCGAATTAAGACCATTCCCACGTGCAGTACAAGATGTTTCAGTAAGTACTAGATTAGTATTCAGAAGGTGGCAGAGGCTCTGCTATTCAGACAACTAAAGTTTGACTGCGCAGCTTTTACCAGTGATGTAAATATGGAACTATTAACATGTCAAAATGATGGGAGTTCAACTCTTCAACTCCGACTGTGTCACTGTAATCAGCTGGAGGGGCATTTCAGAGTAGTTTGTTTAATTACCGGTTTTAAACAATGTCAACACTACTCACCTGCTACTGAGATTTACTCCTTTTGGTGGGATTTATTCACTTATAATTTTTTTTTTTTTTATTCCACCTCAAATGCGCTGCAATTACATTCCACACAATTAAATTATAGTGATTGTACAATTAGCTGCATCATTTAAGGTATTACTTTAAAAGATATAATAATAAATTGGTCTAGGACCAATTTGAGTCAGTGACTTTTTTTTTTTTGGCGTGTGGGAAAGCTGAAATCAACTCTGTTTGATGGTGTTTAGGACCACATCGTTTTGGCTAAGCAGGTCAAATGTGTTACCCACACCTTAGCACAGACTTGATTCCAACTAACTGATATGGTTAATACCAGAGGGATTGAGTGACTGGTATTACAGTGGAAGTTAAAACTGCATGGGTTGTGTATAGCTGTTTCTGTGCCACCAAGGAACGCCCCCACCCCCCTGTCCAGTTCAAATGCTGAATGGTACAAAAGAACCGCTTCGGAGACACGCTGGCAAATTTAACATGTTGCATTTTCCTGCTTTATAGGGACTACGAAAAGAGGTGGTGCGAGATGCTGAAGTCCACATGTCTGTGCCGGCGGTGAAGATCTTCGGGACAACATGGAGAAAACCAATAAACTCTTATTTATTTTTTGAATTTATAGTGAAGAGTGAGGACTTTGAGTTTTGAGTTGCACAGCCCATCATTGCAGTCCCTTTGCTAAATGTTCGCAGTACTGGCTACTTCCTAAAGTCACGAATATGTTGTTGTTTCACAACTAAATTAACCAAACGGTTCACACTGCTGGATGCTTTTGAAGTTGCGTTGGTATTAAAAAAGGTTGCAATCTTCTTTTTTGAGCAGTCATTCACATATGCTTTCTAGACAAAGTGAGATAAATGACAATTCAACTTGACCTTCCATAAAGCCAGGAAACTCCGTCTGGTCTGTACAGGTTTTTGCACATTTTTGGAGGTATTTACATGGAAATAGGGAATAAAATTACTTTGATACATTAAATATTTATTTGGTGAATCTGTATGTAGTGACTTTCCTACCATAGGTTTGCTTAGCTACACTGATAATTAAATGGATTTCTATGTAGGTGGTTGGTTGTAGTGTGAGCAGAACTGCACTTCAGCAGTGGACATTTAGTGTAGCAAAATTTGAGTACAGTGAAGAGTTATAAAGTGTATGTATGTATGTGTATATATGTAATGTGTGGAAATAAGAGACTGCTCCAGTTTCTTCTTAAATCAGCATCTCCACATGTACAGCAGGTTCTTAGTGAGGAACCGAAGGTTGGGTTCTAGCTTTACTGGCAGATACAGAGAGCGCCTGGTTCATAAGAACAAGGTCAAGCAGCAAACACACAGGACAACACAGCTACAGACTGGCAGAGGGCCAAACCCACTCTCTACTGACCGTGATGAGTGCCACCTCATTCCACCGTCACTTAACCACCGTAAGATGACCTCACGTGACCTACAGAGAGACTGGCGAGCGGTGGCTGGGGTGAAACGCACAGCGAGCATGGTTCTAAAAACAGGCTTCTGGAGGTCATTAGTGATTTTCTAAATACACAGATCTAATACAATATCTGATCTGGAATTCGGGAGAGGTGTCCAGTAGTGTAGAGAATAAAACAGAACTGAGGAATGTTGGTCCAACACAAACCCAGAAACTGTACACCTAGAGAAACAAAATATACATTTCTCCAGTGCTATATAGCACTTCTGCCACTTCATGCTGAAGCTGTATTAGTGTTTCAGCCAGGACCACTTTTTGAACCTGAAGCCTTTCTGTCTGCGTACTGTTCTGATAACCGATTCCGGGATGAGATTTGATGAGCCAAAAAATAGCATCTACCCCATGTAAAATAAATAGAGTGATATTCAAAATGTTAAGTACGCCTCTTCTAATAGCACCTCCTCTACAGAGAACATGTTTACAAGTGGTATTTTCTGCAATGTGAATGCTCAGGTTCCACATATTTCCAACCCAGTATGTTACGTGTAGCAAATAAACAGCAACTACGTGTTAAAATGTACAGAACATGGTCTCTGTAAAAAGAATAGTCTAAAAATGGAAATTTGTGGGAGGGTCCAAACTTGGAACTGAAACCATGGAACTGCACTATGCATTTTGGGAAAAATAAATAAATAAATAAACTTAATTAACCTAATAAACATACCACCATATCACATTAAGTGTAGTGATGATGCCAGTGTACCAAGCTATATCTTGCCTCTTGTACTGTAAGCTGTGATCATACATGCATAGGTGACTCCTTGATATTATTAATCATATTGACATGTATGACTAAACAGGCTAAATATATATATATATATATATATATATATATATATATATATATATATATATAAATATATGTGTGTGCGTGTATATATATATATATATATATATATATATATATATATATATATATATATATACACACAGACATATAAATATATATATATATATATATATATATATATATATATATACACAGACATATACTTATATATATATATTTAGCCTGTTTAGTCATACATGTCAATATGATTAATAATATCAATAAGTATTGATCATTAAGTAAAAAAAAAAAAACTTGGTCTACAAGGAGTCACCTATACATGTATGATCACAGCTCATCAGTCACGTTACAGTACAAGATTTAATGGCAATCACAAAAACATAAAAATCACATTTCATCACATACAAAATTACTGTCAGTCAAGCGATACTGCAAGATTACATAGTAGGAATGACAAAGAAAGCCTAACACTGCCAACTAGTGGTATGTAGTTGTATTACTTGCAGCTGTGGCCATCCCGATTGGTGGCTGTTTGATTTAATCCTGGCCAATCAACATGCTTGTGGGGAGCCAGTAATTGTGTAGCATCCTGTGGCTTATTTAAGCCAAGTTGGTGTACCGTTTTGTTTTCCCACACCCCCCTCCCTCTCTTCCTTTGAATTGTGATCTGTTCAAGTAAGCATGACGTTCCCGAGACTTCTCTTACATTGAGAATGTTGAGTCTTTGTAACTTTCTTGGTTTCCTGCACTTTGTTAGCGCATGTTGCTAAATTGCTAATAGCTAACCTCCTGTTTCTCAGTCTTTCTTTTACCTCAGGAAGGAAAACAGAAGGTATGGTTGTTGCTGCTCCCCAGCACCCAGCAAGAGGAGGGCCTCAAGCCCAGAATGTTGCTCATGGGCCTCCTCCTCCTGTGCAGGGCCCTAGACCTCCTATTCCTGGTTCCTTTAGAGGACCGCACCTGGACCGTCAGCAACAACAGAGCAGCTGGCCTTTCTTCTGTGTACCACCTTCACAGCCTTACCTGCCGTATCAGTGGCCCATGCCTGTGCCTTATGTTCCTTATGGTGGCTTCCCTGGGATGGGTATGTCTGCTTTATCGGTTTGTCTGTTGGCTGTGATCTGGTTTAGATGCTTAAGCTTGATTACTTGCAACTTAAACTGACTTGACCAATTTTTGTTGACTTGGCTGTGTGCATCTTGGCTCCAATTGTAAATTTCCCCCTTAATGCCAAAAGTAGTTGATCAACCAAGACATGATTAATGTCTGATTGGTTGATTGTGTGTGTGTGTGTGTGTGTGTTTTATTTATTTATTTATTTATTTATTTATTTTTTTATTTTTTTATTTTTTCACATATAACATTGAAGATATAATTTTGCTTTAAACAGTAAGCAAGTGCGTAAAAGTGGGGTGCAACATGAATTCTGGGATATGCAAATCTTTTTGAAATGAGGTTTTAATTTGGTAGTTTTTTCTGAATGCTGATTTAAAGTTACTTAAGTGAAGCCTTACTTGAACCTATTGTCTATAGATAACGGTAAAAGTGTGTGTTTGTTTGTTTGTTTGTTTGTTTGTTTGTTTGTTTGTCCCCCCCTCCTACAGGTTATGGTATGGTGGTACCACCCTTTCCCCCTGCTTCTTATATGGAACCACCTGGCTACATGCTTCCTCATGCCCAGCTGCACATGACCGACTACAGACGCATGATGGCCCCTCATCCGGCTCCTGCGATGGCATACCAAGCCCGCCGATTCCGTTACCAGCACACAACTCCTTCTGGCAGGGTCATGGTCAGTTCAGAAGTCCAAACTGATCCTGTTGGTACAGCGTCACCCCAACGTGACCGTAGCGGTGCTACAAGTTCCCACACCAGTTCTGACTCTGGGAAGAGTCTTGGCTGTAGTAGCAACCTTTCATCACCCATACCACATGCGGATGCATCAGTTTGTCCAGAGGAGGCCTGTGGAACGGATACGGTTGGCGGCGCTAGTAAGGTTCCATCTGCTGTTCCAAACAGTGAAATCCTCTACCAGGCTGAAGAGGTCCGCATTGAGTGTAGCGGAACACGTGCTGGGCTCAAGATTATTCATGCCAAGGAGACAACTGAGCTCGCCAGCAGTGGGGAGCTGCTGCAATGCAACATGGGAACTGTGCACTCTACAGAGGATGTGGTCTTGAGGTGTTACCAACCTCTTCCATTTGGGGAGAATAAGCCAAGGGAACCGTCAGATGACCTGGACCACTCTGATGAGCAGTATTTGCCAGGTTGTCCAGATATTCTAATGACTGGAGTCTGCCCTTCAAGTGGCTCATTGGAGGAATCAGATGGTGCTCCAGCTGAACCAGTCAACAGCACAGAGATACATACAGTTGCTGTCCAAGGGGATCCCGGCTTGGTGAAATGTGAAGATGGTCTCTGTGGGAGCTCTAAAAATGTTCACTTCAAAATCTTGCGACTGCCCTTTGACCTGCACTGTTTGGATGAGCTGCGTCAGATGGAAGCCTCTGTCTGGTCTGTTGAATCGCTGGTACCTTATGTTCCCTCTACTGAGTGGATGCTCCAGAATGGTCTGCTGACCCCTCAGAAGCCTTCTCTGGCCACAGTGATGGAGGTTCCGTCTGAAGTTGCGCTAGAGGCCCCCCAAACTGCAGCAGAGGCAGCTTCCACGCCACAGGAGAACCTGCAGGCTGAAAGAATGATTGAACTGGATGGCCAAGACTCGATGACCTCTCTCGAATCTCTCCCACCCTACCTTCCCGCGGCCAGTTGGCTTGCTGATTTCAGTAATGTGTATTACAGTAAACTGTCCTCCAATGCTCAACAGCAGCCTGGCAACCTCAGCACCTGGCCAGAGGGGCAACTTGGAGACAAGTCTGAAGTCAAACAAGATGCGAACATGCAATCGTCAGTTAGCCCCAAATCTGGTCCAGTGCAGTTCAAAGAGCCAAGAAGCAGACACAGGAGTAGGACTGTTGGGCTAAGCCCTTCAAAGCTCGACGCTTGTCCGGTTATGTCACGTTCGGGTATGCCTCACTCTCCGGAACACAAGGTGCGGATCTGTAAGAGCTGCATGATGAAACAAAAGGCAGGCAATCTCTCGGCCAGTCCAAGCCCCAAAGCTAACTGTGGGAAACGGCACAGGGTTGCTCATTCTCATTTGACGGGGGATAAAACTAAAGTTCACCTGTGTGCGGTTTGTATGTGTGACCCTGAGAAGATTTCTAGGTGCAAAGCTAGCGTGGATGATGAAACAACCGAAGGGGAAGTCTCAGAAAACAGCTTGTACCCTTCAGGAGGACCAAAGAAGAGGGCTGCTGATGGCCAGAAGAGGATGCATAATGACTCCCAGAAGGTGCCTGCAGGCAGACACGCTGAGAAATGCCCCATGGCTCGCCAGTCCAAGCTTCGGGAGAAAAATTGCTCATGTGAGGATCCTAAAGGTGTCTCCGGTTCCACCAAAGTATGGGACAGTAATGGACACAGCCAGCATGATGCCACTCTGGAAAAGAATGAGATAAATATGGCTCTTTATGCAACGGAAAGGTGGAGAGGTACTGAGGAGAGATTCATTTCACAGAAACAAGGTATGATTTCCCACACCCCATCTCCTACCCTTTTAGTATGATGCTTTATAGCATTTATAAGTTATTCATTTGTCTCCCTTTTGTGTAGAGAAGTTGTGGAGAGGAGGTACGCAAGTATCGGATACAGAGAGCACTAAAAGTGCAGGAAAGATAAGGACCCACAAACATAAATATGCACCAACACCAGGTAAGCCACTGGAAATTCAAATTCAATAGTGATAAATAACTAAATATTGATTGATTCATAACAGTTATGGGTTTAAAGTGAAGTTGTGCAATTTTATTTGCCTTATTTTCTTTCAAATCTCTGCTTTGAACTTTCCATTATTTTATTTTTCTATTTATTTATTTATTTATTTATTTAAAGTATCTGGATGGTTCTTGGAAAGTGTTCACCATAAGCATCTATTGGTCCACCCTTTGACCATAGTGGGGCTTTTGACCCTTAACCACTGGCATCCCTCAACAAATGCATTGGGCATAGTGTAGTATTGCACTAGCATGTCTGACTGAGTTGTAGCTTCTGTTTAGTCTCATGGTTTAAATGTATGTGTTTTAGCAGGCTTCAGCATAGAGTAAATGTAGTTTAGTTACACAAGGCTTTTGGTTTTGCAGCTTTGGTAAAGAGGGCAACTTGCTAACTGTCTTGATCACTGCTCTGTAATGTTTTAGCAGGAGTTGTTAGGTAGTTGATGGATGTAGTGTAGACATGAGTTCATTATTTGATTGAGATGAGGAACAAAGCGTGGTTAGTGAGATTCTGAATGTTACATGTTCCTCTACCCAAAAATCCTAATGTGTTCTGCTTGTTGTTACTTCATGTAGTTAGTTAGCCTGTTGGTATACTTGTACTAGACTAACAGATGCTGGTAGCTGCAAAATGGTGACGTGTTACCACAGGCGGCAGCTGTGTGCCAGTGTCTGGAACACTGCTCCTCCAATTCATTTGCGTATGAACAGTTGTGTAGTTATTTGATTACTTGTTGGCCTTCTCAAGAAGGAGCTAGTGACAGCCAAACTGAATGGTGTTAAAGCTCTGTCTAACAATTGTACTAATGCAAGTATTTACTAGGTACTTCGGTTTGCATGTTAAGAATGGTTTGTGGGGTAGTTGTAATGGTCCCTAGAAAACGGACCACTAAATGCTTGAAGCCACTACTGTAAGTCCCACCCATGTTAGTCGTATAAGTAAGAGTAGTGCAGAAGTGAGTCTAGAGGCAAAGACATTGGCAAAATCCCTAAATAAGAAATGAATGATAAACAAGTAGTGTAAATGACTGAATAGCTTCTTGGTTTTTTGTTTGTATATGCAACATGCTTTAATCGTATTAACCGGTGCAGCTCCAGGTCCCTGAAGATCTATAGCAGTACCAATAGCAAGTGTTGGAGCTAGCCCTGATTATGCCGATTAATTATTTATCTGATGCTCAGCCAATGGGAGAGCTTGCTTAACTATATGTACATGTACAAGTAAAGTTTCCAAACTGCCAATTTTCCATTCCATAATAGTGAAACCTGCAGATTTTAAAAACATCCACCATTCCATAAGTTTTTGCCCACTATCCAAGCATGTGGGTGATGGATTGGTTTTCTTTTTGGTTAGCCAGTTACTAGGGATTTGTGGTTAGTAACAAAGTAGATACATTTTGGTAGTGTTCTATATATCATTATCTTATTCTATATTATCACTTAAGTCATGCTTTTTCCTAAAATCAGAGGAATGAGGTGTGTGTTTTTTTTTTTTTTTTTTTTTTTTTTTTTTTTGCTTCTAAAAGTTATAATAGTTGGTGGTCACTGGAGTTCGTTTGGAGACACCCTGATGGTTTCTCTCAGAGTAGCAGAAATCCTTATAGTGCCCTCATAAGGGGTAGCTGGAATGGGTACTTGGATGTACTAATTGCATTACTCTGCTGTTAATGACACTTTCTTTGTTTCTTTCTAAACAGAAATTCACAGAAGAGACACAAGATGCTGATGGCACTATTGCACAGTAACCCAATGGATAAGCCCACTTCTTAATCACGTTTTAAAGTCACATTTGATTTCGATCCCTTTAATTCTGATCACAACTCACTATTTTATACAGTGATTGAATAAAGCACTTTTGACGTTTCCATCCTGTGTCCTCTGTGATGTGAATAGGCAGTAGCAGTGTGGTTTGTTTTGGGGTAGTCTTTAATGATTGTAACTTCACTGCTGTACTTTGTTAGGTGTCTGTGCAAAAGCTTTTAAGGCTGCTGCTACTGCTAGGAAGTCCACAGTGGGAGCTTGAGCCCCTGTGCTTGTCCTCAGACTGCACTAGTGACTCTGTCACAGTGTATAGATGTATATTCTATTGTCCTGACTGTGTTCATTAACTGTTTTGGTCATCCTCTCCCTGGGCTACATGGATGCTGGAGCTGTTTTGGTGGCAAATGGGATGCAAGGTCCCTGTTCAAAAACCCACATGGCATGGTTTACAAAAACAAAGCCTGGCTATCAAGCACACACTGTGATCTTTGGAAGTGCAAAGAATGATTGACCTACAGTAGCTAGTACAATATCTTAAAGGGATGGTGGTCTTTGGATGGATGGAGATGGTCAGTAATCCTAGATGCATTGTTCGGTTTCTTACTTGGCTATGAGGCTAATGTTGCTAATGCTAGCAGTCACCCACCTAGTCCTTTCTGTAGAAGCATCTCTCTCTCAACTGTATCCAGGTGTTCATTAAGGATCACAGTCACAGATGTGGTTAGTTACACTGTATGACTTGCTGTGAACATAAACTAAGTGTTCAAGACGAACCTTTTTAGGCTGTGGGGCTTAGCTCAATGCTGCCTCCCCTGCAGAATTTTGCCCACTATCCAAGCATGTGGGTGATGGATTGGTTTTCTTTTTGGTTAGCCAGTTACTAGGGATTTGTGGTTAGTAACAAAGAGTGTTTGTTCTATAAATTTATACAACATTATAATATACTATATCACTTGAAGTTGTTTGTTTCCTCCCTAAAATCAGCTCTGAATGAGGTGTGTGTGTGTGTGTGTGTGTGTGTGTGGGTTTAAAAAAAAAAAAAAAAAAAAAATAAATAAATAAATAAATAAAAGGTCTGGATGTGGCCTGAGATGTTTTAAGAATGTTTCAGATCTGGGTGACTAGGCTTACAGAAATTTGGACTCTAATAAACTGACTGTTCTGTATAGGGGTTAAGGTATATTGTTTTGCATAGAGAGAGAATTCATGTGAACAGAAACATGGTTAAATGATAAACTACCGTGTGTACCTGATCAAATGTAAGCCCAAGGTGTTTTGATGTGAAGGTGAAAATGAATAAATGGTGTCAAATGTATTCTCATTACTTGATCATTAATATGTCTAGTATGTTTTGGTTTCTTGCAGCATTTATTTAGCTCAATCTGGTTTTGTTACTTGCTACGGCCTGCATGCCTTTAGTGGCAGTTACTTTTAATAGGGTGGTTTTGTTTTATGTGCTCAGTCCAGTGGTCACCAGCTCTGGTCTGGGGGATTCACATTTCCAATAATGCAGCTTAATATGGTTCTATAATAAATGCTGGTAGTGGGCAAAGTGTACTTAAGTTGATCAATGCTAAATGTGTGTGGTTATTTTTTTATTTTATAGATAGATTGTAATTGATTATAATTAAATCTCTGCAGGTAAGGGTGTTTTTTTTTTTTATTTATTTATTTTTTTTTTTAATTGTAATTTCTTAAAATTGAAATTTATCCACCACACATTCATTATTACAGTCCACCCCTGCCAAATCTTTCCGGTAGCTAGAGTGTTCTTTGAAGCATTTCCTTATTTCTACCAGACTTGATGAGCTAACCCAGGCCCTTACTTGGAGATAAAACAAAGATAAACTACATCTTTGAAAAGATTTTTTTTATTTAATAATCAGCATACAAAAAAATATGTACATTCAAATTCTCACATGGTGTGACTGATGCAGTATACAGTATTTCAAGTAGATTTCCACCCATGATATATAACCAACCCACTGTGTTTACCAGAACAATCTCTTCTGATTTTTTGGCATTGATCTGGATGTTTATTTTTAAAAAATTTTTTCCCCCAAATTAAAATTTTTTAAATGTGTTCTTTGGCACCTATTCCAGGTATCATTGTACAAACTATTTTAATTATATTTTAAAGTGGGGTGTCTTTCTAGCTTTCTGAAGCCATAACAATAAAAAATAACCAATAACTAATTTTTAACGGCTGTTTGCTTCAACCTTTCAATTCCAGCACTGAAACGTCTTACTTCAAACTGTATGACCACAGCCACATAAGCAAATGTCAAATATAACAACTGAAAAAATATCAATACAGCTGAATAGCAACCACTGACTTGCTAGAGGACCTCTACTGTGTAAATGAACAGCATCTGATGTAGAGTTTGATAGCATGAACTTGACACGTCACCTTCGGTGTTTGATTCCCTGCAAAATGTTGCCCTTTGATGAACATACTTCCAAAATAATTTATACAAAATAATAAATAACAGCACAAAGATTATAAATATATTCCTGCAAAAAGTTACAAGGAAAGAAAGTTTCAAATGCTGTTCAATGGTAGCCTTTGTGCTGACGTTACGTAACGTGTAGACAGACCACAACAGATATCAAACAGGTTCTACCAACATAAAGTATTCAGAATGTCCAAGTTTCAAGCCTCAAGCCAGAAAACAACTGACACGATGGCCAAAAAAACAGGCCTGGAGCTTAAATTAAAGAAGCCTCTCAGTCTCAGTACTGAGGGAAAATATCCCAAATGGATATCTTCACCGAATCGTTCAGTCCCAGCTTCCTGTTGGAGTGGCGGAAAGACTGGGCTACAATGGCAAACTTCTTCTTAGGCTTGGTTTGGACACACTTCGAGCGGCAGTGGATAGTGGAGAATGCGGCAATGTGCAACACTCCTTGTATTCCTTTTCTGAGTGTCTCTTGTTTATTCCTTTCTCTGTCTGTTCTTCTTGGCTGTAGTACCCACTTTCTGTCCCTTGTTGAAGTGTACTGGCTTGGTTCCTCTCCAGAAGAACGTTCTATCCTCAGTGCTATGGTCAAATTCCTTAACTAACAACATCTTGCTCTGTTATCTTTCTGTCCATTAGACATTACCAATGACGTTTTCCTCTATTTCCATCTGCTGTGTTTCCAGCAGACAGCATGCTTCCTGCTGTTTGTGCAGCCTTACCCAGTCCAGTCTCTACCACATTGGACCGTTATTGTCACTAACCCCATACATTTCGGCTAGTTTGTGAAACCGTGGCCCCCAGTCGTTTAGGTAATCGTATTCGTGGTCGGTTTGCGAAGCAGGAGACTGTAAAGAGCTCAGAGACTCCGCTATAGACCCCTCTCCTTCATATGCGTACGTCTGTAGGGAATCGTACGGTGGGGCACACGGGTCTGAATCAGCTTCGTAAATTTTGCCCAGCACGTAGCTGTGAACGTTAGCACCGTCCTCCCCGACTCCGCCAACACAGGGCTGGGGGACGTAGCGTGAAAGGCTCTGGATCTCCGGCAGCATGTCCTGCCGCAGTTTGCTGTAGTTCACCAGTGGTTCCACACGGGGACTCCAAAGAGCATAAATGTCAAATGCTTCAGTGTCCTCCTCCCCTCCGCCCTCATCATCGTAGCGCACAATGTTCTCATGCACATTTTCCTCCTCCTTAGTCAAGTAGGGCTTTTTGCTGTGTCTGCGCATCGACAGCATCAGGATGATCATCACTGTGGAGCAAAGAGAGAAAGATGATGATTTTCAGAAATCGAATTCAAAACTTCCTTCACCTGAAATTTGCTCTTGTGTTTTAATTAACTGGTACAAGAGCATTTTCTTATAGAAGACCATTTCCGCCACTTATATATAAAAAAAAAAAAAAAAAAGTCCATAAAGGTATCTTGTAATTCAAATGTACTACTTCATATTTATGACTTGGTACCCCAAAATTGACTTAGCATCTTATTATAACTTGCTATCTCATAATTATGACTTGGTATCAAAATTGTGACATAGCTTCTCAGAATAACTCATTATTACTTACTATCTCTTAATTATGACTTAACATCTCAATTATAAATTACTATCTCATAATTTAGCATCTCATAATTATGAATAACTGTCTCACAATTATGAATTAGTATCTTAATTATGAATTACTACCTCATAATTATAACTTGCTGCTTCATAATTATAACGTAGCATCTCAAAATAATGTCTTACTTTCTCATGATTTTGATTTACCATATATAGTTTTTTTTAAGTGGCAGAAATGAGCTTCCTATTTCCCAGCCTCTCCTTTTCCCTTATAATAGCCTATATGCACACTCTCTTCCGCATTCCGAGTCAGACAGCTTCACCACTTCCTGTCTTGCTAGTATATATGCAAAATGGCGTTTTTGGATTCGCTTGGTTCAGGATTTGCCAGGATTACGGTCAAAGCAGTCGTCAATCGTATTATTACGGACATCAAATACGGACTAAAAGAGAAGGGCTTCAAACTCTACATTTCAAGATACGTCCACAATTATGAAGGTAACATCCGGTCTTGTAATGTTAGCCCTTGGCTAAACTGTTGCTAACGTAGTGATACATAAAGTACCACATCAAAAAATTCGAATATCATAGAATTCACTTTTTTTATCATTCACTTTAATAATTAAGTTCAAACGATCAACTTTGTGATTAATATAAAATATGACCCTTTAACAAAAACCTTTTCACCATATTCTCATTTTTGATGTTGCACTGTATATTTATAATCAGGAAACGAATTTTAATCAGACAGCAGCGGGATCCGGAGCCTAAGCGTAGTCGTGGTCCCCGGGGAGTGTATCAGCCTCTTTGACAGGTGTGTCATCCTTTGTCGGTCGCTTTCTCCTCTCCCAAACCCCCGGTCTTGAAAGTGAAACGGGGAAATTGTTCCCCTTCAAACAACATCGGCACCGCTCCCTTCTTTAACAGTCGCCGTCCTGCCTTGGACTCTGGTTCACGCACATCCTCTTTCTTGAAATGCCGGCTACGCACGCGGGTATGCGGAGTGACTGTGAAGTTCTCCCTCCGGATAGCAACAATCCATTTATGCCGGTTTTCCGCAATGGAGATGAACGTATGAAAACTAAGTACTTTGTTGTACTTACTGGAGGCCTGATTTCCCTAAACTCAACACAACAGTGTGGACAGCGGAAGAGGCTAAGCTGGCTGAGATTTTAGCAGAAATGCGTCACCACCCCTGTGTGCATGTACCCCATATAACGGGCTGTGCATGTTACTGTGCTTTAAAGGCTGATATATGAAAATGGCATTGGATTTGATTGGTTGACCTGTGCTAGGCCTCACAAAAGCAGTCCAGGCTAAAATACGGACTGAAATAATATGGAGGGTAATTTGGAAAGATATTTTTTACACACCTACAAAGTTTAGTCTTTGAAGTTGCATTTTCTGAATTACAAATTCAGTCCATAAAACCCGAAATTTCGCCCGAATTTAGTTTCAGAGTGTTCGTCCCTTCTTTTTTCATTTCTATTGAAATGAAAACATTTAAGTGGCGACAGGATGCACAAAAGTGAAAATAAATAAGTTAAATACCAAAATAAAATAAAATATGATATTCTGACTTTTGTACAGTACAAAAAATAGCAACTCATTATCTAATAGATAATTGAGACACAATTTGAATATGTATGAATGAATTTCTGTATGAAAAGTGATAAACTATTGCCAATGTGATCTACATCTCCAATAATTAAGCCCAAAAATAGATATAGAATAAAAACATCAGATTTGAATAAGAGTTAATTTGTCCTCCACATTGAACCCATCTGTGCAGTGAGCACCTACACTAGTAGGCTGGTGCTACATCTTTAAAGACGAACAAACCTGCACGCTTTATAGTATTAGACATCTTTAATACTGCACAGGAAACACTGCTTGCTTTATCAGATCAGGGCAGTTTTGGATCAGCCTGTTGCCGTGTGATTCAGTAAAGTCTCTCTTACCGAACAGGATGAAGGCACAGGCGAGGATGGCTATGAGAGCAGCTCTGCTCAGGCTGGCCGGCAGTGTGTAAGCTTCAGCGTCGCAGGACAAAACGTTACCGTCAGTGTCACAGCTGCACACGCGTATAGTGAGGGTGCTGGTGCTGGACTGAGCGGGCTGATCTCCATCAGACACGAAAATAGGCAAATAATACACGCTCTGAGTCCGGGACGACCAGCCACCGCGCCGGGTTAAAATCCATGCTGAGTTATCTGGAGGACAGAGAGGAGATAAAGGAGACAGTGAGACAGGACGGCTTCTGTTGCGACATTTTACCTGAATCCAATTAGAAACGTTTCCTGTCTAATACAGCATATTGGAGTGGATGATAAATAATATACACTGCAAACATTTAGCTTTACTTTGAGGGCATTTATATCAAAACCATGGAAACTACACTCATCATCAAAATGATGATAGATGTAGACTGATATGGGGGATATTTATTGAGCTACACATACAGAAGTCTGTCTCTCAGGAGGGCATCTTCCGTACACCTGCAGATTCAGCTACTTCCTTCACACTATGGTCTTTGGCCACACCCAAATGCAGTCCCTCCTTTTAGGCAATCATTAGCATCTGCTTTGGAGCCATTAACCACACATGGAACGAGACATTCACTGCACTGCACCACCTCTTCTCAATCTATGGATCCTGTCACTCGCACCCTGCAGGTAGTCCAGTCATCTGCGAGCTACACATACAGACGTCTGTCTCTCAGTAGGGCATCGGGCCGCCATGTTTGCTAAGACAGCATGTCAGATGTCTCAGCATGGAGTTGTAGAGGTTCCTAACGGTGTCCTGTGAGAATCCCTCCCATGCAGAATCAATATTCTCACACAGGTCTTGCAAATTGTGCGGTAGGGGTGGAGGTGGAGTGACACCTGGCCTTCTGGACGTGTGGCACATGCAACAAACTGTTTATCTTGGTGCTGACCATGGTGACTCCACACACAGATTCCTTGGCTGTCTTCACCAAGACAAAAACAGGACGCGTCACTGAAGATGACCTGCTGCCAGTCCGCAGTCTTTGGCAACACTGATGTGGTGGTCTGCGTGCATGTAGTCCTGTGTTGTGCAGCCATCTGCCAATGGTGCTGCCACTAACAGGATGACTCATATAGGGCATCACCACTCACTGTATGTCCACAGCCATGGACAAGCGTGAATTATTCGCATGTCTCAAAATGTCAAACCTACCACCAAGTTTCATTTTAGTTCTCTGATTCTTTCTGGATGCAGCTACTATTTTCAAAGATAAGTGAATATGGGAATAACCAGTATTTACATACGAACTGTTGGATAATCAGTGTTTTTGTAGAAGTTTATACAGGGGTTGGACAATGAAACTGAAACACCTGGTTTTAGACCACAATCATTTATTAGTATGGTGTAGGGCCTCCTTTTGCGGCCAATACAGCATCAGTTCGTCTTGGGAATGACATATACTGCGTCCTGCACAGTGGTCAGAGGGATTTTAAGCCATTCTTCTTGCAGGATAGTGGCCAGGTCACTACGTGATGCTGGTGGAGGTTCGTCCTTCTTGGTGGTATGCTGACATTACCCTGGATGCCGTGGCTCTTGATACATCACAAGGACTTGCTGTCTTGGTCACAGATGCGCCAGCAAGACGTGCACCAACAGTGTGTCCTCTTTTGAACTCTGGTATGTCACCCATAATGCTGTGTGCATTGCAGTATTTTGAGCAGAACTGTGCTCTTACCTGCTAACTGAACCTTCACACTCTGCTCTTACTGGTGCAATGTGCAGTTAATGAAGATTGGCCACCAGGCTGGTCCAATTTAGCCATGAGACCTCCCACACTAAAATGACAGGTGTTTCAGTTTCATTGTTCAACCCCTGTATGTTGCCCTCAGGGTTCTATAGGTCATAGGTCAAATACCACTTGGAGACAGTTGACCATTTGTTGATACTAGATAAGATGACACCCTCTTTTTGTTTTCTTAAGGGGGTGGTTAAACAGTGTATAAAGCCTGTGTGACAAGGGTCTTTCTTCAGACTGAGTTGGGCTGAGGTCCGACTGAGTAAGACTGAGTAGGCCTGCGTGGGACAGCAGGACTGAGGTCCGACTGCGTAGGGCTGAGTTCAGATTGTACTGGGCTGGCCTGGCTTAGGACGAGACATGTGAGTGAACTGCGATCGCCTTGAAATAAACTACTCCAACATCTCCAGCCAGTCTCCTGACTCCATCCTTCTGTGCAAGCAAGAAAAGAAACTACAGTAGCTAACCCATTTAGGGGGCTCAAAAGCAATTGCACAGTTGGCTCCAAACCACTTCCATAGTCAATCGTGTTATTTCCACATTATTTGCCCTAACAAGTCTGCAGATGAAAGACCTACTGATGATTTCAAGCGTGTAATGTGCATTTTTAATCAGTTGCTGTTTTTTCCCCATAATTTTAAATTTGCTACAGGCTAGCATCAAAACCTCTTTAAAAGTCTCATAATATAAAAATCAAATATAAAAATTCTAGTTAGGCTGGAAGTTCTTTAAACAGACGGGAATTTCCGTCCAACCTTGGTCCTGGAAGCACCCTGCTCTGCACATGTGAATGCTTTCCCTGCTTCCAGCACACCTGATTCAACTTATCAGCTCATTAACAGTCCCTTTCAGAGCCTCAGGCGTGATAAAGCAGGGAATCCTCTTAATGTGCAGGGCAGGTTGCCTCCAGGTGTGCACATACTCACCTTGATTGTCTCTCAGTGTAAAGTTGGGGTTGTTAGCTGCTTCAGGAGCTAAGCTGTAGTAGAAACGCTGCCCCCCTGCTGGCTCATCCGGATCTACAGCTGTTACCGTCTGGATCAGCTTTAAAAACACACAGAGCAAATCAATAACAACATAAGCCACCCATTCTGATAGCACCTCTAATGCTAATTCAGTCACGTACCATGCGAATGCATTTCCTGTGAATACCACAGAATATGTGCCTGCATTTTTTGCTGTGTAGAAGTTGGTGGTATAGCCAAAAGTACGTCTATATAATGTGCATGTCATTTCTACAAAGCTAAAGCTGCCCTTTTGTTAGACAGGCCCCTGAATGTAACTGCTGCACCATTTAAGCTGGAACCTCATCTTTAGAACCCATTTGAAATACACTGAGTTTAAATGAGCTTATTCTAATTAGCCGCATGCTTACCTGTCCTGCTTTTGCATGTTCACATACAAAGGCCTCGTAATACTGCATCAGTGATGGTGGGTTGTCGTTTACGTCTAGAACCTTTATGGCCACAGATACGCTTCCAATCTTGGACGGGTTGTCTGCAACAAATGCATATATGCATGATGTATAACAAACACACACACATACATACATACATGTATGTGTATATATATATATATATATATATATATATATATATATATATATATATATATATATGTACACACACATATATATATGTATAGATAGATAGATAGATAGATATCAGTATCTTAAAGCATATTAATAATTAATTTCCTGAAATTAGCTAGGCATATTATCATATTTCAGTTCCAAGTTCTTCAAGCTTTACTTTTGAACATGATGTGGTTTACTGTAAATACTGCTGAAACAAGCTCACCGGACAAAAAGATAAGTCAGCTGGGACTGAAATGTACCTAATACTGTGTAATACCTCCACAAGTATGAATAACAGCTGTGGTTTGATTTGGCGTGGCCTGGACCAGTTTCTGGATGTAGACCACATCAATGTTAAGACACTATCGCATCTAAGAATTGCGCAGTGGGGCCATATTTGGTGGACGCCTTCCCTAGCACACTTCTGAGGAGAGTTTCCTGTAGACTGGGATTTTAGCCACTGCTGGTAGACCTGTATAACCGTACGCTTCCATACACCTGCAGATTCACTACCTATGTTTAACTTTGCACAACTACACTGTAGTCACTTTAAACTGTAGTCACTTTACAGACACATACAACCTAATACCTCATATGCTACATGACACTTTTTATTGTTCTAAACTCTACTTTATACCTTTATTTATTTTTACATTTTGTACTTTTTTATATTTGATATTTTACTCTATTTAATTTTCTTATTTAATAATATGTGGCTGGGCAGTCACAAAAGCATTTCACTGCCGGTTGTACCATGTATGATTATGTATGTGACAAATAAACCTTGATTTGATTTGATTTGAGATTCAGCTGCTTCCTTCACACTATGGTCTTTGACCACGCCCACATGCTCAGTCACTCCTTTTAGCCAATCATTAACATCTGCTTTGGAGCCATTTACCACACATGGAATGAGACATTCACTGCACTGTACCACCTCTTCTCAATCTATGGATCCTATCACTCACACCCCGCAGGTAGTCCAGTCATCCGCGTGCAGCTCCAATTGCAGGAGCCTGAGGTTACCACCACTTCAAACATTTAAGCTGACTAATATTTTGTCCACTGAGCTTAGAACAACAATATTAGCTCATTAATATCTAACAGATCGCTGTCAGGTGTTTAAATAAAGGTTTAACAAACTGAATGAATGCAGTCGCATGCAAAGGCTTGTACACCAGGTTTAACTGATCAAGTTAAAATAAGTTAGCATCCCCTCTCAGTTCTCTGCAGATGAGTTTAGCATGCTAGAAAATGTGCCACACCTTTTGCAACAGGCCGCATGTTCTATTTTTCTACAAACAATAACTGAATATTAAATTGTGAGGATGTGCAATCTGTAGAGGACCTGTTTATTTATTTACACTAATAAACAAAACTGCTTGACTGTGGGCACCCAAAGTTTGCACACAACTTCAGCCAGGGTTATGGACTCAGGCATTTGGAGAGTGCACAGTGTGCAAGCGATTTCTCGTTTGTGGAAAACAGACAGGTATGCGTTTGTGTGTACTCACTCATCTCCATGGCTAACACGGTAAGGTTGTGCCAGCTGACCTCCTCTCTGTCCAAGGGCAGTAAGGTCATAAGAGAGCCGCTGGTAATGTCCATATAGAAATACTTCTCAGGATCACTCATCCGCTCTATAGAATACCTGAACAGCATACACAGGAAAGAAAAAAGAGATGGCAGTTTTATTGTTTTATCTTTATTACCTTTATTAACAGCCCGTATTGTATTGTATGCTTATTGTACATCATTTATTTCTTGACCCCTACCCCCACCTGCTCCATCTCCTTGGGGATTAATGAGACCATGCAAAATTTCTATTATTAATGTTTCCCTTCTAAATGTAAAATTCCACACTGAGTTCTTCAACTGCCAAACAAGCAAGTTCTGGTCAGAGCAGGTCATGCACTTCTATAGAAAAGATGTTAATGTGTATCACTCACTTTCATTTTTATGAAGTGGCCCCTGCCCACTGCAGAGAGCACTAAGATATACCACAAGATCTGGGACTACAGGGGGCCTTGAGGGGTCCACGATATCGTAATTTAACTTCTTAATGTCTTTAAAATCAAAATTTGAGGGGAAAATACACTCTCACGTATTTATCTATTACCCCGCTTATCCTACTGGGTCGCAGGGGGTGCTGGAGCCTATCCCAGCTCTCAGAGGGCGTAAGGCAGGAAACACCCTGGCCACCAGTTCATCACAGTGTAGACACGCACATACACACATATATATATAGGGGGCAATTTAGCATCATCAATTCACCTCACCGCATGACTTGGGGCTGTTCAAGTTTCAGGTTTATTTGTCATTTGCACAACAATGTCTGGACATTTATGCATGTCAGGTTGATACTCTACAGCAGGGCAGCATTAATATACATACTAACTAAACACGGGGAGCACGTGCAAACCCCACACAGAAAGGAACCAGACAATTTACTGCCACTGAAGTTATAGTACCCCCCAAATACCAAGGAGCAGTTCATACGCTGTGTGGGATAACCAGCATCTACCCGTCCAATTTTTTTTTGAAGTTAGTAAACGGAAACTGAAAGTTGGACTGAAAGTTGGAGCTTCATTAATATTTCTTTAAACAGAGGGCAAAAATGACTGGTTCAAAGTCAAGAGTGGAAAACTTTAAACTGACTGGGGCTTTAAACTTAAATCCATTAGGCTCTGAGTGACACTATACCCTAATTAACATACCAGTGAACTGTGAGACACACAATTAGAAGAATGACGTCTAGTCGATCTGGGTCTTACCTTATTGAGTTGTTTGCCGCGTCGGGGTCCCTGGCAGAGACCATTTTGAACACTGTTCCGATTTCAGCGTCTTCAGGAACCTCGATGTAGTAGAACGGAGAGTCAAACTCGGGAGCTTCATCCACATCCTCTACGGTCACATGGACAATCGTCACATCGCTGAATGGGCCTTTATTCGTGAAGCGCGGGTCAATATGAGCATTAGACCCCTCCACCTTTAGAGTGTAGCTGCGCTTTCTCTCAAAGTCCAGAGGCTGAAACGGATACAGGATCAGAATCAGGCTTGTATGTGTAATGGCCAAGTATGTTCACACATACAAGGAACTTGTCTTGGGTTCCATTAGCTCACAGTGCACAGAGTGTACACACACACACATGCACACACATGCACACAATACCTTACATACATGTACATTTTACGTTCCATGAAATGGTATATGTATATAAAAGTGATGAGTGCAGCAGTCCAGATATAGAGGCAGATTAAGGCTTACAGTGCAGTACAAGTAGAATACACATGAGCTTGAACCTGAGCATGCGTATTTCATTTATGTAATTAATATTCATCCTACAGTTTGGTGAAAAATCTATTTTACATCATTTTACATCCACTTTGCTGCTTTAGTTAAGAACTGAAGGTGCTAGGCTAGCACTGCTAACAAACACAAAGTAAATGGTCAACTGAAAGTAGGTAGTCACTGAAAGGTCTACAGACAGATCCCATGTTTTTATACATTTACTTCAAATTATGGAGACAAGCTGCGTGAAACGGAGAGAATCGTGGACATATTTAAGCTAAAATTGGATAAAAAAACAATAAAAAAATTTAATTAAAAAAAAGAAAATTTGCATAATGCACGAGAAAATATGTTAGGGTGCCAACATTTCCACAGACACAAGCTGTGCAATGCAAATTGTGGCTTTTTGCAGTGAACCACAGAGTTTAGCTGAATAAGGTTTTCTGTGAATTGTGTATTGTCACAGTCAGCAAATCATGTCCTGCGACTCTGACGTACTATGGTGATGTTCCTGTATGTAAAAGTCAGAAGATGTATTAGTCATCTTGTGGTTTCTGTGACAAAACTAAAGAAGCAACACCAAACATGCTTTGGCTAATCACTTACATTGGACTTCCCATCAAACTACCACTCTGAAGCTAGTTATGAATAGCCTGTTAGCAGTCTCAGAGCTGGGTGACACTATTTACATTTACGGTATTTAGCTGCCACTCTAATGCAGAGCGACGTACAAGGTAAATCGTATTACAGGTAGGCCAATGTAGTGTTAGCAGTCTTGCCCATGGACTCCTATTGGTGTAGCACAGCGTAGTCACTCGGCCCGGGATTCGAACCCCAGTCTCCCACATGTGGTTGTGGCTACTTGGCGGGTAGTGGTGTTATCCGCTGAGCTACACCAACCAAGCTATTTAACACCATTCTTTACCTTTTTAATGATGATGACACCATACAGGTTGCTGGCATCAACGCTGATGTCAAACGAGTCCCGTCCATCTCCGTCGATGATGCTGTATTTCATTTCAGCGTTAATGCCTATATCACGGTCTTTAGCTTGGATTCGTCCCACCACTGACCCCACCGGGCCAGACTCTAAAACACTCATCTGGTACAGCTCTGTGGGGGAGAAAGATGGAGGGGAAAAGATCTTATGACGTGAGGTATAATAATAAAACAAAGTATATAGCCTATGTTTTCTTAACACATATATAAAAAAAAAATCCTAGAGACCACCTCAAAATGATCAGGTACTCTAGTTGTACAGGTTCTGGGTTTGTGTTGGACCAAAATGAGCAGTTCTGTTTTATTCTATACACTACTGGAAACATGTCTCCCAAATTCCACTGTATATTGCATCTGTTTATTTAGAAAGTGACTGATGATGCCTCCAGAAGCCTGTTTCGAATCGTCCTCGCTGTGCATTTCACCTCAGCCACCGTTCCCCAGTCTTTCTGTAGGTCACTTGAGGTCAACGTATGAACCAGACACTCTGTATCTGCCAGTAAAGCTAGAACCCAACCTTCTGTTCCTCACTAAGAACCTGCTGTACATGTGGAGATGCTGATTTAAGAAGGAACCGGAGTGGTCTCTCATTTATTTCCCAAGCTGTATGCACTAAACAGTGCAGCATTGAATATCTAAACGTGAACAGCCCACATAGCTGCGCTACACTTATCCTCCAGTAGAGGGAGCCAGATCCCTTGCAGTTAAACAGGTGACCCAACTGTAGCATGCAGGGGTGTAGTGGGTCCTGTCTGCAGCTGCATGATGCCAACCATCCACCTCTAACTCTAACAGCTTTCTCCTTCTACACATAAACATACACTTTTTTAGTTAGCTCTTAATGAGGTTCATGCATGCACAATAACAAGACTGGGGTGGAGATGAGTGTCGCTGAGGGTCCCAGATTTTCAGAAACAGTCCTGTCAGCGATGGCCTTACTCTGAGTGAATTTGGGCGGGTTGTCGTTGACGTCGCTGAGCGTGATGTTGACTGTTGTTGTTCCTGCCAGACCACCCAGCTGACCCTCCATATCTTTAGCCTGAATAACCAGCTGATACTGCTCTCGGACCTCACGGTCCATTTCAGCCAGAGACACTCGCACATCACCTACAGAAATGCAGACGGACAAACAGGGTCAGCAGAGTAAGTAGAGGAGTGATAATCCCCCCCACACCCTCCCCCTCACCCCCAACTTTTAAGGACTCCAGCTTGATTTAGGAGCTTTGATTGCAAATCATTTTCAGTCAAGGGCTGCCTGAAGACACTGGGTGTCTTCCCTGGGGATGTTCTTCCAGGCCTTTACTACAGCGGCCCTCCTGCTTGTTTTGGGGCCCCTTTGGACGATCACTCGATTGGACTCAGGTCTGTTGATTGACTTGGCCATAGCTGAACATTCCACTTTTATGTCTTTTGAGCTTTCACAGGACACTGCGGGCCACTGTGCGTCTGCACCGTGAGGCACCATCCAATGCGTTTGGAAGCACTCAGCTGCACTTCTGAATTCACCCTGCCGTGTTTGTTTTTTCAGCTGCCACATCATCAATAAATACCAGGATGGAATTAGTTCCACTGGGAGCCATATAGACCCACACTGTAACCCTACCTTCACCATGCTTGACAGATAAGGTGGTATGCTTTGGATCATGAACAGTTCCTTCCATTTCCATACTCTTCTCATCATGCTGGTATAAGCTGCTGTTTTGTCTCATTTCTTTTAAAACTGTACTGGGTTTTCTGGCAAACTTGAATCAGGGCTTCCTGTTTCTGAGGCTTATCAAAAGTTTACATCTGGTGTTAAATTCTCTGAAAAGGTTGCTGACTTTGACACAGATATGCCTGCCTCTTGTCCGAGAATGTCTTGGGTGATCTAAATTTGACGATAAGGGGGGAACTGTTAAACACCTGCATTTTAGGCTCACTCACTCACTCACTCACTCACTCACTCACTCACTCACTCCCCCACTCACTCACTCACTCACTCACTCACTCACTCACTCACTCACTCACTCACTCACTCTCCCACTCACTCACTCACTCACTCACTCACTCACTCACTCACTCACTCACTCACTCACTCACTCACTCACTCACTCACTCACTCCCCCACTCACTCACTCACTCCCCCACTCACTCACTCCCCCACTCACTCACGCACTCACTCACGCACTCACTCCCCCACTCACTTACTCACTCACTCACTCACTCACGCACTCACTCACTCACGCACTCACTCACTAACCCACCCACTCACTCACTCACTCACTCACTCACCCACCCAACCACTCACCCAACTCACTCTCACTCACTCACTCCCTCACTCACTCACTCTCTCACTCTCTCACTCAACCACCCACCCACTCACTCACTCACTCACTTACTCACCCACCCACTCACTCACTCACTTACTCACTTACTCACTCACTCACTCACTCACTCATATAGCAGGCTGAAGGTTCTCCACAAGGGGCCTATTAACACTCAAGTAGATTTTGGTGCATCCCACCAATAACACTATGTGTCCTTGTCAAAGCATTGCATTAACATTTCTATTGCTCCATTAAACATAAAATGTTTACACATGTTAAGAGCACATCCTTCCAAATTTTTATTTAAATTTGATTAATTTGATGTGAAAGACCATTTGAACCATGGGGTATCCCTGACAAAGAAATGACCATGTTGTAAAAACTGGTTTACATGAGGAATCGGTGTCTGTATGATTTTATCTACCTGTTTTTGGATCCACAGAGAAGTAGGGCTGTCCCTCCAGAATGCTGTAAGCTACCCGCGCACTGTTACCGTACGAGGGGTCATCTGCATCTATCGCTGTCACCCGAATCACATAAGTACCTATAGAGAAACAGAGAATCTCTTCACAAACTGAACATTCAGAACACACATGACATTCAGTTTCTATTATATGTATAGTATAATAATAGTATTATATACTATTATATGAAAATGATGTTGATGTCATATCTTGATAAATTTGTATTACTGTTACACAATGAGTATGCAATGTTCATGGATACTTTACCAACAGGAGACATCTCCGGAATGCTGGCCTTGTAGGGTCCATCCAGGAATTTTGGCTCATTGTCATTGATGTCCTGTATCTTCACGATGAACTCCGATTCTGGCTCTAGGGGGCGCCCAGTCTCGCGATGTCTGGCCTGTGCTCGGAGAACGTATTGGGCCTTCACCTCACGATCCAGCCGCTGGATGGCATGGATATCTCCTGTGCTGTCATCCAGAGTGAACATAGTGCCTGCACCTTCACCTGACAATATATACTTGATGGAACCATCACCTCTATCCATGTCTGAGTGAAGCTGAAACAGAGGTTGGGAAAGGTAAGAAATGAAAAAATGAAAAAGGCTCTGCACTGCACGTTTAGTGTGTTCTCTGCTCCCATCACACCTGATCCAACTAATGAGGTCACAACCCCTTACTGAGCAGAAGTGATTGCATTAAAGCAGAGAAACATACAAATGGCCAGAAACGTCTTTTCATCCTGTAGAAAATGTTTGAACGTATGTTTAACTTCCCAGAGCTAAAACTCCGTCATCAGTACCTGACCTTACTAATGCTGCTAAATGCAATCAAATCCTCACAGCAATCTTCCAACATCTAGTATAAAGTCTCCCCAAAATAGAGGAGGCTGTTGCAGCAGCAAAAGCAATCAAACTTCCCACTGATGCTTTTGATTTCACAAGTAACCCTGGATGAGCAGACACGGTTAGATGTAGGTTGCCAGTTACTTTGAAATGCTGCAGCAAATTCACTAATGTGCAATGTGTAGGGATGTTGCCTCAGAGCAGCAAGAGCCTGGGTTATAGTCCTTTCACGTTGCATGAGTTTCTATCCCTCAGGTTTCCTCCCAAAAGTCCAAAGACATGCAGTCAAGTGAGCTGGAGATTCAAAATGCTTCCCCCAGGTACTGTATCTGTGTGCCTGCCTTACAATGGACTGGTGGCCTGTTTAGGGTGTTTCCTGCCATCTGCGCTGTGGGGGCAGGGATGGGCTTAGGCACCCCCTGACCCAGATGTATGAGTGGCTCAGAGAATAAATAAATGAATGAGTATTTTAGAAGCATTTTGACCCAAAAGTGTGACTGAGAATAATATAATATAATATAATATAATATAATATAATATAATATAATATAATATAATATAATATAATATTATAATATAATATAATATAATATAATATAATATAATTATAATATAATTATAATATAATTATAATATAATATAATATAATATAAATATAATTATAATAATAATATAATATAATATAATATAATTATAATATAATATAATATTATTATATAAAATAATATAATATAATATAATATAATATAATATAATATAATAACCGACAGAATGTGCGATTTCTGTGCTATCGTCTATCAGTGTTCTCTCACCACAATATGCACTGTGTGTACATGTAACTATTTCAAAAGTGATAAAAGCAGTGATGAATTCCTGTGATGTACCTCTGATATATAGGCTAATAAATACAGACGTGCCTTTCAGCTTCCTGACACTAACATTCACTCATCTGGCTTCCTTCTACATTAGCCAGCCAGTGAAAACAAAACCATTTCAAACAGGCCAACCCCCATGAGCCTACCCAAAAGCGCTTACATAGTATTTCTGAAGCTCCTCCCACCAGCGGTGTCCAGTCTTATCCACAAAGGGCCAGCATGGCTGCGGGTTTGTACTCCCATCATGCTGGAGCTCACCTGATTCCACTTGTTTAATCAGTTGGCCACTGTTTTCAGTAACTGATCATGTGTGTTCCTTCTGCACTGGAATGAAAACCTACACCTACAACTACACTGCCCTTTGTAAGCTTGGACCCTCCCCACGTCCTAGACTTTCAATTTTCGGACGGTGTTGCGCTACAGCACTGTAGTGCCACCATGCTGCTTTGAATTCATTGCTTCCGCTAAGTGTGCACTCACGTTTTGCACGTGGCTAGTTGAACCATAGGTGGGAGATTACAGATGTGTTTGTTTGTTGTTGTTTGGTTGTAATACTTGCACACTGAAGAACTGTAAATAGCTTGTAATGTTGTGACACTGTCTGCTGCAGGTTGCAGATAATGTCCTTTAATGGCACCTCTATAACAGGAAGCAGCTCGTATTGCCCAGTAGTACTCCTATGTAAACCTCCTGTTGTGTTTAACTGTAGGGAACAGTGTTTTGGGGAAAATTGAGCCAGTGCAGTTTCATCTATCCATCTAAACATCTACCCATAAACATTACCTTTATTTAACGTCAGTTAACATCACTTTAGTCTACATTTAATGTAATCAAGCGGTGTAATCCCCCCCCAAAAAATCATGGCTTACTTATAATAATTCACTCATTTTGCAAAACTAGATATTCTATATATTTTTAAAAAAATATTACACATATGGTCATGGCCTTCCACTTATCCTCCAAAATTTCACTCATTTATTAAATTATTAATCTTCTAAGTTGCTTATCCACCTGGGGTTGCTGGACCTTATCCCAGCGCTCATTGGCCAGAAGGCAGGAAACACCCTAGACAACCACCTAGGGGGCGATACAGCACCTCCACTTTACATGACTGCATGTCTTTGGACTGTGGGATGAAAACCCACACAGACACTGGGAGAACATACGAACTCCACGCACAAAAGAACCCGGACATGAATTTAACCCAAGCCCTTTTTTGCTGTGTCTAAAAATGATAAACATTTTTTCGGTAATTTAAAATTTTGAAGCAGGTCAGTTTGACCCGTAACATAACAGTGGGGTTGGGAGGAATGAGAGGTCTGAACTCTAGAGAACCGTGCGTCAGAATTTCTCATCTGTTTGTCCATTGAAACGCTACTGCAGCCGGCTAAAGACTACTGCCACATAAAGGCACTGTCAATGAGAAGACCTCTCACTGGCTGAAATATGAATAGTGAGTGTTGAGTGTCACAGAGACAGCGCCACCCTTCAAGACAAATAGCCAATGAACCAGCTTGCTTGTTGTGCTGCAAGTGGAGAAGGTTGACGATAGTGTGGCGCACTATAGTGGACACCTCCCCCTCATTTAGGAGATCTGGGCAAGCACAGTGGTCAGAACAAAAAGTCAAATGCTACAAACCACTTAGGAGGTTTAATCAGATTTGATCAGTGACAACATGTGTTCTTGTTACTGAAGCGTTAATTCAGTCTTCAGTTTCGAGAAATGACTGGCCGATGGCGTTGAGAGATTAGATATTCCGAAAAGCCCACCATCCTGCTTTCCGTATACACGCTGATTGGCCATACAGGTGGTCCGATCATGGCATGTAGCTTTCTAAAGGTACCGTTCAACATCATGAAATGCCTGATCCCAAAAAAAAAATGGTTTGGCACAATATGGTCCCAGAACTGTCTGGTGCATTTGCCTTCCCAGATGCAAGGTGGTCTTTGAGGTGGCCCAGAGATCAGTACCACTTCAGAATGTCCTTTATAAAGGGTTTATGAATGATAGGATGCTAAAGTATTAATAAAAGAGAAGTTTTAACTCATTTTTTTCCAGAGGAAAAGTACAGGGTTTTGGAAAAATCCAGGGAAAAATAAGTTGGGAATTGTTTTTCTCCATAATATCTAAGAGCTAAGGGAGCCCCCCAATTGGTAAGGATTTCAGGAGCTGACAAGAAAGCCTAACTATCAGCATAATTATGACATAACGAAGGATATGCTATGAATCTGGGTTTGGGATGAATACGAATGATTCCCAGTCCAGCCTGTATATCGTCGCTGTCCAAAGAAAAACAGGTATCTCCAAAGTGGCTACTTTTCAGGAGAGGCCAAAAACCTCCTGTAATTCGAATGGAAGTCAGTGGAACCAGACGTCTTTCCAAGCAGCTCTGGGCTGTTTCTGTTGGTCCATTCTTCATGAAATTCCAGCACAGTGTAAACAGCTGATCATGTGATCAAATGAAGCAAAAAAATAAAAATCAACAAAAATGGAGATACATGTTTTTCTTTGGACAGCGACGATATGTGCCTTGTGTGCGGTGCCCTATGGCTCACCCCTTACCTTTCCAATGTAAAGCGGCTTCTGTTCTGTGTACTCCTCAAGAACGAAGAACTGGTTCCAAACCCATCCTCTCTTCACTCTGCTGAGTGATTTCCCTCTCAGATCCTTCTCCACTTTATCTCCCCACAGGCCCTCAATCAGGGTCAATAACATCAACAGCACGATGAACATGGTAAAGTTCCTTCTGCTCAGACACACGTCTGCCATGGCAGTGGAGAAGCCTCTCAGGGAAGGTGGTCAGTTTGGATGTGAAGTTCAGAGAAGTCCTCTATCGTAGCTGCCGCTGATTTCAGGGGTCACCCTGTAAAAGCACAAACATGTCATAATGTCATATACTGCTCTCTATGTCTATAATGACATGATTCCCTTTTATATACAAGTTTCTGTTTGTAGGCGACATCAAAAGTCAGACACTCTTGCATCAAAGAATTATGCAGCTGGGCCAGATTTGGTGGAGGCCTTCCCTGGCACAATTCCAAGGAGAATTCCCAGTACATTGGGATTGTAGCACCTGCTGGTAGACTCGTATGACCGTACGCTTCCGTACACCTGCAGATTCAGCTACTTCCTTCACACTATGGTCTTTGGCCACGCCCAAATGCAGTCACTCCTTTTAGCCAATCATTAACATCTGCTCTGGAGCCATTTTCCACACATAGAACGAGACATTCCCTGCACTGTACCACCTCTTCTCAATCTATGGATCCCGTCACTCACACCCGGCAGGTATTTTTTGCCCCATCATTCTCAGGCAGCGCCACCTACAGTAGCCTAAATTACAGTACAGGGTGACTTGTTCCGTCCAGTGTGCTAATATTCTATATAGGAACACAGAAACTTTGGTGGCAGAAATGTCTTCTTCATTTAAATTTATTTAAATGAGTTTATATATAATAAAGTCAACAAATTTGGTCAATTTGGTAAATATATTTGCTTGTTTATTGCACAATTATGTTTAATATAGGAAAATACTGTAGAATATACTACTTCCTCATTTCCTGTATGTAATACCCTATGTATTTACAGTACCTGTAAACCTTCCTGCATATTTTCCTCATTTCCTGTATGTAATACCACTAGTAGAGGTTTTAGTTATATTTACAGTAACCTGTAAAAGCCTTGTTCCTGAGAAACACAGTCTGTAGTTTTAGACCAGGGGTTGGACAATGAAACACCTGGTTTTAGTCATTTGTAGGGCCGTAGGGCCTCCTTTTGTGGCCAATACAGCGTCAGTTCTTCTTGGGAATGACATATACTGCGTCCTGCACAGTGGTCAGAGGGAGTTTAAGCCATTCTTCTTGCAGGATAGTGGCCAGGTCACTACGTGATGCTGGTGGAGGTTCGTCCTTCTTGGTGGTATGCTGACATTACCCTGGATACCGTGGCTCTTGATACATCACAAAGACTTGCTGTCTTGGTCACAGATGCGCCAGCAAGACGTGCACCAACAGTTTGTCCTCTTTTGAACTCTGGTATGTCACCCATAATGCTGTGTGCATTGCAGTATTTTGAGCAGAACTGTGCTCTTACCTGCTAACTGAACCTTCACACTCTGCTCTTACTGGTGCAATGTGCAATTAATGAAGATTGGCCTATTTAGCCATGAGACCTCCCACACTAAAATGACAGGTGTTTCAGTTTCATTGTCCAACCCCTGTAAGTCAGCAATAGTTCCATTTAACATGAACAGTGTTTCTGTCCATTAATCTTCTGGATAGTTTAAATAAATCTATAAATAAAAATAAATAATGAATGGAAAATCTTGAAACTCAAAAATCACTCAAATATTGCAAAATGTTTTAGAGGACAGGGTAGAAAATTTAAGAGTATCACTAAAGCTAACATGCAGCCAATGAAAAACTAAATAATTAAAATAAACGATGACATTTTAAGCTGTATGTCACATGACCCCATCTGATCTTATTGCATGGCTTATACACAATGGTCAACTGTTACGTTTATGGCAAATGTTTCGCCCACCATCCTACTTTCCTACACACCGATTGACCCCACAGATTTTCCGATCATGCCACGTAGCTTTCAAAATTATAAAATGCCTGATCCAAAACTGGTTTAAAATGGCTTGACACAATGTGGCTCCAGAATTGTCTGGTCCATTTGCCTTCCCAGGAGCAAGGTTGGCTTTGGAGTGGCACAGAGATTGGTACCACTACCCTCTTATTTATGTTTTATGTGTTGTAGCTGCTTATTAATGGTTTTAGAGTGTTCATTTTCTTCTAATTAATTACCATTCATAAACCCATTTTAAACCATTCATAAGCCCATTATAATTGTAGCCTTATTCTAAATTGCTACCCTGAGATTTCATCCCTCATTAGTTGGGCCACTGCTCATCCTTCCCCGTGTCTCTAAGCTGCGAACAACACAGCCATAAAAAGATTGCAAATGGCTGTAAGGATAATTCTACCGAGTTAAATCTCTCCATCTTGCTCGGTTCGATGGAGCCCCTAATCCTGGTAGCCTACGTCATCTAAAGTTTCTTTGCGTGACTGTAGCGGGCTGACTCGATTCACATTTTCTTTTTTCCGCTGAAATTCCGTAAATGCTCATGACATTTGGGCAGTGTTTGATTGGAAACCCGGCTATAGCTCACTTCATCTCGTCGTTTTCCTTTCATCCAGCAAAAGCAGAGAGAGACCGGGCCTTATCACTTTTGACCTGAACTCTCTTTTTTCATTAAGTCAGACAGATGGCATCTGTTCATTTTGAATTTAATAGACAGACAGAAGTCTTTTTTTTGTGTGTGTGTGGAAAGAATGTTGTGTTTGAGGGGGGTGGGACCACCAATGAGCCGTAGAGGGAGAGTGTGTGAAACAGAAGCAGCAGAAAAAGAGCCTCCTGACTCCATTATTCTGTGTGAGGGGGTGTGTATTGTATAGTCTCGCACTCCATCACACTCTTAACCCTCACTTCATCTTCACTAAAGACACACAGGAGCCGGTCAAGAGCACTGGGCTTGGAGGGGTGGGGGGTGGTTGGGGTTTAGAGGGATTGCGGGGGCCCTGGGTCTCTTTTTAAAGCCTTAAAGGGGAATTTTGAAAATAACAATCAATGCTCTGTTTTAGAGAAGCCATCTGAATTGAGAAACCAGTAGACCTGTTCAAAGTGATGGTGATTGGAACCAGACGGGGTCTGTCTGAGACCCCCTTGAGATAGGGTTCTGGCCATGTCAGCATGGAGAGTAGAGGTTCCTAATGGTGCCCTAGATAATCCATCCCATGCAGCTTGAACATTCTCACACAGTTCCTGCAGATGGTGTGGTAGGGTTGGAGGTGGAGTGACACCTGGCTTTCTGGACATATCACACATGACAACAAACCGCTCATCTTGGTGTTGGCCACAGTGCCTCCACACACAGATTCGTTGTGTCATCTCCATGGGACTTGCTACTGAGAAAGACCTGCTGCCATTCTGAGCCACTCCATGAAAGTCTGGCTTGACACCAGACTGCCTTCACAAATGAGGCAAAGCCAGCATTATGTCTGTGCTAAAGACAACACGTCCTGGCTGATGGAGTAAATTTATACACATTGGACTGAACTACGCCTTTGAGTTTCCCAGGGGCTTCTTTTTAGAAAAACAGCATGCTCCTTCCTCCCGCACCTCCTTTCAGTCTTTCGGCGAACACACTGCCATTATGAAGTCAAATGAGCTTCTTCTGACCATGAAGGGTCAAACCTCACCGGCCCCCACCACACCACCCTTTGCATTCACCAACATTTTGTCACAGCTAATAAGCTGACATGCTATATTATTGTGGTGGCTAAACATTCCACATGTCTTTCAGAGCCTAATCTTATAGCGTTTTCTTTTCTTTTCTTTCTGCAGGAGCAGCTGGTACTTGTGGACTACCACACACACACACACAGGCTCACACAGAGAGGGGGCTGATGGATTGGAAGGACAGAGAGACCACATGAGAGAGATTTACCTCATGGAGGACAAGAGTCCATTCTTATCACAAGGTCAGAGGGAATTAGAAAGGAAACGAGTTGAGAAAAAGTACATTTTTCACCATTTAGACAAAAATATAAAGACATGAAACGTCTTGTTTACTTCAGAGGATAGCTGAGTACTGCAGTGTGGTTGTGTACTACAGCATGTATTCTAGTCCTCCAATATGTAATTGAATGCTGGAGCAGTTGAGGAGTACAGTTTGTATTTGAGTGCATCGTTCTGTATTTCAATGCTACAGGGTGTGTTTGGTACTACAGCATTCGTATTTCAGTACTACAATGTGTGGTTGAGTACTACAGTATGAATTACACTATTCTGTGTAGTCCTACAGACTGTATTTCAGTAGTACACTCTGTGGTTCAGTCCTAAAGTATTTCATTACTCAGTGGTGGTATTTCTGGTACTACAGTCATGTAGTAAATTACGAATATTACAGCATGTGTTATCCGTATTTGGTACTATCGATTTGAGTTCTACATTGTTAGTAAAACTACTTGAGTACAATGTGTTGCTTGAACCCTGGAGTGTGTATTTGAGTACTACAGCATGTAGTTAATTACAATTTGAGTTCTACCGCATGGAGTTATGTAACAGTATTTGAGTACTACCATGTGTATTTGAGTTCTACAGTATGTAGTTAATTACTGGTATTTGAGTACAATACTGTATATGAGCACTGTAGAATGTAGTTTGCTGCTAGTACTTGAGTGCTACAGTGGGTATTTGAGTACTACAGTATGTAGTTAATTACAATTTGAGTTCTACCGCATGTAGTTATGTAATAGTATTTGAGTACTACAGTATGTGTTAGTATTTTGTTCTTCTACAGTATGCAGTTATGAGTAACAGTATTTGTGAGTACTACAGTATGTGTCCATTACTAGTATCTGAGTACTACAATATGTAGTTAATTACAATTTGAGTTCTACCGCATGTAGTTATGTAACAGTATTTGAGTACTACCATGTGTATTTGAGTTCTACCGCATGTAGTTACATAACAGTACTACAGTATGTAGTTAATTACTGGTATTTGAGTACAATACTGTATATGAGCACTGTAGAATGTAGTTTGCTACTAGTACTTGAGTGCTACAGTGGGTATTTGAGTACTACAGTATGTAGTTAATTACAATTGAGTTCTACTGCATGTAGTTATGTAACAGTATTTGAGTACTACCATGTGTATTTGAGTTCTACAGTATGTAGTTAATTACTGGTATTTGAGTAAAATAGTGTATATGAGCACTGTAGAATGTAGTTCACTACTAGTACTTAGGTGCTACAGTGGGTATTTGAGTACTACAGTATGTAGTTAATTACAATTTGTGTTCTACCACATGTAGTTATGTAAAAGTATTTGAATACTACCATGTGTATATGAGTTCTACAGTATGTAGTCCATTACTAGTACTTGAGTGCTACAGTGGGTATTGGAGTACCACAGTATGTAGTTATTTGACAGCATTCAAATCTTACAGTGTGTATTTGAGTTCCCCAGTATGTAGTTAGTTACTAGTATTTGAATACAACAGTGTATGTGAGTGTACTACAGTGTGAATTTCAGTACTGCACTATGTATCTAATTTCTAGTATTTGTGAACTACAGTAAGTATCTAGTACTTGATTAGAACAGTGTATATGAGCATACAGTATGTGATTAATTATTAGTACCTGAGTACTACACTGTATTTGAAACAGAATCAGAGTCTAGTTGAGTAATGCGGATCGTTTTGGGGTGCTGCAGGTTAGATTTGAGTACTATGGTGGGTATTTTTATACTGCAGTGTGTATTTAAGTGCTGCACTCGCTTGCCTCCTCCACCAAGCAAGGTTTCCTAAAGATGCAGGCTGACTGAGAATGAGATCTGCTAAACAATATGTTCCTTCAAGCTTCTTTCAGCAGCTGCAAGTGTGTACACACACACACACACACATGCACCCGCACACATGCACCCGCACACATGCAGATGCACATACAGTGCTCTAATAGACAAACCATTACCTTTTCTTCATCGATAAACAGAAACAAGTATACAGAAAACCCCTTTTTATTTGTTATTATACAGTAAGATAAAACAGTATGTATAATAACAGGTAATACCTGTAATATTGCTAATCAACAATTGTAATGGCATTCCTACAACTCTCGTTTTCTCACACTCAGCACTGAAAACCTGACTTGTCTTCCTTGCATTGTGGGTGGTTGAGAAGCTACCCTGTGTGTGTGGTGCTGTATAGCATTATCCCAGGCCGATTTCACACCCAGCATGACCGTATCCTCCGATTTCTGTAGCCTAAATGGAGGTATATAGAGGTCGGGGGGCCATGGAGAGAGAGGCTGACTCAGACCCACACACATCGCTGTGTGTCATGGATAATTTGTTAACTTGAATTGATTTTGCATGGTGCCCAGTATCACCACCAGAGAGCCACTTCATACATTTGACCTCTGTAGCGTCCCTCAGCCTTAAAGGAAGTTAGGGGAAAAATCTCATTTACCCAGTAGTTTTGTCCCTCCCGTAAATGTAGCTGATCAACCTAAACCCTGGTGGTTGGTGTAGCTCAGCGGATAACACCACTGCCCGGCAGCGAGCCACCACCACATGTGGGAGACTGGAGTTCAAATCCCAGTCTGGGTGACTACGCTGTGCTACACCAATAAGAGTCCTTGGACAAGACTCCTAACACTACACTGACCTACCTGTAATATGATTAACCTTGTAAGTCGCTCTGGATAAGAGCGTCAGCTAAATGTAAACACCTCTGCTGTCTGAAGTTTGCTTCTTTAGTGCTGGAGCCTTCACGCTAATATAACTTTACATTTATGGACGTATATAATCACCAGTTATGCATACATCATCACATCTGTTATCTGTAGGTAATGCTGAAATTCAGGCTTGAGGATGGGGAATGCTCTGGAACACACTTGTCAATGAACATTGTTGGTCACTGTATCTACAAATGCGAGTTAAGGCTCGGCTGTGCAAACCAGAGGACACAGACATCCTCCCAACGTCTCGGGATTAAAGCTTATCTGAGACACAGTGTGGAAATGTATGGCCTGGTGAGTCCCCCTATTAATATTGGTATCATTGTGTTTTCCAGCCCAAAGAAGAAAGGACTATGTTTAATTTGATTGGTGTAATATTTAAAATGGTTGAGCTGCTTATGTAATTCATATATATATATATATATATATATATATATATATATATATATATATATATATATATATATATATGTATATGTATATGTTATATATATATAGTAGTGAAGCAGGAGGAAAAAATAGATACACACTTACAAATGTGTCAAATTAAAATCCAGGTCCACCCCAATTAGGTGCTAATGACTAGAGCACTGCTAGAGAATATCTTGGAGGAACTTTAGATATCTGCTCTGGTTTGCCTAGATCATTATGGCTAGATCAAATAAGCTCTCTGATGTGTTCAGAAAGTAGGCTGTAAATGCATATGAATCTGGGAAGCAGTTTAAGGAGATTTCCAGAGAGCAGACTGTATGATGCTGACAGAAGTCTCTAAGAAGTCCAAAATTTCATCTTCGGATGTACAAGTAGCTCCTGCCACTGTTAAAGTACATGTACCTTCTATTAGCACAAATTTGACCTACATAGGAGATGCACCAATAGAGCTTTTGCTTTCTAAAAAGAGCCTCAGGGCAAGCCGCGTTTGGTGATAACCAGAGACAGCATTTGATCAGAACAGATCAGACTACAACAGAATTGGGTGCAACCTGAGAAACAACTATATGGAAATGCAGGGTGTTGAAAATGGTATGGTTTGGTGCTGCTTTGCTGCCTCAAGGCCTGGCCAGCTTGCAGTTATAGAATCGACTATGAATTAGCTTTTATTTCCAAAAGAGTTTGAAGAGAATGTAAGACCATCTGTAAATAAGCTAAAGATGTGGAACAGGATAACAACCGCGAACATGCAAGTGCAGCCACCACGAACTGTCCCAAAAGGAAGAAATGGAGGGTTCCTGAAATGGCCAAATCAAAGTCTAGTTTAGAATCCCATTGAAAGTCTGAAGAGAGGAGGGCTGCATATCGTTGCTGTCCAAACAAAAACAAGTATCTTCAAAGTGGCAACTTTACAGGAGAGGCCAAAAACCTCATTCGATTTTAATGTAAGTCAATGGAACCAGACATCCTTCCGAGCACTTCTGGGCCATTTCAGTTGGTCCGTTCATCATGCAAATCTCACAGTGTGTAAATGGCAGCCGCTGTTTTCAAATGATGCATAAAAGTCAAAATGGACAAAAATGGAGATACATGTTTTTCGTTGGACAGCGTCGGTATGCAAGAAAGCACTCAAGGTCTTAATTATTATATACATACTTCTATACATACTATTAAACTGTGTATCAAATACTGATATGTCCTCAGGTGTCAAAAAAGAACCGTTTAATGGGTTCTATTTACTTCTTCATATGGTTGCGTCTCATGACTGCTAATAGTAATGGTAACATGATATTACTGAACCCAATCTCTCCGCTACCGTTCAATATTTCCCTTTAACGCATTAGTTTTTTGGGAAATTAGTTACAATTTAACTGTTTCTCCATTCTGTGACCTCATTTTGACCCGTGTTGGTTAATAGTCAGCTGAAGGCCCATCCACTTGGAACAACTTTGCCTTTCCACCATCAAAGTCTGGTGTATGAGTTACCAGACAAATTTCACACTCCAGAAACCCTGAAACATCCCATTAACGTCCACATCCTCCACTTCCTCCCCTTAGCTTTCATGAGTAGAGCGTGAAGGCAGATGTGTAAACACCGACTCGCATACACAAGCATGATGTGTCTCATGTTACTTAAAGTGCTCAGCCAAGGTATGTACGAACTGAAACCTATACCCCAACGTTTAGCACAATCTAAAATGCGCGTCTAAGTCACTGCACTTTTGCACTGCAGACTGTGTCGAGTTGTAAATGACCTCATGCAGACTTTCTTATATGGTTTGAGACACTGTATGAGATATCGTTATCTATAAAAGTATGTGGCATAGCATAAAAATAGGACTAGTATAAGTTTTAAAGACCATTATTTGTCCACTTTTCCCAAAATTGTCCTGGTTCAATTCTGGCACACATTCGCAACTTTCATCTGGCCCAGCCCACTTGCCAAATGGATTGGGACTATGCAAGATGTTTGCAAGATGTGGGACCAGATTAGGACCACGCTTCAACCAAAAGTAGGCAACTTTGTTGTATCTCTGCCAGAAGTGGGCCTGATCTCTTATGGAACGTGTGGGCCACTTATGGCTCCCATGCAGTTTGTCTGTAGCAGGATCTCTGCCAGAAGTGGGCCTGATCTGTTTTGGACCTTGTGGGCCACTTGTGGCTCCCATGCAGTTTGTCTGTAGCAGGATCTCTGCCAGAAGTGGGCCAGATCTGTTTTGGCACGTGTGGGCCACTTTTGGTTTCCATGCAGTTTGTCTGTGGGCAGGATCTGTGCCAGAAGTGGGCCAGATCTGTTTTGGAATGTGTGGGCCACTTTTGGTTTCCATGCAGTTTGTCTGTAGGCAGGATTTGTGCAAGAAGTGGGCCAGATCTGTTTTGGACCTTGTGGGCCACTTGTGGCTCCCATGCAGTTTGTCTGTAGGCAGGATCTGTGCAAGAATGTGGGCCAAACGCATGTTTTAAATGTCTGGGCCATCTTCGGCTCACTGCTGATTGCCAAGTGCCGAGAGTGGGCCATCTTTGCCAGATGTGGCCCACATCTGCATGCTATCTGGGTTGTCCGTTGCGATGTGTATGACAGTATGTCATACAGTGATAAATGGATTTAAACATGATGCTAATCAGCAAGGTAAGAATGAGCACAATGCTAATTTGTTTTCATTACTTTGTTACTCATAGCTTCAGTTCACAACTAACAAGAAAAAGAAATGTTCCCCAACATGTCATAACTCATCGGCTACATTTGTGGAAAAGTGATTTTTCCACCAAACCATCAGCATTTCCTGATGCAAATCTGTCCACTCTGAACCCATTTTCGAATGGCCACGGTTCACTAAGCAACCAAACTGCTAACTCTTCCCTTTCACGGCTTGCCTCCCTAGCGCTCTCTCATTACTCTGTAACTTAGCGTAAAATTGTGGTTTTGTCATTTATAGGGACATTTAATCAGCCATTCATGCTGTGCGCTGGTGCATGGCTATGATGTCACCATGCATGAGTGTCATCCACCAAAGTCTGTCATTATCAGCACTGCAACACTGTTTAATGTCTGTCTGTTGGTCTCTGGCCTCTGGCTAACATGACTAATTGCTAACAGTCTGTTCTACAGCGTATATTTACATGCTTGCTAATCTGCACTGTGTACTCATGCTGTGTTGTGCTAAAGATCACATGCCACTATTGGCAAACGTGTTGAGGCTAAAGCTCCGTTTACATTATAGCGGTCGTGGGCTGATGCCAAACTAGTGATTCCATGCTCATGTAGCAGCAAGCCAATGCCCACTGCATGGGTCAGCTAAATGTTCTGTAGGCCACAGTGGGGGGAAATAAACCAGAGGTTGATTTTAATGGCAAGCACTAAATGATTAGAGATAAAATCCATGTGAGTAGTTGTCGGCTCAGCCCTGTCAAATTCCTGGACTCTCAGTAGGTGAACCTGATTTCTCATTAAATTGCTGGTAGCTGTGCTCACTGTTTCTTACTAAACTGGTATTAGCTGGTGCAGTCTAAGATAGAAAAATACCAGTTCAGCTACAAAACCTAATCTTCTTGGGTAAAGTGTAGTGCCAAACATGTCACCAGCTGTGTAACCTGTCCCACACCTACATCAAAGGTATGCTGCACCAATCAAACTAGAACAGGTGTAGTCAGGGCAATTGCCACTCAGTGATGTCCAGGATGAATAGACTTCTACAGAGCTTTTGTGAAAAATTATAGTCAGTAAATTATTTTTTAGATATGTGAACACATGTTGAGTGCATTTCAAGTTTTATACAGTTTCCAATTGATCCAGCTCACAAGTCAGTGAGCTGACCAGCTTGCCAGCAGCCAGCCCTCAGCAGCTGTAATGCCAAACAATCAGTCTTCAGTAGCAAAAATACGAAAGTTACAGTAATGCCAATTAAACAGCCCTCAGTATTCACAGTGCCAACCAATCAGCCCTTACTAGCAGTAAAGTCAGCCAATCAGCACTTAGTAGCAGTAAAGCCAACCAATCAGCCCTGATTAACAGTAATTCCAACCAAACAATCCACAGTTGCTGGATTGCCAACTAATTAGCCCTCAGTAGCAGTAATGCCAACCAATCAGCCCTCAATAGTAGCACTGCCAACCAATCAGGTCTTATTGGCAGTAATGCCAACCAGTCAGTAATCAGTAGCAGTAGCGCTAACTAAACAGCACTCAGTGGGATCAATTCCCACAAATCAGTCCTCAGTTGCAGCAATGCCAGCCAATCAGCACTCAGTAACAGTAATGCCACAGTTAGCCATTAAAGCTAATAGTTTATTCAATACTACCCAACTGTCTCCAGGTGCTTAGCATTGCAGCTATGAAGCTAGTGTAGCTAACAAGTAATGGAAGCTTTTGGAAGCCCAACATGTGTGAACACAAACTTTGCCATCAGGGCGATGTTGGTCTGGGTATGAGTATGGGTTGTTACAAAATCAAAACTCCTACTCAGTATGCCACCAAAATAACCCAACGTGATTTACCAGCATTATGTCAACACAAGCATCGTTGGGCCAATGTTGAGCCACTGTATAGTTGCTATATGGATGCATGCGCTGTCATATGATCTGTCATCAGATACAAAACAAGTTTAACAGTGCAAACTTACAAAACAGTGGATTGCTCTACATATAAGTTGTAATAAACAGGAATTATTCTGATTTTTTTTGTTAATTAAGTGAGGAAATTTCCACTTTATAATAAATGAACTGGTAAATTTTGTGCTTTTATAGAATGTGTATTTACAAGGCTATTTATTTTAGTTGTTAGGTGTCTGAAATGTACTTGATGATGTGGTTTCTGACACTGTAATCTATAAACCTATCATTTAGTCAGAAGCCACAGAAACAAGTGGATGTCTCTGGTGTAAATGCTCTAAACTGGATTTATTCCTCTAACCCATTTATGCTAAACTGCAGATTACATTCACCTGCTAAACATTTGATAAACTGTATAACAGAATGTTATAAGTACAAGCACCTCCTTACCTCCTCCTTCCTTTCCTTCTGTCTTTCTGTGTAAGCTACAGGTCTCGTCTCTTACTCCTTCAGCAGGGTGTCAGACTTCCTGTTTCACTGCATCACTTCACTCTGAGCCACTCTCAGTTCAAACTGCTCAGTCAAACGTAACCCAGTTACTGTCCTACGGTCAGTGGCAACCAATGAGAATAAAGGGAATCCTGAGAGGAGGGGTGAGAGGAGAGAAAGGGAGAGAGGGTGAGAAAGGGGGAGAGTGAAAGGGGGAGCGCAATAAATGAAGAGTGGAGAGAATAAGATACAGTAGAATATGAAGAAAGAAAGACAGAATGAAGAGAGAGAGAGAGAGAGAGAGATAGAGAGAGAGAGAGAGAGAGAGAGAAAGACAGGGAGGGGAGAATGAGAAGGGAGAGAGATTAAAAGAAGCAAGAGAGAAGTACAGAAAGTAAGCAAACAGAGATGGTGAGAGGAGAGAAAGCAGGACGAGAAAGGGGAGAAGGATTAGAAAATGAGAGCGAGAAAGGAGACAGACAAAAAAGGGAGAGATGAGATAGAGAGTAAGAAAGAAAGAAAAGAAAAAAGAGGGTGAGGGAAGATAGGAGAAAGGAGAGATAGAAAAAGAGGGCAGAGAGACTGCAGGAGAGGCAGAAAAAAGGGTGGAAAGAATAAAGTGAGGAAAAAAGAAAGAGAGAGAACGACAGAGTAAAAGAGAGAGAGGAGAGTGTAGAAAAAGAAAATGAAGAATAAGAGAGATAAAGGAGAGTGAGCTAATAAGATATTGAGTGAAAGGAAAAGAGGAGAGATATAAAGGGTAATAAGAAAAAAGAAAGAGTGAGAATGGAGAGGGGAGAAGGGCAGAAAGAAAAAAAAACTAAAAGAAAACAGAGAGACAGAGTGAGAGAAAGAAAGCTAGACAGAATGAAAAAGGTGAGAGAGTACAAGAGAAGGAGGGATAAGAATGAAAGAGAGAGAGAGGAATGACAGAAGGAAAGACAGGTGTGAGAAAATGGAGGCGGAGAGAAAGTATAGAGAGAGACAGTGAGAGGGAGAAAAAAATAGCGATTAAAAAACACAGTAGAAGAGAGTAAAAAAGAAAGAGAATGAGAGAAGAAAAGAGGAGAGAGACGAGCTAGAGAGTAAGTATGTAAGTAAGAGAGAAGAAAGAGAGAGTGGGAATGCTGAAAGAGAATGACAGGGAGAAAGAGAGGAGGAAGAGAAAAAAGAATGATGAATAAGAATGAGAGGGTAAACAGAGAGATATATAGATAAAAGAAAGACAGAGCGAAAAGAGAGAGAGAGAAACTGAATTGAGCTGAGAGACTGCACTCAAGTGCTGCTGCCAGAGCTACTCACTTCACCTCAGGAGATCTGCTAGTGAATAAACAGTGGGAGCGTATTGCTCTCAGTGTGCTCGGTCGTGTGTTTGGGTGGAGCGCGAGTAAAGAAGTCAAGGGAAGGAAAAACGAGGGACAAACGGAGGATAAAAAAGTCATTCCGTTTGTTTCTTTATTGCTACACTCAGTCTTCTTGCATTTTAATGAACCTGTTAGAGGAGTGAAGGGATTTCCAATAGGCCAATCTCAAAGTTACGTCAGATTAGCGCATTAGCCCGGACTCAGCAAAGCAATTAGTTTCCCAAATCAGCGTGAAGATTGAGGAAATGAGGTGCATGAGCAAACACAGACGATTTGTCATGGCCGTGCGGAACACATCTGATGCTAATAGCAACCTGTGTAGCTGTAGCTTCTTGAAATGAATCGTGGAATCGGTAAAGTGGCCCAGGCTGTGTCACCGTGACCACTGAGAGCGTGACTGATTAATGGCAGTAATGTGGATTAATTACATTTTAGATCAGTGGGAATAATTGTAGGACACGTGGAATAGCGTTTCTAGTTCTGCCCTTAAAGCGAGAGTTTGGCTGGAAGTGATACACAGTTTGATTTGATGCAATCAGATGCTCTTTGATTAAAACCATGTCGAATTAGTTTTGTCTTTTATCTTTAAGGTGGTTTTGATATGAGTGTGATAATAACACTAATAATATTAATAAATAATATTCTTTGATTAGAGAAAGGTGATGAAACTGAATGTAAGCCAAGTCAAATGATCTGACAGTATCCAATAAGAATGTTTTGGCCTCTTGCAGCATCTTATCATTAACTCATGTCTGTAACTCCATATTTATTGCTTGGCTCATCATCATTTAACGTTAGTCATTCGTGTTACTTCTCTTGTTCATCGTTTATTGTGAGCTACATTTGGTGCTATAGCTTCTCACATCCAGTCCGAAGTGTACATCCCAGGTGCACACTTAATACTAACACCAACTAGTTTTTGAGTGTGTAGTAAATAGTACAGTTACGGAAATTCAGAAACTATGGCTGTATTTGAAATGGCGTACTACATACAGTACTGCTCACATAATAAATCTACCTAATAGTAACATGTAGTATGTGACCAAATTATGCTAAATCTGTAGTGCACTGAAGCCAGAGTTACTAGTATACAGGGGGATCTATCTTCATGGCGTACTGTATCCCATCATGCACCACGGGTTCAGTTTTAGAGTGAAATAGCCGAGGGTAGCTAAATGGCTAGGCTAAACGTTAGGTGAACTAAGCACTGTTAGCAGCAGCTAGCTCTATACAGTGGATACAGTAATAACAGCTCTGAGGTAAAAGTGAGGGTAGTGCTTGTAGTCGGATAGGTTTTCATCAGAATGTGCCTCAGAAAGTTAAAATATACAGGTCTGAAGATTAATAAAAGACAAACTCGCTTTAGAGGATCAGTTTTAGAGTGAAATAGCTGAGGGGAGCTAACAGCTAGGCTAACCGTATCTCAGGTGAACTGAGCAGCGTTAGCAGCAGCTAGCTCTAAACAGTGGATACAGTAATAACAGCTCTGAGGTAAAAGTGAGGGTAGTGCTTGTAGTGGGATAGGTTTTCATCAGAATGAGCCTCAGGAAGTTAAATATACAGGTCTGAAGATTAATAAAAGATGAACTCGCTTTAGAGGATCAGTTTTAGAGTGAAATAGCCGAGGGGAGCTAACAGCTAGGCTAACCGTATCTCAGGTGAACTGAGCAGCGTTAGCAGCGGCTAGCTCTAAACAGTGCATACAGGAATAACAGGCAAATGTGAGGTAACTGGTCATGTGGCTGTATTAGCATACTGCATTGTGTGTTAAAGCTTGTTACTGTACTACATACTTCACACAGGGGACAGTATGCAGTATTGTAGTGGGCTATTTCAAATACGGACCATGGTGAGCAGCAATGTGACGATAAATAATGTGTTTATTGATTTGCATTTTCTAAATACACCTCAACCGAGTCCAGCTTGGTAAGATGTGCGCTTCATCACTTCCTGTTAGGATGTAGTATGCTAATATTGTGTGTTCTATCCCACCAATTTCATAAAAATTAATACAGAGTATATACTGTGTAGTATTAGTGCATCGTACACAACTGAGATGCAGCCCAGTTCTGCCGTCATAGCCTTTTACACCATTGTGTAATGGGTTCCTTTCTGGTTCATGTACCTAATTTTGAAATTTTGAAATAAATAGCTTCGGAACCCGAAATGTTTTTTCTCATCTGGAGTCAAGTAATAGTAGTCTCTTTGACATGTATCATAATGACATCTGTGGCATCTGTGTCAGTTGTTGCAGAAGAAGGAAGGCCACACTGGCTGACTTTGCTTTGGGTTTGGCACACCTTCCAATAGAAAAGACTCCATGAATTGCGATAAACTAGCAACCAGTCCTGACATCGGCTCCGGCACCCTGCGGCACCCAGGATAATAAGCCACTTAGATAATGAATGAATGAATGAATGAACTAGAAAAGTAAATTTCCTGAAGGAAACGCGGGATGGTTGCGCAGCTTGCTCAGTGAGGAACGAGGGATGAGTAAACGAGCGCGGGTCGGTATGACTGTGGATTAGCGTCTGGGCCCTTAGTGAGTATGTGAAGTTTGGTGGCTCTCGGGCGTACGAAAGCATTACTGCCTGGTTTGGGTCAAAAATGACTGGGACTCAATGGGAGGAACAGGGGATGAATAAACGACAGATAGAGGAGTGCGGGTCAGTATGGCTGAGGGTTAGTGATGGGGGCCTCCCCTTAGTGAGCATGTGAAGTCTGGTGGCTGTCGGGCAAAGGAAACAGCTGCGCTTAGGAAACTCTATGGGAGGGACGAGGGATGCAGAAAAAAACAGGAGAAACGAACGAATGCGAGTCAATCCATTACTGCATGCCTGCTCGGGGCTGTGCCCCCAGCTATTGTATCCGATTTGGTGTCTCTAGCTTGAGCGGAAGTAGGTTAGATAGGCACATGTTTTTCGATCCTATTCATTCTCTAAGGGAAAAAAATTCCGGAAAAAGTTCCTTCCTACTCGGAATCAGTGCATCCGATCAAAAAGCTGTATACAAGCCCGCCTCAGCGTATCATACCAGACAATCTGGAGTTGAAACGGAGTTGATATCTCGAAAACTGCAGGACGAGTTAGTTGGCGATGAAATGGGAGAAAAATAAAAATCGAATAACAGTATGGTTTTTATTATGCTTTGCAATGCGCAACCATAATAAATGAATGAATAGACACTTAACTTTACTGAAGTACTGAAGTTCACTACACACCACCACCAGATCTTTCCATATTTTCACTGTGCACCAGTCTATTTCAGATTACCCTATAGAAGTGGCCAGATGTCATTTCTGGACATTGTTGACATAACTTGCATTTGTAGAAGCAGCTACAATCAGCTTATTGATAATTTGTCAAAGCATTCCTGGGCCCATGTGGTGCATTCAGCTTTGACCTTGATTGAAAGATTTCTCATGTTTCTTTGACTCTTTTGATGATATTATGTACCATAAAAGGTGATATACCTTATATCAATGCACTGATGGATTACTGGCAGTTTTTTTTGCCCATCTTTTTCTACCCATCCTTGCGTCTTTTATACTTAACCCTTTAACTTCCTGCTAAACTTCTTCGTAGAGCACATTTTATGTCACTATATTTTAATAAAGAAGGTGCTGAACTTAACTCAACCTGATTGTGCCATGTTTACCAATCGGCAGAGGCTTTCAATAGATACGCCCTTCCTGCTCTCATACACTGAGGAATGAAGCAACAAGTAAATCACTCCACGTGTGTGGACGGTTTTGTGTTTGCTCATTTTATCAGCATTATAGTTTCTGAGGTTTCGATGGAAAGAATTATGTAACTTTATACAACAACAAATTATTTAAAAAAAAACTGTTACCAAACAGTCTGATTATGTCTTTAGGCTAAAGATGTCTTTGCTAAGCTAATGTAATGTGCTTTATTATTATTACCCTAGACAAAGAAACAAATTTTTTTTTTTTTCTGAGGACATTAAAACGCAAACATGACATCACCTGTTTAACATGCTTTTTAAACATTTCACTGCATTTCAAGTCGTAAAACTTGCAGTGTTCAGAACAAGCTTTTATTTACAAGAAACAATGACGTTGATAAGACAACGCATTGAAGACCTCGCCTCGCCTCGCACTGCTTTCCTTTAAAGTCAAACTGAATTTATAAGGCATGGCATTCGCTGTTTATCAGCATTTCACATACTGTCCCAGCTTTTTGTGTATGTTGCCAAACTATCGCTTTAATGTCAGAAAGTTTCCCTATCACTTGCTCACACTTTATCCTTCTTTTCCTCCCGCTCTTCACTCTCTCCTCCTCTCTGCGGCTCTTTAATCTTCCTGACAGGCTAATTTACTCCGTTTCTGCAGCTTCCCCTAAAAAATACAGATGAGGGCCCATTGTCCTCGGTCAAAGCAGATGGTCAAAAGGTTTCTCTCTTCATCAGCCCAGTGATGCCCCCCCACCTTCCTCAATCTCCCCTCTCCTTCCCCAATCTCCCCCCTCCCCACCATAACGACCCCCACCAAACCTCCCCCACAGCCTATTCCCTCCTTTCAATATGTTCTCCTCCCATTTGGCAGGCCATTCTTCTCTGCTAGACCTTCTGAACCTCTTTGTCTCTTTGAGGGTCCGCCTGGTTAGCGCCCTCACCAATCTGTCACAGCATGCTTGGCTAAGCACTCAGAAAAGCCACAGTTGCCCCTGTTGTGTAAGAGAAAAGTGGTGTGTGTTTGTGTGTGACTGATTCTGATGGCATTCTAGCTAAATGCACCGTGGCGTCCTGAGCAGAGCGGAGGAATGAGCGAGGAAAGGCGCTAACTAGCAGAACGAATGTGGGGCTAACCAGCAGAACGAATGCGGCGCGAACTAGCGGAACGAATGTAGCTGAGTTTTGACAGGATTTTATAGGAATGCTAAGGCCCCTTTGGGAGTAGATGGTGCGGAGGGGTTAGCGTTAACATGATCTCAGTGGAAGGCCACAAAAGACCCACAGCTAGCGTAGAAATAGATTAGCTACAGTCAAAGCTGCTCAGAATACTCCACATCCAATCAGAAGGATATGGGTTTTAAGGGAACATGCTGATCATCAATGTTCTTACTTGAAGTCCCCAATCCCCCCTTGAGGAATAGGTATTATTACGCCTCTGTTTACATTCCGTATTATTGATTTTCAGCCCTAGCTTATTGAAACAAGCAGAGATATTGTGTAGAAAGTGCATATTCAGAACTTTCTATCCACACGGATAGAAAGAATGTAAAACAATCTTGTCATCCTACATTCATCCTGTTTATTTTTTGACATTGGAACAAATTGGGAAGCGTGCCGACTGGACACTGTTGTTTCTTCTCGTTTCTGGTTACTAAGCATGTTTCCTCTATTTTCCAGAACATCTGTAATGCATTCAGTGCTGAGTGGACTTCAGGTAGCTTCTCTGTGAGAACTGTCGAGAAGTTTATAGAACTTTTTAGGATCTTAATAGATCCTAATAGATCATCTCTGTAGTCTTCTAGCAGCAGTTCCTGATTTTTACTGTGTTGCACTACTTACAGTGGTCACTGGTTTCTCTGGTAAGAGTGACTGAGGTTCATTCACACGTTCTAGAACTGTCTAGGGCTGTCCAGTAGTGTACACAGCAGTAGAAATAAAAGTGTGTTAAAACTTCATAACTACATTGAATTTAGAGGGCATCAAGAGGCTGCTGCATTCGGCAGACCAGAGCGCAAATAGTACTGAGTGAAAGCATCTGCTAGGCCTACAAAGCATACTTTGGCCTGCTTGTCAGGCATCAAGACTGTGGGGACCTAATTTCTCCAGGAAATCTCTTAAGAGTAAAGTGGGGAGTCACCGCAGTCTAGCACAACATCATTGCGACGTTGACGTGGTGTTAAGAGCAGTCATCGGTACGGTCTGTGTGCATGTAGTCCTGCATCGTGTAGCTGTCTGCCAATGGATGACTCGGAGGGCATCACTGATCGGTGAATGTTCCCACCAAGTTACTTTGCTGTCCTGTATCTTTTCACGCACTGCGTTAATATCTTACACACTACATAAAATCCATAACTGTGGTCAAAAAAACTTCGACTGCGATTAATATAGATGTTTTAGTTGACATTTTACACATTAAAAAAATTCAAGCATAAGACCTGAAATCCTGAATCATTCCGACTTGTTCTCATACAGCTGCTCAACCTTGGAAACCTATTTCATGAAGCTCTTGAGCTCTTGAAGTTCTTGAGGCTTTCAGATCCAGTTTGGAAGTATTTGATTAAGCCAATGAGATCTTCTTACATGCTATGTGAGTTTGCATGGTCTACCATTTTGTGGCTGCTATTAATCACTTCCATTTCACAATATTAGCATGTTAAGTTGACTAGGGCAGGTCTAGCAGTGCAGATATTCAAAGGATCTGCCTTGATATCTTGGAAATGATGTTCGATCCCAGCACAAGCAGGTCTGGACAAATATTTCCAGCTCTATAATAAACTCCTTGAGCAGTCAAGGTCATTGATTTCATTGCCACCAAGCAGAAGGGCTTTACGGACGCCTTCCCTTTGTTTCTGTCTGCCTGTCGTTCTCTTTCTCTGTCACTCTCTCTACAACGACATCCACCAGGGAGGGCCATGAAAGAAAGAAAGGGGGGCGGGAGAAGAGGAGGGGATAAATCCTGGGTGTTGTTGAAGATCTGAAGGTGGTCCTGATGCAGATTAATCTTGAGGCCTTCAGAAAAAGGAATCACGCTAAGAAGTCCTACCTAAATCTCAGCAGGCTCTACGATCCGTCACCGAGTTTCATCATGAATTTCTCCCCGGTGGACGAGATAAAACAAGAGGAGGAGAGGAGAGCAAAATATAGCAGAAGGTTTCATCTCCTTGAGATGTTTGAGGAAGGAGGAGTTTATGAAGGAATGGTGAGATCACGGCACCATGCTTTAAAGTTGCCTGGAACCTATGTGAAACTAAATTCCCACCCAGAAAGCATAAAGGCCTGCTTTTCCAGGAATTTCCAGGGAACACGAAATGCCGTGTGCATTACTAAATGTAATTTTTTTAACAGATTAGATGAACATAAGCTGAAATCAGGCAGAATGGTGGCAAATTATGTTAACTGAGACAACTCTGTACTGAAAAAGCATAATTTAAAAACATTACTACTTTGATCTCAGCATAATGCGGCTAGACACGTCTGTGCAATATTTCATTTATCATTTAATTACTTTTAAAGAATGCTTACATTGCACATATTGCATGCAGAGTACACACACATGAACACACACACACAAATATACAGAAATATATACAGGGGTTGGACAATGAAACTGAAACACCTGTCATTTTAGTGTGGGAGGTCTCATGGCTAAATTGGACCAGCCTGGTGGCCAATCTTCATTAATTGCACATTGCACCAGTAAGAGCAGAGTGTGAAGGTTCAGTTAGCAGGTAAGAGCACAGTTCTGCTCAAAATACTGCAATGCACACAACATTATGGGTGACATACCAGAGTTCAAAAGAGGACAGATTGTTGGTGCACGTCTTGCTGGCGCATCTGTGACCAAGACAGCAAGTCTTTGTGATGTATCAAGAGCCACGGTATCCAGGGTAATGTCAGCATACCACCAAGAAGGACGAACCTCCACCAGCATCACGTAGTGACCTGGCCACTATCCTGCAAGAAGAATGGCTTAAACTCCCTCTGACCACTGTGCAGGACGCAGTATATGTCTTTCCCAAGACGAACTGACGCTGTATTGGCCGCAAAAGGAGGCCCTACACCATACTAATAAATGATTGTGGTCTAAAACCAGGTGTTTCAGTTTCATTGTCCAACCCCTGTATATATATATATATATATATATATATTACTGATACGGTAAACAAGCTATGACATAAGTAATTATCTATGTATCTAATCACCAGCTCAATAGACATTCATAGACACTCTTTTTCCCTCTAATTTTACACACATCCCAGATTCCTTTGAGATCCAAGGGCTGAAAATTAGTCCCAAAGGTAAGACGTCCTTGACCATTTACGAGATTTCCAAGACTCCCTGAAACTTTGGATGAAGAGTGAAATATCTCACATAAGTCCTTACAATTGCCTGCTGAGGAAGGTGTTTTGACAAGGGTTGAGGCTCAACCGGCCCAGCGCTGCTCTAAAAGAACTAGGCCTGTCCAGGATATTTCCCTTTATATCCAAGCTTGATTGCATTAACTCTTTATAATTTATTATAACTTAATATTTTTTGGAATGTGTTTCTGCGGTTCACTTCAGAATCAGTGTGGATTTACAGGAGCAGTGTATTTGTCCAGGCATTGTACTTTTTTGTGTTTGTATTTTATCTACTCTCCCAAATTTTGGAACAGGTTTTGCATATTGTTACACATTGTTGACACCCATGTACAAAAGCCCCCCACCCCAGTCTCTGAAGTCCCAGTTTGACATGGTTATCGGGTGTATTGTGTAATGGAAGGATAATCCTTGCCTCTGCCATGTCTCTCTCTCTGGATGCGCTGTCTGCTTCTGCCTGCAGGCTGAGATTGCGTGTATGTGTTTACCTGCAGTAAGCAGCCGTTGTCAGTGTGTATGAAAGGCAGGAATGTGCTGCTGTCTGACAGAATTACTCTTCCACAGCGACTCTCACTGCAGCTTTCACAACATACAACACCCCCCTACATCCCTCCACACCTGCGCAGCCTACATGGGAGTGCGTATGTGTGGAAAATGGCTTCAAGCCAGATGATAATGGTTGGTAAAAGGGAGTGATTGCATTTGGGCATGCCAAAGGCCATAGTGTAAAGGACGTAGCTGCATCTGCAGGTGTATGGAACGTACAGGTCTAACAGCAGTGCCTAAAAGCCCAGTCTACAGGAAACTCTCCTCAGCATTGTGCCAGGGAAGGCATCTACCAAATCTGGCTCAACTGATTTGTGTGTGTGGATGAGACACAGAGGTGCTGCTTAGTGTCAGTGCTGGACTGAGAATCGTCCGCCAACCAAAACTATCCAGCCAGCAGTGTCTTGTGGGCAGCGTCCTCTGGGCAGCGTCCTGTGGGCAACGTCCTGTGGGCAGCGTCCTGTGGGCAGCGTCCTGTGGACAGTCTTCTGTGACCACTGACAAAGGACTAGAGGATGACCCGCACAAACTATGCAGCAGCAGATGAGCTATCATCTCTGACTGTACATCTACAAGGTGGACCAGCAAGATAGGAGTGTCTGCTAGAGTGGACAGTGAGTGGACTGGCTGATCCACTCACAGCAGTACAACACACAACTGCACAGTTCTTCGATGCAACAGTGTCTGAACATTGATGTGGCCTACATCCAGAAACTTCCAGCTCATGCCAATTCCAATCACAGCTGCTATTTCAGTCACAGGTGACTGATATTTTGTCAAGTAAGCTTACGAACAGCATTTGTAAAGTTGAAAGAGATCCACATAAAGCAAAGTTTCTAAAGGACAACTCTTAAATTGGTTAAAGTCTCAAACATGCCCCTTTCCAAGGCAGGCAGGGGCACTAGGTTAAGGTAGACAGCTGCCTAGGGCCTCCAGGGGCTCCAGCAAAATGCAAATTAGAAATACTGAATGGCTGCATTCAAAATAGCACACTACTATAATGCCCACTGCAGACCACAGTGGTATGTACTGTATACTATATACTCCCTCTGTGTGTGGTATACAGTACAGTAACAAGTTCTGACCTACAGTGAAGTACACTAATACAGTCACATGACCAGTTACCTCACACACACTGAACTACTATAACTGAGAGACATACAGGGGTTGGACAATGAAACTGAAACACCTGTCATTTTAGTGTGGGAGGTCTCATGGCTAAACTGGACCAGCCCTGGTGGTTCATTAATGCACATTCACAGTAAGACCAGTTAGCAGGTTACACAGTTCTGCTCACAATGCACACAACATTTATGGGGAACATGAGTTCAAAAGACACAACACTGTTGGTGGTCTTGCTGGCGCATCTGTGACCAAGACAGCAAGTCTTTGTGATGTATCAAGAGCCACGGTATCCAGGGGTAATGTCACATACCACCAAGAAGGACGAACCTCCACCAGCATCACGTAGTGACCTGGCCACTATCCTGCAAGAAGAATGGCTTAAAATCCCTCTGACCACTGTGCAGGACGCAGTATATGTCATTCCCAAGACGAACTGACGCTGTATTGGCCGCAAAAGGAGGCCAATCATAATGACTTTAAGAAATATCCCTTATTCATCATCAAACCTGATCACAGAAAAGAGTACATCCAAATTTCACCCACTGTTTTGTTTTCCATCAAATTTGTCTTTGCTATATCTGTACTATCAAACTCACGCCTGGTAGGAATGTATGTCGGTTTGAGCTTGATTTGCTGTTAACTAACTAACCAAAACTATTATCATTACTACCAATGACAAACATAAAGAGAGAAAATGACAATAATACATCAGCTGTGCTCATTCACCAGCCACCTCATCAGGTCCTTGTATCAACACTCAGTGTTCATTTATCAGCTTACTATATAAATGCACCTTGCACTTCTACAAATACAGGCTGTAGCCCATCTGTACCAATGCACACTTTGTTAGCCAGCTTTTGCCCTGTTCTGTAATAATCAGGACCCTCACAAGACCACCAGAGCCGGTATTATGTGGGTCATTCTCATCACTGACTATGGTGGTGGTATGAGTGGATGAGACACAGAAATGCTGCTCAGTATCACTGCTGGACTGAGAATCGTCCGCCAACCAAAACTATCCAGCCAGCAGTGTCCTGTGGGCAGCGTCCTGTGGGAAACGTCCTGTGGACAGTGTCCTGTGACCGCTGATGAAGGACTAGAGGATGACCCACACAAACTGTGCAGCAGCAGATGAGCTATCGTCTCTGACTGTACATCTACAAGGTGGACCAGCAAGATAGGAGTGTCTACTAGAGTGGACAGTGAGTGGATACAGCACTGCTGTGTCTGATCCACTCACAGCAGCACAACACACACTACCACACCACCACGTCAGTGTCACTGCAGTGCTGGGAATGGGAGCATTTGAATTTCATTTCTATGCCAAGGTGACCACACAATTCCACTTACATTTGGATTCTGTCTATATGGACGGTCTATGCTTCTGACTTTTCTCAGTTTATGGTAACATATATTTGGATAAATGGCAGATCTGTAAAGAAACAGCTCCATCAAATTCAAATCACAAGAACGATGTATTCTACCTAGATACACTAATGTGGTGTGGACTGAACGCTTAGAATCTGCACTTTCCACACAATTGCTTTTGTCCATGAGATATAAGTGAGAAAAAAAAATCATATCAATATGACAGCGTGCTATTGATATCGTCTGCACTAACTGTGACTTTTGAGGGTGAAAAAGCAAGTGCTGTCGGGGACGGGAACAAAAAGGGACAGGAGATTTTACATTCTATGGTTTTTACCTATTCTATCACGATGGAACAAAGGGAATCATATAATAATGGTACCAAGAACATTTCTATCCTCCTATCCCCCCTCCTCTATTCATCCTTTCAGACTCTTCTACTGTAATGCCTATTCAGGAGCATATTCCAAGGACTATTTCCATGTAAGGTCTCATAATTTGACAGCCATTGTGGATTCCTTCAGCACATGGTGCAGCACCAGGATATGTTTGGGCCTTAGAGTAATAAGAACTAAAAAGTCAATACAGTGCTAAAACTGCATACAGTAAGGTTCATACATATTTGGCAGGTGACAAGGTTATTGTTCGTGTACGTGTATTCCATAGCATATCCATTCCATGGAGTGGAAATTAAAGGTAGCACAGAACGGAAAACTGTAGCTATATAGTTGTACTAGAGTTCAGTGCATAGAATTAATGTGGTGTGAACCTCAAGCACTGTTGGTGCACCTTCAGATACAAAGCCCACATCCGTAAAAGATGGCAGTAAGATTAGTTGTTATGAAAGAGTCCTGACTCCACCCAAAATGACGCCCCCAAATTGTACAGTACACCTACCAGCTCAAGTTCAAGCCCAGCAGAAACACTGAGCAATGGAGGAACATATATATAGAAATGTATCTTTCCAGGCTGTGAAGTAGGTGGCCGCACTTTTCATACCCTTTCCCATCATCAACAGCAGCCTATTGTAAGGGTCCGGGCTGTACCGCCGGCAGCCAGCAGAGGGCGGCAGCGGCGGCGCCGTTCTGGGGGAACTACAGCCCGGAACTCCAAGCCCCAGAATGCCCCGGGCTGATCAAGCCAACGAGCGGCACCTGAGGTGGCAGCCATATAAGCCCCTACCACACAAACACCTCTGCTGCACCTTTGTAGAGGGGTAGCCGGTATGGTACATCTGAAAAAGAAAAAGAAAAAGAAAAAGAAAAAAAGCTAATGCTAATGCTAATGCTAAGCAAAAGAAAAGAGAAAAAAAGAGAAAGCTAAGGAAGAGAAAAGAAAAGAGAAAAGAAAAGAGGAAACGAGAAAAGCAACAAGTGTTTAAACTAATTAGCTACAAAGAGTAGAGAGTGTGGGTCACTCTCCACGCAAAGTTCCACAAGTCCCCTTTCTGTTAAACCCTCTTCTGTTTATTTCTGATTTTTATCAACTTCTCCTTTTGTTTGAGAACATCGTCCTGGTGTATCCTTTGTTTGTTTTTTCCCGCCATTTTTCCCTCTCCTTCACAAAACCCCTTCTGGCTTACCTCACGTGTACTACCGCATAGCGCATTGGTAGCACATGGGGTTCTAACTCCAAAGGTCGTGAACCACAATTCAAAAACATGTTCCCGAAAACACTTCACACACAGTTTCACGTGCATCCACATCCAGGAAGTCCGTTTGCTTGCAATTTAACATTTACATCGCCGCAAACGGATTCCTGCCCTGCGCTTGGGTCCACACCCCCAACCACGACGTGACACCTATAAGTAGTAGCCATGCTGTGTGACTGTATCAGTGTTTGCTGGTTGAAGCAGATCGTCTTAAACTGAGAGTTGGATACTGAGGAACAGCTTTACTGTACTTTGTTTTGATGTGCAGATTTATTTTATTTTGATACCTGGGTCTGTTTTAACAAGCCAGTCAGAGCAGAGCTCATCAACATATTAACGAGCTTGGCATACAATGCAAAACAGTTCAGTATCATTCTAGGGTCATATCAAAGGGTGTAAATGGACATGCCATACTGCATCTGGATATACTGGTTTCCAAACCAAAGTCACATCCCTACTATGTAGAACATCAGCACGTAGTTGATATGCCTTTAAATCATGAATATGAGCTCAATCATATTTTTTTTCCAGCTTAGTTTAAGGGGATTTACATACAAATTAGTTTAACTGTATAGAAATTACAACCATTTCCATATATAGCAATTGGGCATTGGGCTACTCAGGTGTTCTATGGCCTGGTGTGTATTTTCCCCCTCTTTTTTCATTTTTCCTAGTAAACAGGTAAAAGATGTACAGCTGAGAAGTGTGCAATTTACATTTAGAATCAACTCCTTTTTAGCTGAAGTCCACAAATGATATGGTGGGGTGAAAAAACATAAATGAAGCCATATAGACAGCCAAAACTTGAAACTAGACAGCCAAAACTTGAAACATGCTAAGTATAGAACAGAAGATTTGAAGCTGGGTGATAAAGATAATCAGCTAGAGGAATAGATTCAGGTTTCCTGGTAGCCCCTTGAAAACAAGCCAGATGATCAGGAGGTTCCTGCTAACAAGCTAGAGGGTTTGTGGGCTTCCCAATAACTGGCCAGATGATGAATAGATTCTAGTCTCCTGGTAACAAGTAAGAGGATGGAGGGGTTCCAGCTTCCTGGTAATGAGCTGGAGGATGAGTAAGTTTTGGTTTCTTAGTAACAAGTCAGAACATCAGGAGGTTCTGGTTTCTCCATTCATGAAGGGTTTTCAGGCAGGTTATCAGCCAGAGAATGATGAAGTGCTTTCTCTCTGTTCACTAGATAAGGCATAATCAGGTTCTAGTTTTCCAAAAACAGCCAGAAGACGAAGAGACTTTGGTTTCCTGATGGCTGAGGTCTGGACTCATGGCCACCAACAGTGTAGGAAAACTACTATTCTACAGCGATACCTACAAACAACACGACTCCCTGGTTATGCTCTGCAGGCTGATGTTCCACCACCACCAGCTTCACTCCCGCTGGCTGTAGTACCTGGTAATGCTGCCAAGTTACCAACAGAGCTGACGGTGTCCCCTGGTGGTACCTATGGATACTGCAGCACTTGAGGGACACTGGGCTTTGCCCAACTGCAGCCTGTAGAAATGGCACCAGTTGGTCAAAACTGACTTTAACCGGCTCCAGATTTCCAGAGGCAGATTTCTGACGATTCTATTCCAGCTATATTCCTTTGGAGCTCCTGGAGTGAGTCAGTGGGAGACTGTGGGTGAGAGAAATCATTTATAACCAAAACATATTTAATGTGCTCTCGGTTTGCAGCTGCTTGTTGGAGAAACTGTAATTTTATGCTCATTGTAGGTGCATTACTTCTGTGTGTAATGTAATGGCTTAATGTGGTTGAAACGTGTTGGTAAAACATTGGTGAAAATGCTAAAGGTCAGTGTTCCTGCTAGTGCTAATGCGATGCTAATGCTAACTACTCTGGGTTGGATCTTGTCCTGATCATTCTGATCTGATTTTATATTCCAGCAAGCTGTGGTTCAGCAGGTTGGTAATGGATGAAGAATGTGTGGATGTTCTATGGGTACTAATTCATCTTGCACTTTCAAGCCACACATTTGTCTTCATGGATCACTTGGCCAAGTTGGTCAATGACTTTTCTACAATGAAACTTTTTCCCGGGTTTCTGTATAAACAGGCAATATTCCAGTCTGCTCATTTGCTTTAGGGAATAGAATACATAGTGGTGCCTGAACCAGGACCGGGTTTCAGCTGGTGCCTGTTTGATGCATTTCACATTTATCTTACATGCATAAACATGCATACAACTAGGGTTGCCACCTTTCAGAAATGAAAATAAAGGATGGGGGGGCGTGGTCATGTGTGAGTGACGTGTTCAAAATCGCGTCCCATATGTGATCTGATTCCGGGGGGTGGTTTTGGTTGTTTGGGGGAAAGTGTGATCAATCATGTGTGACATACGTGTTTAACGGACATTTACGGTAATACGGAACAGAGTGTGTCCCGTATTTGAACAGCACTGGCCCCCTGTTCGGGCAGTGTCTGAGCTTGTGGTGAGTTTTAGGCTCTAAACTTCCTACTAGCTGGAATATTATCCAACTGAACACTAAGCACGGTTGTAAGTCGCTCCGGATGGCAACCTGTGAAGCTCTAGTGAACTCCATGCCCAAGAGAGTTAAGGCAGTTCTGGAAAATAATGGTGGCCACAAAATATTGACATTTTCACCTAACGGTGTACTCTCTTTCGTTGCCAGTGCCAGTTAGACATTAATGGCTGTGTGTTAAGTTATTTTGAGGGCACAGCTAATTTACACTGTTATACAAGCTGTACACTGACTACATCACATTGTATCCATGTGCCATATCTTCAGTGTTGTCCTATGAAAAGATAAAATGTGAGGAGTGTGCTCACTTTTGTGAAACCAAGACTCAGGAAATGTGTTGCTGCACCATAGATGTTATGGATAGTTATTTATTTATTTATTTATTTATTTATTTATTTATTTATTTATTTTTTTTCACACAGCGCTGCCACCCCACATCTTCTGGGGATGGAGGGAGCACAGGCACCACAACAAGACATAATGTTCCTAAATGCATTCTACTGTGGCACATTGCCTGAAGCTTCTTTTCAAGATGTTGACTACCCAGGGAAGATGGTCAAGGGGCAGTGCCCCCCTGGGTTTGTCTGAAACATAGTGGCCGAAGAGTTTATGGCTAAATCTGTCATCCTGAAACAGGCCCCTTCTTTTAGGATGTAGACCCCGTCCCCTTTACGGTAAGGGTAAAGAATTCCGGCTTCTTGCTGTAAGCCACATTTGCATTTGTTCACTTGGGGTGAATATGGTGAAGGATGACTCATCTGACCATATAACGTCTTTGCAACAAGGGCTTCATGTGCTGCAACCTGCAACTAATAGCTGCCTGTAAAGGGGAACCTTGTTGATGACGATCCAAATCCAATCTACAAAAGCAGCTTAAACTAAATCCCAAGAAAAATTCCCAATAAACAAGCACACATGGTAGGGCTTTTCTGGCTTACCCTGTTTCACCTACTCATTCTCCCATTCTCTATTCCATGGAAATCCATAAAACGGGAAAGACTATATCTCCTAATAGTTTTCACACATCCAATAGCCCAACTAAGCTCTTACGTCTAAGAAACCTACTGAACCAAATGGTCCCACAGCTCCATAATCCAGAGAGCTCCAGGAACCATGCTTCACAGCACTCCACCTAACGCTTGGCATTGTGATATTATGCTAATGTTGTTTTCAGAGGGACTCTGGAACTGAGAATAGTCCATTCTTCATATGTGTGGTAGATTGATGATGGCAAACTGGATTTTACATTGTTTTCAATAGAGCCATAGTGGAAAATTCAGCCACCACCAGCAGCAATGTTCTACGGACCGCAGTGGAGTCCAGTTTTCCCAACTTTTGCCATCAACTGCAGTGGTAAAATAATCACTCCATAATGTTGATCAATGGATGTCTCAAAACCGGTCCAATAAATATGAACCAGACCAATCCTCTGGGTGCAGGTTCATGATAGAGAAGGAAAAATGTGGAAAACTGTAGTAAAGAAACATGAAATAGCGCACTGAGAGATTTCTTAAATGAGCAACAGAGTAGCAGGGGGGTTTGAAATGGGTCAGTGGAAAGAAGCAATTGAGAAAAGAATACAAGAGTAAAAGCCAATGTGAAGAGTTCTCTCAGAAAGTTGCATGAGGCAACATACCAGATGTTTAGGTATTATGGATAGGGATTAAGGAGGCAGGGGTTATAGCTTTTCCATCTCCCACCTCCATTTTTCTTTTGAGATTAAGTTGACAGGTACGAGTTGTGCATGAATAAAGTATGTTACAGCAGCACAGTTATTGGAAAAGGAAGTAAACTGAAAGACAGTGATTGTGTTGACATTTTTTTTTTTCATCTCAGACTGATGTACACTTTCAAATCAGGTCAATTCCACACTTTTTCAAGCACATCAGCAGCTCAGATGAGTGTATGTGAGCTAACAGTCACCCTTGAGTTTATTGATTTTTATGGGCAGGGTGAGTAAAATGAACTGCTTCAAACATAATAAAAGCTGAAGATTGGTCGGCTTATAGAAGAAGACACGGGAAACATACCGCTTTACTGAACACCACCAGCCGCAGCAGCAGGGAAGAACTGCTGCTCAGCACTGCCTGACATGCCTAGGAATCAGGCAAGTTTCCTTTGGTTGATAACCACCTAACCTTTCCACAGCCCAGCGCAGTATAGCACAATAAGCACATGTAACACTTCGTTATGCCACAGGAAAGTATGTTGCCAACCACAGCTGTGGCGCCACCCATGTGCACGTGACCACTCTGCAAAGCCACACCTCCTGCGGGTCCATGGCAGCATGAACAAGTGGGGAGATGCTACATAAATTAAAATCGTGTCCATTCCATTAAAAGAACTTTCTTGAGCTCAGGCACAGATAGTCATGATGGAACAGGAAAGAGCCTTCCCAAAACTACTGAACATGTTTCCAAAGATCCATGATCCAGAGAGCTCCAGAGACCATGCTTAACAGCACTCCACCTGACACTGTCATTTTAAACCTATTTCAAGAAGCTCATGGCACACAATTCTTGTGCTAAAGCTGCCTTCAAAGGCAGTCTGGAACTATACTATACTGGAAATTAGGCCCTTTGTTGTGCTTTAGCAATTCCATTTTCATATGTGTGGTAGCTGGATGATGGCAAACTGGATATGACACTGTTTCCAAAGAGCCATAATGGAAAATTCAGCCACCACCAGCCGCAATGTTCTATAGACCGCATTGGAATCCAGTTTTGGCCAACTTTTGCCATCAACTGCAGCAGTAAAATAGACTGGATGGTGATTATTTTGGGAGCCAAGCAACTCATTCTTGAGTTCTAGATTAAAGGAGTTATGGAAATTAGTTTGGAAGGGGAACTATGTCTGAAACCCTTATTCCAGTCTAATGCTCTATAAACATCCCCACCACTGTCCCTGTTCCTGAGTCCAACATCAGTTCTACCATAATTATGAAGGGAGGGAGGTCTAGCCTTCCAGCTACATGAAGAACCCACCTAGAACTCCAGCCTAAGACCTAACCCTCCCAGCCATCAGTCTTCACCGTATTAACACCACAGGCAGAAGTTTCAAACTCTTTGCACCTTAAACAAACAGCACACACTGCTAAAGTCCTTTTCTGCTAACCTAGGGTTAGGGTTAGGGTTAGCGGCGCAGACCAGGTTCAGGTTTCCCCCCCAAAAACGCTGTGAATGCAGCATTACAGTAGACCAGGGCAGGAATTGTCACTGCCATGTTTAAAGTCACCTAGCTCTTCCACGCAACAAATTACGCTGCCAGTATTTGTCTTTGGGGACTGCCTGACTACGTACTTGATTTTATACCCTTATTGGCAATGGGTGTAACTGAAAGACCTGAGCTCTGTAATGAGGGGTGTGTCCGCATACTTTTGTCCACATAGTTTTAGTGTTCCTGCAATAGTTAATATAGAAAATCAACCTCCAAAAGTCCATTTCTCCTGTCCTGCCCCTTCCAGAAATAATACTACATAAAACTTTTAATGTAAAAAGTAGAATTATATCAGGGCTGATTTATAACGTGCCTTTCTTACACCCAAGGATGCTTACAATCAGATAACAGTATCGGTTATCCGACTAAGCATATTCCACCAAAAATGCTCAACACCACCAAAGGACAAACCCAAATCCAAAAATGTTGGGCTAATAAGTAGAATGGCAATAAATGCACTTTGAGATGTATTTAAACAAAACCAATATAAACAGGCTTTGTAATTTTAACTTATGAATGTCCATTCTAGCAACACGTTCCAAAGATATTGAGTAAGGCTAAACTTTGGACAAGGAACTATACAACAGTATAAACGGAGCCCATTAATACATTTTTATTATTGCATTTTATTTACTGTACCTTCTTGGAGAACTTGAGAACAAATCAATGAAGTACAAAGCAATGAATAGAATGTGAGCTTCCAATACAGATATACAAATAGATCATCAGCAACCATAGGCACTTTTAAAGACTGAAACCCGCTATAAATAACCCAGGTGAGAAATACACTGGGTAATATTCGTAGTGCTGTTATACGTGATGTGCTTTTGGCACCTGTGGCCAAAGCTTGGGCATGATGTTGTGCTGTTTTATGCCTTCCCGCCACATGACGGGCACCAGATGGGCACGACACCCGCTGGCACCTGCTGGCACCAGGCTGGCATTCAAAGAGGCTGTGCCAGGCCTGCAGCTCTGATCAGCAGCGGAGATATAAAACAGAATAACATGCTGACAGCAAAGAGAAAGAGAGGGGGGTGGAGAGATAGAAACAATGACAGAGATAAAGGGAAGGGAGAGGGGGAAATGCAAAAGGGAAGAATAGAAATGAATGGAGTATGGGAATATCATGTAGTAGTAGTAGTAGTAGTAGTAGTAGTAGTATTGATTAATCCGGTTGTGCATTTGGTTTGTCCCCTCTAGGGGGCGTAATGTAAACTAGCTGGGATGATAGCTTTGCTTCAACTGAGCCTTCTTGCATGCAGAATACTGGCAACAACAAGTCACATGAGTGTCCAAACAGTCAAGGCATATACCCAACAGTCCATAAAGAGCAGAATAGGGCCCCACGGTGCCAAGCCAAACATTTTGGATGCTTCGGAAAGCAAGTACCCCCAAAACTCCACTGTAAATCATTTCAAACCCAGGAACTGGACCCTGAGAAGAGTCCCCTGTGCCAGCTGGTTTGAGAGCTCATGTGTCTTCTACCATCTAACAGCCTTAGAGCTCTGACCGCATCTGCTGAACCAGTGAACCACACATACTGCGTATGTCATTTGTTGCTGAAGCTTGAGAGGAAATTAAATATTAGCCCTGTATCTCTTCCCTGTCAGATATCCTCAGCAGAGGCACATCCTAACCAAATATAGAATAAGCGATAATGAGTTGCAAAATGATTAAAAATTAATAATTCATGGATTCCCACAGGCATCTATCGCTCCGAAGCACCTCCCCTGTAATGCTGGAAAAGCGCTGCTGTTTTATTAATATGTAAAGCACATGAATATGGATACGTAGCTCACTCAGGGATGTGTAGCAGTCTAAAGTTCCTCCACAAGGGGGAGCAATTAAAACACAAGCTGCTTTTCTGTGCGCCATTGAAAGAGAAGGAACGGCCATGAATCTGCGACAGAAGGTGCTCACACAAGTTTGCTCTAACAGCTTTCAAGCATAAAGTGAAAGTTTTTTTCATGAAATCAGCAGGGAAAGTAGGACTGTGGGTGGGGTGCTGTTGGGTAGGGGAATATTCCTGAATTAACTATTTAACTACTGAATTTCTTTTTTTGAAAAATGAGTCCCCCTTGACTGAAATGTAGCTTATAGCGTGCAATACCTCCACAAGCACCAATAATGGCTGCAATTGGATTTGCCATGGACTGGGCAAGTGTCTGGAAGTAGGCCACATCAATGGTCAGCCACTCTTGCACCAAAGCATTGCACAGGTGGGCCAGATTTGGTGGATGCCCTCCTGTAGACTGGAATTTTTGCCACTGCTGGTAGACCTGTACATACATCACAATTACATTCGGTCAAACTGATAGACAGAAACCTTGGGTTGGCAAATATTAACTTTTGCCTCCATTTTGTTAGACTATAGTGATTATCCCATTAGTTTTAGGACACCCCTGGTTCTTGACTCATGGTGGGAACCAATACTGAGACTGTCCGTTCCTGTACGTCTGTTTAATTTCCTCCTCCAATCGGTGCAGGACTCCATTACTGCTCTGAATTAGTGTTTTACATTTAAGGTATTTAGCAGACGCTCTTATCCAGAGCGACTTACAACTGTGCTAGCGTTCCGTTGGATAATATTCCAGCTAGTACAGGAAGGTTAGAGCCTAGAACTCACCACGAGCTCAGACACTGCCCGAACAGGGGGCCAGTGCTGATACCTAGAGATTAATACACAGACATAGAGCAAGTAAACCATTACCTGGCAACCCCAGCACAGCGCTCATTCCTATAGAGGAGAAAAGGTCGTTATAAGTGCAACACAATACACACAATTTACACCTCTACTAGAGCTCACTCAAGTGCATTACGAAGAGATGGGTCTTCAGTCTGCGTTTGAAGACTGCGAGAGACTCCGCTGTTCTGACGCCCAGTGGGAGTTCATTCCACCATCTGGGAGCCAGGACAGAGAAGAGTCTGGACGCTTGTCTTCCATGAGTCCTCAGGGATGGCGGTTCGAGACGAGCTATACTTGAAGCACGAAGGGCTCGAGGTACAGCTCGACTCTTCACCATTGCCATAAGGTAGGGAGGCGCTGGTCCATTCTTGGCTTTGTAGGCCAGCATCAGAGTTTTAAATCTGATACAGGCAACAACAGGAAGCCAATGAAGGGAGCACAGCAGTGGAGTCACATGGGTGAACTTTGGAAGGTTGAAGATGAGACGGGCTGCAGAGTTCTGGACAAGTTGCAAGGGCCTGAAGGGCCGCAGAGAATAAGAGCTAGGAGTGAGTTGCAGTAGTCTAGCCTTGAAATGACCAGAGACTGGACAAGCAGCTGGGTGGCTTCCTGTGAATGTACACTCAGCATCAAAACAAATGTTGCCACTTCCCAGAAGGGAAGGTAGGATTGCAGTGCTATTGGAAAGGAGGATAAAGGTTAGCACTAAAATGAATGATGATACATTTAAATAAAAGTAGCGTCTCTCAGTATGGTGTGGGGCCGCCATGTTTGCTAATACAACATGCTAGACGTCTGGGCATGGTTTGATGAGTGTACTTTGAATTGGATGCTTCAGACACCTTTTGTCCAGGAAAAGACGGGCTTGGGGGTCTGTAAAGGCAAGACTCTGACGGGGTGCAGGATGTCCATCAAACCTCCTGCATCACTGTCAGCAGTGATCTGCGAACTGTCTTTGTTAGGTGAGATATATATCCAGGTCCGCTGTGGCACATGCATTAGCTTAGATTTTTTTTTCGTCTCTCTGCCGTCTGCTTTTAATTAATGTCATCCTCTTTGGGATAAATGTGCTTGTGAAGAGCACTCTTTACCTATGAACCTATGTTCTTGTACATAACCTTGTTTTAAGTGCGGTTGTAAGTGCATTAGTGTATTGAAATATGTCAAATCAAATGCACTTCTGTTAGCAATGCGTTTTAATCTCCTATTATACTAAAGCAAGACACAGTGTGTCTTCATGTATCCAGTGCGGGTCAACTCAGCAGCCATCTTTAAATGAGCCACAATGGCATTAGAAATAATTCAGCTGTGATATCTAACAGATCTATTTTGATCCACTGACTCTATTTCTAAAACTTGTAATTGACATTGCAGTTCATCCCAAAGGTCTTCAGTGGGGTTGAGGTCAGGTCTCTGTGTTGACCCCTGGAGTTCCTCCACCAGGGGTAATCTGACTCATCAGATTAGCTGGGCATAGGGGCACACTGGGGCTCATGCTAGAACAGTGAAGGCTTTTCTGAAAAAGGCTGCAGCATTAACACCACCCTTTACTGGAACTATGGAGCCCCAGACCCATTATCTGTCCTCCACCACACTTTACTGTTGGCACTATGTATTCTGCTAGGTAGCCTCCTCCTGGCATCCACCAAACCCAGATTCCTCCAGCAGGTAGTGAAGCATGATTCATCACTCCATAGAACATGTTCCCACTGTGCCACTGTCAACTGGTAATGTGCTTTACACCACACAAGCCAAAGCTGGATATTGTGCAAAGTGATCTCAGGCTTAGTGCAGCCGCTCGGCCATGGAAACCTATTTCATGAAGCTCTCTGTGCACAGTTCTTGTGTTGATGTTGCTGTTTGAAGCAGCTCAGAACTCTGCATATTTACATTCTATGTGGTTCAGCACTCAGGGGTTGTTCTGAGTTAGCATGGCTTATTGCTTTGTCATTGCTTGCAGACGTTCCCAGTAGCTCGTCGCTTGGAGACGTTTCCATTTTGCAATAACATCACTTACAGTCGCTCTTTGTCAGGGACTTACTTGACAAAGGAGGCATCCTGTGACAGTCACTGAGCTCTTCAGTTTAACCCATTCCACTGCCAATGTTTGTCTACGGAGACTGCATGGCTAAGTGCCTTGGTTAATATATTGGCAATGGGCATCGGCAAAACACCTGAACTGAATAACTAGGAGAGGTGTCCACATACTTTTGTCCTCATGGTTTATATGGGTTTATAAGTGTTGGGCTTTACGGATGTTCATTTATTGTCCCTGGTAACCTTCCCAATAACTTCCTTCCCAATAGCAGATAGATAGATAGATAGATAGATAGATAGATAGATAGATAGATAGATAGATAGATAGATAACCTAACAGAATGAGTTCATAGCGACAGTGTGATGCTTGCTTTTTCCTCAAAAACCCCATCCCCCCCAAACGCACCCCCCTTTTTGTCTTACTCCTCTCTCCTTCTTCTCTCTTTCCATCAATTTCACTTGTTCACTCTGCTCAGAAGAGGGAAATTGAAGGGGCCGCATGCACAAATCAATTTCCAAACACTGCAGATTAAAGAGATATGCTAAGGTCTAAAGCTTCATATTTCCCATTACTGAGAGAGAGCCGTTAGCTCTTATTAATTAGGCGTATCTCAGTCATTCTTTGCATTTCTATTGGCGAGGCTTTCTCGCGCTCTTTTAAGGAGAGAGATGGGAGAAGCGAGACAAAATAAAGCTGATGCAATAGTCGATTAGATTTAGTCTTTTACTCCCTGCTCACTGTGTTCAGTTCACTAGAGAGGAAGCAGAGATGAAAAGAAAACCAATCCGTACCTGCTGCTCTATCACCCTAAGACAGTACCTCAGAGAGAGAGAGAGAGAGAGAGAGAGAGAGAGAGAGAGAGAGAGAGAGAGAGAGAGAGAGAGAAAGAGAGACACCCTATGTGTGCGTGAAAATTCCCTTCTGGGCCGCATGTGTTTGAAACACAATTCACTGTGTGTGTGTGTGTGTGTGTGTGTGTGTGTGTGTGTGTGTGTGTGTGTGTGAGACAGACAGAGATGCATAGAGAGAGAGGGGGAGAGAGAAAGAGAGAGAAACAGATAGAGAGAGGGATTTGGTTGTCATAGGTGTGCTGATAAAAGGTAAAGTTCAGGTACACACACATTCCTCCTCCAGTCAAAGCCGCTCGATGCTTATCATACATCACTCTCTTCTTTAAAAATGTAGTTATTTCTTTATTTTTATCAAACCGGCACAGAAGGAATTCAGTACGAGTGAAGAGGGAACGTCTGTCTGAGCTTTTCCTTCAGCCCATGTTGAGAGACTGTTTGGGGAAAGTCAAGGAGACCGGATTCTGACAGATCTCTTTACTTTACTAATGTAAGGTTCTATTAATGCTGCATTGACTGTGAGGTGCCAAAAGCCATTAATGCAGCTCAGACTGAGATGCCACAATAGAATCAGGTCCATGAACATTTGGACGTTGATGAGGCTATTGTTATTTTAGACACCACAGCATATTAGAGTTAGATGAATGAATACGAGCTCGGCTTTAATTTGAGGGTATTGGCATCCGAGTCAGGTGGAAGGATGTGGGAATTCTGACCGTGTTCATGGTGGTAGAAAATTTTCATTCATTCCTTTTTTATTTTAATTACACAGAAATAAAAAGTCATTTTGAAAGTTGACACAAAATGACTGAATGAGTAGGTAACTGTGAGGACGGGAAACAATTAGAACCAATTTATGACAATTAGATGATTTTTTTTTTTTTTCTTTTGCATTTATAGACATGATGTTCATACAGCATGTTTGCCTTTCTACATCCTGACATCATTTTAAATGTTGTTATTAACAACTAGAACATCAGTGATCACATCAGAACCCCCAGGCACCTGAGCATCAGTGCCACCGTGGGTCTCCTGCCTTGTTTCATCGCCCGGCATGACCATAACCTTTACACTGACCAGCGTCTGGCTCTGATCATGAACTCTATCTATGGTCGGCTCCATCTTGCAGTTACTCCCTCCTGGACTAATCAGACTGGCTCTAATCAGACTGGATCTAATAGATATTCTTCTCCTGTTAGTTCTCGTCTCATCTGGGTTCGACCTAAGGAGGTTGGGTTCAGCCCTTGAGCCTGGTTCCTCTCGAGGTTTCTTCCTTCTCACGGGAGTTTTTCCTTGCCACCGTTGCCTCTGGCTTGCTCAAGGGGGGCTTGGACCCGCCCTCCCCACCCCACCCTCAAATGTCTGTACATTAACTTTGTGTTTTTTCTTTCCTTTTCTTATATATAACAGACTGATTTTCTGTGAAGCTGCTTTGAGACAAGGTTGGTTGTAAAAAGCGCTATACAAATAAACATTGATTGATTGATTGGTTGATTGATTGATTGATAGAACAGTAGCATATGGTTTTTAGGTTATTGCCAGTTTCTGACCAGGTCATTTTTATGTTAGTACCATGATTAGTATGTAGGTTGTGTTTAATGTCATTGCTGTCCCAAGAAAACCAAGAACCTTGAAAATGGCAACTTTTACAGGAGAGGCCAAAAACCTAATGGATCTTTAATGTAAGTCTATGGAACCAGATTTTTTATCAAGCAGCTTTGCGTCATTTCTGTTAGTCTGCATAAAGGCAAAAATCAACCAAAATGAAGATATGTGTTCTTCTATTTTCTTATTTTGCACTTGTAGACATAATGTGTCCTCCTCATACAGCATAGCATCCTTGTAGGGTTTTATAATATTATTTTGTTATACAACAAACTATGCCTAAATATTTAAATACAAAGTAGAAGCATGTAAAGCAGCAGCATTTTAGCACTGTTATTACAGTAATAACTCCTGATTACTTATTTTATCAGTAATATTTTATTGAATAAAATTTTAATCAATAATTATTCAAATTAGTACTAAGTACACCAAAAAGTGCAGTCTGTGCAGGTAAACAGTCTGTAATGTTCTGGTTGTCAGTCTGTGCAGGTAAGCAGTCTGTAAGGTTCTGGTGGTCAGTCTGTGCAGGTAAGCAGTCTGTAAGGTTCTGGTGGTCAGTCTGTGTAGTTAGGCAGTCTGTAATGCTCTGGTGGTCAGTCTGTGCAGGTAGGCAGTCTGTAAGGTTCTGGTGGTCAGTCTGCACAGGTAAGCAGTCTGTAATGTTCTGGTGGTCAGTCTGTGCAGTTTCGCAGTCTGTAAGGTTCTGGTGGTCAGTCTGTGCAGTTTCGCAGTCTGTAAGGTTCTGGTGGTCAGTCTGTGCAGTTATGCAGTCTGTAAGGTTCTGGTGGTCAGTCTGTGTAGGTAAGCAGTCTGTATTTGTTCGGGTAGTCAGTCTGTGCAGGTAAGCAGTCTGTAAGGTTCTAAGGGTCAGCCTGTGTAGGTAAGCAGTCTGTAATGTTTGGTGGTCAGTCTGTGCAGGTAAGCAGTCTGTAATGTCTGCATACATGTTGTTCTGTGCTGTGCAGCTGTCTGCCAGTGGTGTTGGCACTAACAGAATAACTCGTGAAGGACATCATTGCTTAATGTCTGCTATCAAGGTTGTTAGGTCAGTTAGGTACAGCGATAAGGCCTGTGTTGCTTACGTCACATGTGCGGCCAAGTATGAATTATTAGCATCAAAACTGTCAAAAATGGAGTCATGTGTTGTTTTTCTTCTTGGACAGCAACAATATGTTACAGGATGACAGGCTGTTATAAATACTCTCTTATAAACAGATCTTCTATTGCATAGCACTTGTCCTTACAATTAATATAATAATATGATAGTAAACGCACATATGAGCTCTGTCACCATCAAACATGCCACGCTCTTTCAGTTAAGACACGGATAGAAATGCGTTCTATAGTACCTTAAAAACTGGTGAAATCAGCTGGACTTGGGACATGCAGTATCAAGCACACAGGGCATCTCAAGCTCCTGTATGTGCTTTCTCCGTCCTTGTGAGGTGAAATGTCAAGAACAGTCATCCCAAGGACACAAGTCCGTTCTTCACATTTCTGGTATTGTGAAACACCCTCAGATTTCCTTACAGTGGTGTTGATAGCAACCGCAACAGGAGTTCACAACACAAACACAGCCTTCCATTCTCCATCCAAAAGCACCAGTGAATATACACGCGCCTTCTGGGTTTTTATGGGATGTTGATAAAAGAGTGGCGAATCTGAAAAGATTCCGTTTTCTGTGGGGAATATAATACCCTGGATAGAGCTGTCCACCAGGAATGGAGTTTAAAAGCCAGACTCAAGCCAAAAGTGTATTTCAGTACTACAGTGTGACAGTGAGTGTTTACATGCACTTTATAATCAGTTCAAAAGATTTTTAATCAGTTATCTCATTATTAGTCGCCATGTAAACAGCATACTCTGAATTTCTAATGTTAAATTAGGGCCCAGAAATCTGGTAAAGAGAGCTGGACTTTAGCTCAGTGATTGGGACCCCTCACAACACATATACTCTTATTCTGATTTCTTTCAGATATCTCAGTCCGAGGATCTATCTGGCAGGAAATCACTTTTGGAGCGAACCACATGCATGACGAAATAAAGGATTTAAATATTCTTCTTCGTCTCTATGATACACTCAACATCAAAAGAATAGTTGCACCCAGAAGGAAGAGCCAGAATGCGGTGCTATTGGGAAGGAAGGTAAAGGTTACCAGGAACAATAAATGATGGTGTATGGCGTTGGTCCTCCATGTTTGCCAACGCAACATGGCATGTCTCGGCATGGAGTTGTAGAGGTTCCTAATGGTGTCCTGTGATAATCCATCCCATGCAGCTTGAAAATTCTCACACAGTTCCTGCAGATTTTGTGGTAGGGGGTGTAGGTGGAGTGACACCAGGCCTTCTGGACGTGTGACAACAAACTACATCTTGCCACCCAGGTGGAGTTGACTAATTGGTTAAAAAGGGCTTACTGCCCAGCTCATGTTGCCACACCCTGCCCTGTTCTGTTCATGTTTGTCTGTCTTATCTGGCGTCATGTCCATGTGCTGTTTGTTACTCTGTTCCATGTGCTTCTGTTTGTTTTGGTTTTTGGCTCCTCCTGTCTCTGCCCTCTTGTCAGGCCCCTCACCTGTTTCTGGCTCCGCCCCTTCCCAGGTGTCTCTCGTTAGCCCTTGTTGTTTTATACTCCATGTTGTGCCCTTTGTTCTTGCTTGGCGTTTGTTCCGCTGCCGGTGTTCTGTTTCCATACCAGTCCTTTTGTCTCCTTGTCGTTGGTTTTATCTCCTTGTTGGTTGTTTTTGTAATCCGGTTCAGTATTTCTCAGTTTGCTAGTTTTTCTTTGGTTACTCTTCATTAAAACACTTGCGTTCACATCCCATCTCCTCGTCCTGTCCCCGTGTAACACATGTAGACCTGGAGTTTCCCCATTATCTGATTACTTCAGTGCATGTAAGCATGTTGAAGGAAATGCTCCTGTAACTAAAACCATGGCGACACAATCAAGGTCTTAGGTAACACATTTCGTGCCAGGACTGAAGTATCTTATAAAGATATTGAATGCTTTGATGTTCCTATCACCACCACTGTGAACAATTTTCACTTGGTAAGTAAACCAGTCTGGATTGGCTGGTTTAGATCTTAATGACTGAACTATACAGTAATGTTGAGCGTTTGCTGGGATTCCTCCTCAAAATCCGCTGGGTTAATCCTGATTAATACAGTTTCACTATAGCAGTAGGATTGAAAAGGAATTGCTCCACCTTTCTCCTTTTATATGGGGTGTCAACAATGCACCCCCCCACCCCCACGGGCAGAGACTTAGCTGCCACCCATTACCAAAATTTGTGCATGTTGTCTCCAGGCGTTCATTTTTTGTCACAAGATCACGTCTGTCCCCGCAAGACTTCTCCTGGCATAACCTCAGCGAGATGAGCACAAGCACAAAGCCCTAAAGCACCACCAACAAAACAGGTTTCCTTAAATATTCAGCCATTCATCATTTCTTTAGTTTAATATCCGTATTATTTTCATATCTGCATTGTTTTCATGCACAGTGGCTCTATTAAATTCTTTAAGATATCCATTCGTTTTAATCAGGCACACTTGGCTTTTATGCATGTCGGAAAAGAAGGAAATCACAAAACTAAGAACACTGAATATTCATTTTGAACATCTAAGTGAAAAAGAGCCTTTTATTTTTACAAGATAGAAAAGCCTGATAGTTCATCAGATTAACTGGCTGGGAAAAGACTTTATTTTGGTCAAAGTTTTATTCTAAGCAGTTCAAGGGCGTTCGAAATCAATAAGTGCTGTTATAGCACACTTTAAATGCTAAGTAGCTGCAAAGTAACACCATAACACCAGCAGTAGAAAAAAAGGCTGAATGCTTAAAATGAGTAGTTAAAAGAGAAATTCACTGGGTGACTGTTTAAAGGGGACTTTTTTTTAGTTCTTGTGTTTATAAATTTGGGCATCTGGAGTTGCCGCCTACCCACAAACTGGAAAATAAGACAATCTAGTCTGTTTTTTTTAAAGGCTGACTAGATCAGAAAACATGGCATTCAACAAGCTGTCCAGATTTGGCTCCTCTTCCTATGTCCAGTGGGGACTCATTAGCTGTCTACAAACTTTTGGACACATAGTGTATCATGGTATACAGTGTACAACCTTGCTTGTGAGAGATTCACTAAAGTATCTTGGGAAATCAAATCTTTTAAAATGTGCTTTAGACATGCTCTCCAGAAAATGGAGAGAATTTCCCATGGGTCAGCAATTATAACTACAAAAGAGTGGTGTATAGCTAGGCTAAACAAAAAAAAAAAAAAAATATATATATATATATATATATATATATATATATGGCTAAACAAATGGAATTAGCTGTGCCTCTGCTTAGCTGGTATGCAAATTTGCAGCCACACCAGCCTTTTGTGGATAAGACTGGTAGCATGGGACAACCGCAAAGGGGAACCCATAACTATTTGCACCATGCTCGAGCACCTTAAGTGGAAATCGTCCGTTGCCTGTGTTGTAAGCAAAGTCCACGAACCCAAATCCACAGGCTAGCTGCCTTCCTAGCAGAGCATTTCAGCACTCACAGCATGGTTTGGCTCCATCTACCAGGCCCGCTAGCCTCCTTTAGTGGGGGCTAAGTGGTAATAACCCAGTGTATGCACAGGCTAACCAGTCTAACTGGTCTAACTCGGGTTATAAATGAGGTGGCCACACCTATTAGTCCACTTTTTGGGATGAACTATTTAAAATTTTTACTCATGAATAATATTATGTGTGCCATTGGCTCAAGCCTGTGTTTAAAGAAATACCTCGCATTTAACTGATTTACCAGGGTCATGTGACATTTTGACTTGCCTACCGGCTAACCGCAGATCAGCCCTCTAAATGCTAATCAATTACTAAGTTCCCATCTGACTCACAAATGTTATCCATTCCACCCTGTTGGGTGACTCAACCAATAATGTATGTGATATATAGGTTAGTTTATGATTTTAGTTCTGTTCTAGTATCATACCCGACTGCGTAGTATATGGGACACAGCTCTGCAGTATGCTGAAAAGACAAAAACCTCAGTCGCCTCAGCAGAAGCTCAGACCTGGAAATCTCAACCAGTGGACTGGGACAAAAAGAACTGAACCCTTTTGAACCCATAGTTAAGTGACTGTGGAAAGCTTTGCAGCTTCTATGTGTATTATTTGATTAAAGGGATCTGCAGGTGCTGGGGACCCGGAAATGGTTATTTACCCCAGGATATATCCACCTTTACCATTTCAGCCCAGAGGCAGGCACAACACAGGGCAGCCAATCAGAACAAAGCACATTGAAATGTATCAGTCTTAAAGGCACAGTGACAAAAGCATCCCACTTATTTCTAAGGGATAAAGAGAGGTTGGAAAATGATAATGTCAAAGGAATGCTTAGGACACAAAGCCACTCAAACATCATAAGGTGATCTGATAAAAAGTGAAGGTCATGTAGCATTTAAACACAGTTTTACTCTGGAGGCGTTTGAGCCAGTTCCCACTGCTGACTGCGTGATAAATAACCTGTAAGCCTGTTTATTAAAATAATAATAAGCCTGTCTTAACAGAATTAAGAACTTGATCCCACATGAGTCCCTTCCTCTGGAAAGTGTTTCAGGCCCAAGGATAAAAACACCCACAATGCAACCTTTATCTAGAGCGAGTGTAAGAACTTGGCACTGGAAGAATGTGAGTGTGTGTGTCAGTGTGTGTGTGTGTGTGTCTGTGTGTCTGTGTGAGTGTGTCTGTGTGCGTGTGTGTGTGTGTGTGTGTGTATCTGTGTGTTTGCATGTGTGTGTATGTAAGTGCGTGTGTGTGTATATGTGTACCTGTATGTTTGTGTGTGTGTGTGTGTGTGTGTATGTATGTGAGTGCGCGTGTGTATGTGCATGTGTATGTGAGTGTGTGTGTGTGTGTGTGTGTATGTGTGTGTATGTGAGTGCGCGTGTGTATGTGCATGTGTCTGTGTGTGTATGTGAGTGCGTGTATGGGTGTGTGTGTCTGTGTATGTGCATGTGTCTGTGTGTGTATGTGAGTGCGTGTCTGTGTGTCTGTGTATGGGTGTGTGTGTGTGTGTGTGTGTGTGTGTGTGTGTGTGTGTGTGTGTGTGTGTGTGTGTGTATGTCTGTGTGTGTGTGTCTGTGTTTGTGTGTGTGTGTCTGTGTGCACATGTGACCACTGGAGAACAAACAGAAATCCCAGTCCCTCATTGACATTCCCTCACATCAGCTTCTGACCCATTATTTGCCGCACATGTGCTCTGATTATTATAATTCTGAATCAGTATAATAACATGTTCTTTCTTATTATTCCAAATTAAACAGGCACCACAGATACCTGCCAGCTTAACCCTACATCAGCCTCCCTCCGCATCATCAGTTTGACAGATCCATCACTACAATTACTACACTTCCATCACTACAATATATAGTATGCATTAAGCAAACACATCACTGGGAATCTCATCTACTGAGATGAATAAACCCATGGGTGTACTTTCCATTGAGAGGCTCATACATTCAGATATTCTCCCTCCTAGCAGGTGAGGTTAGCTACCTGGTCTCCTTCTGTTTTACCAAGGTTCTTCTCGTCTTCAGGATACACCATCAGAAGAGGTTTTCCTTGTTTTGTAACTGGATGGTCTCAATCCTGAGGCTGTTGTGGCACCACAGTAGAAATCCTGTCTTGCCCCTGTCTGTTTCAGATTTTCTGTTACTCCCATGAGCCTTTTGTTGTCCTGCGCCATGTGCTTCTGTTAGTTTTGGTTTATAGCTCCTCTTGTCTCCTCACCTGTTTCTGGTTTGTAGCTCCGCCCTATCCCAGGTGTTCCTGGTTAATCCTTGTTTATTTAGACTCCTAGTTTTTCCTTTGCGCTTGTTTGGTGTTTTGTCTCTCCGTTGGTTGTTTTGTAGTGTTGGGTTTATTTGTCCCAGTGTCTTTAATTTCTGTTAACTTATCCGTACTCGGTAGCAGCAATGCTAACCAATTAACTCTCAGTAGCAGTAACGCTAACTAATCCGTATTCAGTAGCAGTGATGTAAATTAATCAATCCTCAGTAGCAGTAATGCTAACCAATCAGTACTCAGTAGCAGTAGGCCTAATGCTAACCAATCAGCACTCAGTAGCAGTAACGCTAACTAATCCGTACTCAGTAGCAGTAATGCTAACCAATTAGCCCTCAGTAGCAGTAACGCTAACTAATCAGTACTAATCAGTACTCAGAATTCTTATTTACCATACATCTGATAGCACGTGGAGGCAGCGTAGGCCTGTACTGGGGGTTCAGGGAACCTGTCTACCAGGACAATTTGTAATGGCTGAGCGGAGGATTGTAGATGTTATGAATAGCCATCCTTGGGTCGCTGGTTCAAATTCGGCTCGAAGGACGCTCTTTGGTTGGTGTAGCTCAGCGGATAACACCACTACCCGCCAAGTAGCCACCACCACACGTGGGAGACTGGGGTTCGAATCCCGGTCTGGGTGATTCTGTGCTACAACAATAAGAGTCTTTAGGCAAGGACTCTTAACACTACATTGGCCTACCTGTAATGTGATTAACCTTGTAAGTCGCTCTGGATAAGAGCGTCAGCTAAATACCAGAAATGTAAATGTTTGTCTATCAATCAGACATATAAGTAAGATCCATATATCAGGCTACAGGAGGTTCATGGATAACGTGACGAATGCTGCCTTCATATGCTAGTTGAAAGATTTTGCTTCCCAAAACTATTATTCAATTTTCCCACTGAAAAATAATGTTCTTGTTGGCTTTGTGGGAAAATCCTATTTTGATTACATAATGCACATGCTGGAAGAAGAAAATGATACATCACGTTAAATGCATGTATATTACCTATTAAATAAATGTACACAAACAACCATTAACAACAGAGGCACTGTTGAATTACGTACCATCCTATACTGATTCTACTGAACATCTCCTCTGTTGAAAGATTGCACCTCAGGTCAGGAACTCAGGGGTGTTAATGCACAGCTTCTGAGTCTGGAATTCTTATTTACCATACATCTGATGGAGGCAGCGTAGGCCTGTACTGGGGGTTCAGGGGACATGGTCTACCAGGACAATTTGTAATGGCTCCACAAATGTTCAGCCAGTATGATCTAAACACCAGGTCCATCCACTTACCACTGATACAGATCAGGTGAAGGCACTGAAGCCAAGCTCTACAATCTCATCATTCTTAGATAAGCTGCAGCTTCTAAGTATATTATTTGAATACACAGATCATAGATCATTTTGTAGTCTCTGAGAGATAAGGAATTGGACTCTGTAGGAATATTTCATAAGCTGGGGGACAGAATTCCATGATTTTAGTGACAAGCAATCCAATAAAAACCTGACAGGCTGCAATGCTGACCAGGATTCACAACAAATCCATACTGAAAGTATGTATCTTCACTCTAAACCTACTTACTGTTCCACTCTGTATAGATTTTGTATGTCCACAGCTGTATTGTATACATATCTGATTTTCTCCTTCTATTGTGTTCTCCAACTGTATTGTTTTCTTTTGCTTCAGTTGAGAGGGAATGCATTTTATTTAGTTGGGGAGCTACATTCTTTCATTCTTTTGGACAGATATCACTCCTAATGCTTCCACACTCTAAGAATGGGGGTTGTTCTGTGGTTGGTTTCTTTTTGTTGATTTTATTAAATAAAGGTGTGTAAATCAGTGAAGCTTAATTTAGTTGTGTTGTTTTGCTGATGAACATGAATTTGCATACTGTTTTACTTTTTACATCACAGTATTTACTTTTTTCTTTTTTTGAGTCTTTGTGTCTTTTCCTCCTGGCCTGCCCCTCTCTAACCCAGTCGACTGTCTAACCACATTGCTGAGTGTAATACAGCTCAGTAGAACAGTGGTAACTTAAGTGATGTTTTTTGGATCTAACTTAAACCTGACTTGTTCTACCATTTTGTAGCAGTGATATAAATTAATCAGCACTCAGTAGCAGTAACGCTAACTAATCCGTACTCAGTAGCAGTAATGCTAACCAATTAGCTCTCAGTAGCAGTAACGCAAACTAATCAGCACTCAGTAGCAGTAACGCTAACTAATCCGTACTCAGTAGCAGTAATGCTAACCAATTAGCTCTCAGTAGCAGTAACGCAAACTAATCAGCACTCAGTAGCAGTAACGCTAACTAATCCGTACTCAGTAGCAGTAATGCTAACCAATCAGCCCTCAGTAGCAGTAACGCTAACTAATCCGTACTCAGTAGCAGTAATGCTAACCAATCAGCCCTCAGTAGCAGTAACGTTAACTAATCCGTACTCAGTAGCAGTAACGCTAACTAATCGGTACTCAGTAGCAGTAATGCTAACCAATCAGCCCTCAGTAGCAGTAATGCTAACTAATCCGTACTCAGTAGCAGTAATGATAACCAATCAGCACTCAGTAGTAATAATATCATATTATTAGTACTAAGTAGCAGTAAAGCTAACCAGTCAGCACTCAGTAGCAGTAAAGCTAACCAATCAGCACTCAGCAGCAGAAATACTAACAAGTCTATACTTAGCAGCAGTAAAATCAACCAATCAGACCACAGCAGCAGTAATATTAACCAATCAGCACTGTAGCAGTAATATCAACCAATCAGCACTCAGTAGCAGTACTGCAGTAACCAGCTCTGTTTTCTTATTAGCTAGCTAGCTGTAGTGTTGGAGATAATTCCACTCTTTCATGCTTATATAATATAACTGGAGTAGGCGGTGGCCGTTCCAAGAAGTTCCATAGTGCCCCCAGTGGTTCGGAACCAGCACGTGTGTATCACCTTCAGCACTCCTTCACTCCACCGCATTACAATGCTAGTCATGCTGTAAAGACGTTTACGATGCTTAGTCGTGGTAGCTTGCCAGCTCTCCCTGCTCCTTTTCTCCTTCTATTTCTCCTGCGCTGTCGTTCCAATCCCATCATCTCCAATCCTCCGTCCAATTTCTTTCCATCCTATCGCTTTCCACAGGCTTTCTATTCTCCTCTTTTCCCACCCCCTTCACTCCTCCTTGCTGCTTTAGCCCTCTGTTCTCTACAAGCTCATTAATACCGCTGGAAAGCAGCAGCCGTGAAACTTTCAAACAAACATTTCGAGCTAAAGTGTGCTAGTTATGCTAATTACGCTGGTGCGGTCCAATCTCGTTCTGCAGGTGGGCAATCGTTATCCACTTTCTTCCACACGTTCCTGCTCTCCTTTGCTCCGTTTTTACGGAGCTTCAGATTGTGAAGAACCGATGTAAATATCCAGCAGTAATCTGCTGTATTCCCTAAATAAATAATGGTGCATTCTGGGAGAAACAGGTCAAGCTTCTCGGATTTCACAGTAATTAGGTGTTATTTGTGAAGCATATTGGGAAAGTGGGCGGTGCTTTGTGCAGTCCTCAGCCTGTTTCTGAATATTTTATTGGCAGTGTTAGGGCTTCCCAGTCCTTTCTGATTTTTTAAAAATTTGGTCTTCTACAGCAGTGAATCTCAACTGTGCTCCTGGCGGCCCATTGCCCTGCACTGTATTAGAGTTTACCCTGCTCCCATCATACCTGATCCCACTAATTAGCTCATCAGCAGCCCATTATTGATTTTAAGAGGCTGTGTCCAGGCTGGCAAAGCTCTAAAATGAGCAGGGTTAGGGGCCTCCAGGACCAGGGTTAAGATTTATCCTCCCCCGAATAAAAGGTTCTAGATATTTGCTTTGTACATACTTTGATTGTGTGGTGGCATATATTGCTGTAATGTGATGCCACCTTAGGAAACGTCCACACAAGTAATACTATGTGTAATTAACCTCTTACCGAGTCACTGACTGACCGGATCAGATCAGAAAGGACGTCTGTTCAATCTTCAGCGGTCGAAATGCGGCATCTACATATCCGCTACATATCCACTCGACATCCACTGCATATCCGCTACATATCCTCTACATAACCACTACGTATCTCCTACATATCCTCTATGTATGCTCTATGTATCCTCTACGTATGCTCTATGTATCCTCTACATATCCACTACATAGCGGCTACATATCCTCTACTTATTGTCTATGTATCCACTACGTATCCTCTACATATCCATTACATATCCACTACACATCTACTACATAACTTCTACATGTCCACTGCATATACGCCACATATCCTCTACATAACCTCTACATATCCGCTACATATTCGCTATGTATCCTCTACATATCTGCTATGTGTCCTCTACATACCAGATGGATATCCGCTGCATAGCCGATGTGTACTGTATATGCTACATATCCTCTACATATCCTTTATGTATCCACTACGTGTCCTCTATGTATGCTCTACGTATCCTCTAGATATCCTCTGCATATCCACTGCATATCCTCTACATATCCACCACATATCCTTTATGTATCCACTACGTGTCCTCTATGTATGCCCTACTTATCCTCTAGATATCCTCTGCATATCCACTGCATATCCTCTACATATCCACCACATATCCTTTATGTATCCACTACGTGTCCTCTATGTATGCCCTACTTATCCTCTAGATATCCTCTGCATATCCACTGCATATCCTCTACATATCCACTACATATTCTCTATGTATCCTCTACGTATCCGCTACATATTCACAACATATCTTATACATATCCACTGCGTATCCTCTACATATCCGCTACATATTTGCTATGTATCCTCTACATATCTGCTATGTGTCCTCTACATATCCGCTACATATTTGCTATGTATCCTCTACATATCTGCTATGTGTCCTCTACATATCGGATGGATATCCCCTGCATATCCAATGCGTATACGCTACATATCCTCTAAATATCCACTACATATCCTATAAATATCCTCTACATATCCACTATATATTCTCTATGTATCCACTAGGTATCCTCTATGTATGCTCTACCTATCCTCTAGATATCCTCTGCATATCCACTGCTTATCCTCTACATATCCTTTACATATCCACTGCATATCCTCTACATATCCTATACATATTTGCTATGTATCCTCTACATATCTGCTACATATCCAATGTATATCTGCTGCATATCCACTACGTGTCCTCTACATATCCGATGCATGTCCGCTACATATCCACTACGTATCCTCTACGTATCCGATGTATATCTGCTGCGTATGCGCTACATATCTGCTACATATCCGCGATGTGTCCACTACATATCTGATGCATATCCGATGCATATCCACTACATATCCTCTACATATTGGCTTCATGTGTCTTTGTTGTAAAGGATGGTTTAGCTAAAATTTATGTTGATGTCCCAAAAAACATCAACATGGAGAAAGGTATAGACTGTACACATTCATTCACATGACATTCCAACCGTGGTAATGTTTTCTGTTTCAGTTCACTAGTTCATCTCGTAACGTTTGAGTGAAGAGGGACTGGGACTGGTGTAAGTGGAGGAACTGCTATAATATGATGTTCACTTCAAATTGTGATAAACACTCGTATGCTGTTGTGATCGCTCTCTTAACCACTCTGTAGAAGGTCCAGCAGCAAAACTTCCAGACAGTGTGTTTCCTCAGTGATGGTTAAAATTGGTGTAATTACAATCAAGCAATTTCTTAGAAATGCAGCCCTTTAACTTTATTTAACATTTTCATATGTTACACTGGCGGGTTTCCCTTCTGCCTCCGATCTCCTGTACTCCATCTCCCCAAACCCACCACCTAATGACATCATAATCACATGTGGCCCATCACCCAATCTGTTTTCCCGTTAGGCATCAGTGTACTGATTACACACACCTGTTCCTCATTTGGTCTGTTTGCTTATAAGCCCCTGGTTCACGCATTATCTTTGCGAAGTTTTGCCCCCCCTTGTGTCTTACTGAGTGTTCTATCCCTGTGATTCCTGCTTGCGATTTCTGGTTTACTCCCTTCTGGTTTTGCCTTTTTGTTTTGTTTGCTGATTTGTGTCTTTTTGGCTCTTGCTCGTGCTTCTGGTCCATCACTCTGTCTAATCCCTTTGCAGTGTTTGCCTGGACTCTGTTAGCTTAACTGCTAACCTGCTAATTAAGCCTTGCTGTGCTTTTAGCTCAGTGTGCTTCACATTAAGTTTGTTAGTCATTACATTGTTTAACAAATTAATGCTAATGTCAGTGAAATAAAGTAAATTTGTAAAATATGCTGTATACATGGTTTCTTTATGTGTATTTAAGCCATTTTTGGACTGGTATTAATATTGACTATTACATTTTACAGCGTTTATATGGTTTGCATTAATAAATACTGTTTGTGTAAGAGTATACATGGACCTTTAAACTAGCTCAATAGATTTGCCCTGTTTCCACATCACTTTGCATGTTGACATTTCCACATTACTACATAATGAAGCAACACTGAGGTTCCTCAGACAGCTGCAGACGCAGATACAAGCCGGTAGGAGCTTTAGCATATTTAGAATACAGCAGCGCAGAGAAAATGTCATTTTCTGCCATATCAGGGAAAACGCACACAAGTAACACTCAACAGGCAGAACAATCAGCATGCAGTAATGATTAAAAGCTTTCTGTTCCATGCCCTCTCTTTATTGTATGGTGACACGATCATACTTCCATATCACATCTTTATATGAGAATTTTCCCAAATATTCTTGATCAGTCAGGACGTTTTTGGTGTTTGCTGCTTTAGTTTGCAGTGGAGCTGATGATGATGATACTGTAGCTAGTAAGCAAGGTTAGTTTACACCCCACCTATTAGCACTGTGCACACTGCATATCTAAGCCAAGCCCCAAATTGCATCAAGTTGTACATAATGTCTAACAGAAGTCTTTTAAACTGTAATCTATAAACATGGACAGTAGTGTTTTAAGTTATGCAATTTACTGCTTAATAATAATAATAATAATAATAATAATAATAATAATAATAATAATAATAATGAAATGAATAATAATGCACTTGACAAGAAGCTTGTACAGTAATGTAAATTTAGACAAATGATTATCATCTGCAGAATTATTTAGATAAAACGATCTTAAGCAGTTACATAAAATGTTTATGCAAGCTCTGTCTGATGCCTGATTATTCTAAAATTAATACAGTAAATTTTTGATTTAACACTGTTTTGGCACCAAATTATTATTACCTAATTTTATTATTAAATAATGTTTAATTTCAGGTCAGAGCTAAAAAGACTTTACAGACTTTTAAGTGACTCTAATTTTAGACTAAACCCTTTTACTGTGAATGACCTCACACCTTAATTATGCTTATTGTGATAACTTTCTATTTTGTCACTGATCTATATGTACTATATGTACTATATGTAACTGATCTATATGTACTATATGTACTATACGTGCTATATGTCACTGATCTATATGTACTGTAAGTACTATATGTACTATATGTCACTGATCTATATGTACTGTATGTACTATACGTGCTATATGTCACTGATCTATATGTACTGTAAGTACTATATGTACTATATGTCACTGATCTATATGTACTATACGTACTATATGTCACTGATCTATATGTACCATACGTACTATACGTACTATATGTCACTGATCTATATGTACTGTATGTACTACACGTACTATATGTCACTGATCTATATGTACTGTATGTACTATACGTACTATATGTCACTGATCTATATGTACTATATGTACTACACGTACTATATGTCACTGATCTATATGTACTGTATGTACTATACGTACTATATGTCACTGATCTATATGTACTATATGTCACTGATCTATATGTACTATATGTACTATACGTACTATATGTCACTGATCTATATGTACTATATGTCACTGATCTATATGTACTATATGTACTATACGTACTATATGTCACTGATCTATATGTACTATATGTCACTGATCTATATGTACTATATGTACTATACGTACTATATGTCACTGATCTATATGTACTGTATGTACTATACGTACTATATGTCACTGATCTATATGTACTGTATGTACTATACGTACTATATGTCACTGATCTATATGTACTATATGTCACTGATCTATATGTACTGTATGTACTATACGTACTATATGTCACTGATCTATATGTACTATATGTCACTGATCTATATGTACTATATGTCACTGATCTATATGTACTATATGTCACTGATCTATATGTATTATATGCACTATACATACTATATGTCACTGATCAATCAACAGTATAGCCAAGTCTTACTGACTGTTTTGATAGTGGCAATTTTACCACTTTTCTAACACAGAACTCAGAAACACTAGCCAGTACAAGACTAGCACACACAGCTTTGAACATCACAAAGAAAAATTAATATGTATTTCATAATTTAATAAATATTTAATTTACTTAAATAAATCTGTGTTAGGGTGGTGACTGTTCTTTATGATTTTTACACTTTGAGACACATTTACATCAAAAACAATAAGCTTGTTCAACTTAACCCGGCACTGCACAAACTGATCGGCACCTGGCTCGGCACGGTGCATGGCGATTAGCTTTTTTGTCCGGCTTGCAGCGGCGCATAATGATGACCTATGCCATTCTAATCTTGCGAGGAAGAGGCGGCTGCAGGTTTAGAGCCAGTTGCTGCAGTTGCTCTGCGCGAGCTGAGAGATCTATATGTACAATAATAATGAACTAGCATGTTATTTTCTTTTCTTTATCATTTTAATTAGAATATTTCATGTCAACTATGATTTGTACTGAATAATAACTATAATAATGTACTGAAGACTCCAGTACCAGTTAGTTAAAACTTTTTATACCTAGAAAATAAATAAATGATAAATAAAATATTTATATATATTATAGATTACAGACATTACAGAAACTTAGTTTCACTTATCGTCACCACTGTGGACAAGTAATGCTGGGCTTAACCCGCAACAACAATCAGGAATGTTTTGTTGAACCTACAGATGATTAAATAAAGTCTTCTCATTTTCGCTGTTCACCAAATCTGATTTCATGCAATAACAGCAAAGAGATTTATATTACATCAACACGCACTCTGGAAAATCTGCCATTAGTTCCCCCCGCCCCCCCCACTGCAACTGGCTGTTCTCAATGACCACCAAGGTGAGGCGCAGTTCATAGAAATAAGGCTCCGCCCACCAACAAAAAATGAAAAAAGAAGAAATCTTTTTATGATGATGATCTTGTATATATTTAGTTTACATTTGTTAATGCCTTGGGTTGAAACGGATGAGATCATAATCTCTGTAAGTATGTGTGAATATTAATTAATTAATTAATTAATTTATCTATTGATTTGGTGGAACCATAATTTGTACTTATAAGTTGTTAGGGTCCAATCCATATTACACATGCAAACACATGTAGGTTCAAGGTCATTTTGTAGAGTAAATTAAACGACTGGATTTCACGACCACTGTAAAAAAGTTTACCTGCAGTTTCTTTCTATATGACTTTGTTTGCATATAAAATTCATAAAATTCATGAAGTTAAAAAAAGGGGGGATTTCTATTTTAATTAAAGGCAAAGCAGCAGTACAAGGACACCCAGTGTCACAGACGCATAATAAAGATGAATATTTTCCAGCCTGCTCAATGTGAGTGAGTGAGTGAGTCATAAGGCAGTCTGAGGCTGCTTCATACAGCTGGATTAGCCTCCAGTCCAAAACTAATAGCGAAGTTCAAACACAGAACGCGTCTTTTCTCCCTCACTACATTTGGGGTAAGAGGAGAGTACTGAGCAGACCTGACAAACTACCGCTGTAGACAGTCTGTAGTTCAGGTTAACTAAAGCTTCTACTTAACGTCTGCACAGTAATTGAACTGGAACTGGCTAATTTACAATTAGCACCTGCACAAAGTCATTAGAACTACATGATCCTGTTTCCATCACTTCCTCACACTTCACTTATCAGAGAGTAACCTGTAGCACAGTGAAGAGACGAAAAGGTTTCCTTACCTCCGCTGTCTTCTCCTTCTCTCTCTCTCTCTCTCTCCCTTTATTTCACCAAGGCACAGCTTCGTCACCCTTCCCGTCTGTCCTGTATGACTCTCTGGCTGTTTTAGTGAGAGTCCAATGAATGTGCTGATAGAGCGAGGGATGAAAAAAGGAGGATGAAAGAGAAAGGCTTTGCACCTCTTGATAAAGAACGGCTCTAATCCTCCGTGTCTGCGCTGAGGCTGAGCGAGTGTGAAGCTGGAGTAATCTTCAGGTGAAAAGTGTCAGTGTAGACCTCCCTCCTCCTATCGCTCCTGCTCTCCCCCTCTCTCTTTTTCTCTCTCTCCCTCTCTCTCTCTCTCTCTCTCTCCCTCTCTCTTTCTCTCTCTCTCTCTCTCTCTCTCTCTCTCTCTCTCTCTCTCACTCACTCACTCACTCACTCACTCACTCACTCACTCGCTCTCTGTCTCTCTTTGTCACCTCTCTTTTCTTTTTCATCTATCTATCTATCTATCTATCTATCTATCTATCTATCTATCTATCTATCTATCTATCTATCTATCTATCTATCCATCTTTGTCTTGTGCACCCAGCTGAAGGTAAGATCAGTTCTCCCCCTCTATTTATTTTTCTCTTCTCTTTAATCTCTCCTTTATTCAATTCTTCTGTTTTCTCTGTTTAAATCATTCTGTCCGAAGCCCACAGAACTTACTGCAGAAATATAATATTACCAACTAATTCATCTTTTGAATACTAATTTGTATTGAGTTTTAAGTCTCTGCTTCCTAACCATCTCCTAACACTTCTTTATACATCAGTGTCCTTATTAGTCTTTGCCTGTTTATCTATTTATGCAAATCCATTAAGTTCCAATGTCAACAAAGCTTTTAGGTTTTGTGTACACGTACATGCTTTTGTGTACATTGTTGTGCTACATTGTAAACACTTGGATATGCTGTGACAACACAGCTATGTTGTAAATGCTAGGCTACAGTGCATTGTTAACACTTGCAACAAACTACCTCTGCCGAATCCTAGACAAGTCTAGACATATAACTACACGAGAGTCAAGATCGAGTCTAGATCGAACAACAGTAGGATCAACAGCTATCTCTCTCTCTCTCTCTCTCTCTCTCTCTCTCTCTCTCTCTTTTATGTATATATATATATATATATATGTATATGTATATATATATATATATATATATATATATATATATATATATATATATATATATATATCTGCCTCTTAACACTTGTAAATATAAGCAAGACAAAGGCAAGATTGAACAAGATTGAACAAACCCAACTCAACATTCAGGCAAAAAGAAAGCAAGACTAAGTCAACACCTAGTTCAAAAGACAGCAAGACAGGTTTAGGATTGAGTCCAACCAGAAAAACTGAGCCATCATGAAAGTAAGATTGAGTCCAGACTGAGTTCAAATGAGAACAAAAGTGACTAAAGACCAAGGCAAAAAGACAGCAAGAGATTGAGTCCAAATAAGCATGGGACCAAGTCAAGATTCAAAATTAGAGTGAGACTGAGACTGAGTCCAAAACATTTACATTTACATTTACGGCATTTAGCTGACTCTCTTATCCAGAGTGACTTACAAGGTTAATGATTACAGGGAGGCCAATGTGGCGTTAGGAGTCTTGCCCAAGGACTCTTATTGGTGTAGCTCAGCATAGTCACCCAGACTGGGATTTGAACACCAGTCTCCCACATGTAGAGGTGGCACCCTGCATAGTGGTGTTACCCACTGAGCTACACCAACAAAAGAGGGGAGCCTGTGTCAAGACCAAATTAAAATAAGAGTAAGACATCAGGGTAAAAGACAACAGGATCTTTTGACCAAAAGACCTTCTTGCTCCATTGCTCCAAGGTCCAGTTCTCATCCTCACATGCTCACTGTAGGCAATTTTGACGGTAGACAGTATTTAAGACCGGGTCCAGCTAAATAGACATTCATCCTGTAACCATGACTAAGGCTATAAGACTTGTACCTCAGTAGCCCTTCTGTTGGTTACTGAGTTGCCTCTGTTGCCCTCATGCATTGATGAGCCCTGGGCACCCAACATGCTAGTTTGTGCTTTGTAGCCCAGTCTGATCTCTGGCAATGTACACTAACCATTAGAGAACATTATAGTATATCCCATACATTGTTATTACACACACCATTGGAATAAAACTTGGTGGGTAGGATTGACATTGTGAGATATGCATATGTTTCAAGTTTCACACTCAGCTGGGCATGTGACGTAAACAAGGACGGGCCTTAACGCTGTACATGACTGACCCAACAGTCACAACCATGGACTTCACTGAGCAGTGATCCCCTCCACCACTCATATTGTTAGAGTCAGCACCATTGGCTGACGGCTGCACAACATAGGACTACATGCACACAGGCCAATGCCACGACGCCAATGTTGCCAAAGACTCAGAATGATGTCATGCCAGACTGTTATGAAGTGACTTAGTATTACAGCGGGTCGTCCTCAGTGACGAGTCCCGCTTTTGTCTTGGTGGAGACCACCAACAAATCTATAAAGGCACCCATGTCAGTGCCAAGAAGAATGGTTTGTTGTCCTGCATCACACGTTCAGAGACGTCTGGCATGTTGCATTAGTGCAGTGCCATATTGGAAGTCACTACTTCTGTATGTGTAGCTCAACACATATCCCCTATATCAGTCTAATTTGATCATCATTTATTGTTCCTGGTCACCTTTATTCTCCTTCCCAATTGCACTGCAATCCCACACTTCCTTCTGGGTGCCGCTATTCTTTGGACAATGAGTGTATATAGCTCTGTCTTCATTGCAAAAGCATTCGTGATAGAAGATACCACATAACTGGATTGTAGCTTTTGCATGTTGAGCTGACAGCTCTTAATGGCAGCAGTCCAGAGGGTGGACTAAGGTATCCTTTAGGAGGGATTCATCATCATAGGACTTTATTTACATCAGAAAAAAGAACTAATCATGAAAAATAATTACTGGCATTTATAGCATGCATCATTTGTAGCAGAACAGTTTTAAATGCCAAGGGCTTTTTAAAAATAAAATGCCAAAGGGTCTGAAGACTGAGATAGAGCATAAGGCTGGGCTAAAAGGGATTTCAATAGCGAATCACCAGCAGGATTGCAGTTTAGTCCAAGACTGGGAAACTGTCCCAAAGAGAGTCTTTGCCCAATGCTTAATGCATTATACAGACCATTCTGCTACTTCCGTCATGATGCTTTCACCTACGGATGCCATTCATACAGTGTTTGGAAGCTAAGTAGTTATTTTGGGAGTTTTTGGAGCATAAATGGGATTGGCCAACCAAACTCGAGTTTCAGCCATTTCTGTAAACACACTCTACATTCACTTTTACTCGCAAAGCAGGAAACCATCCATACAGCAAATGAAATCTCAGAGACGTTCATACGGGCGCCAGGTTAATTCACAGTCTACACTCAATGTGCATTCTGCTGCTGGGATGAGTTCTGGAATTCTGCACAGATTAAACCAAGGTGACTCAAAGCTGAGTGTGCCATTTACTTTCAGGTCATAAGAAAATTAAATATAATTGTGACTTTCAAGCACAAAGATTGTCAAGATTTAGTCACCGATAGACTGGGTTTTGAGTCAGCGTTGTTTAATCTGGCCGCAATTGAAGTCCACATTAACATTAACCCTCCTGGTTTGTTGCGGGTCAAACTGACCCATTAAAAAGTTTTAAACTCCGGGAGAATATTAGTAAGGCTTTTTGGAGCATGAAACTTTTTCTACTGGGCTTAATTAGTGTGATAAATGGATGGGATGGAACTTGTTTGACCCATCAGTGTGGATGGAGGCTAAACAGGGTTCAAATGATTAAGTCTGAGACACAAAGTGATTGTCTGAATGTCTAGTTTTTGACAAATAAGTGAATTATAAAGAAACCATGATCTGCACAGAGTAAAAACATGATTACACTTAATATTAACATTAGTAAAAATTATGATAATGTTATGGAGATTTTTAAAAAATATTTTATTATATTTTTTCCATATTTATTATTTATTATTTTGAACTACTTTCAGATGGTTAAGCAATTGAATCAATTTGACCTGGCCACATTATTGCTATTCATTATGGTTGAACATAACAGAAGGGTTCATTGTCCCTGCTGTTTAAAATTATAGTTTAATATAAAGTCCTTATAGTTCATATATAAAAACATTTTTTGTAATGTCTCGTGTTTCTGATGTCTCTGATTGCCTGCCTTTTTAGCCTACAGCATTTTAGCTCTGCCCATTCGTACCGAGGCTCTAAAAATAATTACAGCTTGGACTGCTTGTTGAATTACTGAGCAGCAATTGAATGATAAGCAGCTTTTAAGCCTTGTTTTATTTATATAGAACCGTCTTAAAGACACAGCAACTAAAACATCAAAGTGGACCTCATGGAAGAGAATACAGTACAAAATGTGTTTTCGGTGTACCATTAAGTATGAAATGAACCATTAGGTGTGGAGTCGTTTATCAGGAATATAGACTAGTTCCACTAGTATACAAGTACACTGTGTGCCCACTAGTACCACCCACTAGAATTCATATACATTGTGTGGTCAAGGGTATTTGGACCCTTGTAATTATTGAGTTTAGGTGTTTCAGCCAAACCTATTTCTAAGGGGAGTGTAAAATCAAGCGCTCAGTGACGTAACCTCCATAGATAACCATTGACAGTACAATGGTTCTACTGAAGAGTACCACTTTCATAGGATTCCCTGTTAGATCTGCCCTGGTCAACTGTAATATGCCTCATTCACTGTTCTGACATCACCATACAAGAACATTTGCCTTCAATGTGAAACGTTTCCCATGTCTGCTTCTATGCTTTCGCCACACTGGTGTCAGAAGTAAAGGAAAGCCATGTGTGGTACATACTGTATGTCCTCATCATCCAGAACACCTTTGCCTGTCCGAGCCTCCTGCAGCTTTATGACTGTCCATAGTATGTTCTTCCAAAAACTGTTATTGTAACTTCTCAGAGAGCTTCATACAGTTGCAGGAAAGACTGTATATGAACTGAGGAGAAGCAGCTTAAAGCCACTAACTTTGAGGCACGTTCAGATATCCTCTGTAAGCAGAGCAATATTCCAGCCACCGGACTATAGCCTAGAAGGGGTCAGGGGTAAGGGGTCAGGTGAGTCCCAAACTCATTTACATAAAATCATAACTGTATTTAGTGAGCTACTTCTGACTCATGTATTGCACATGTAATATTACATGTCATGTATGTCTTGTTGTGTTCAATATTATATGATAACAGTAAAGTAGTGCTAAATCTAAAAGAACTAGATTTTCTATGGTGACTGTTTAGCTTTTGCGTGCCCAGCATGTACCCCTTCATAATAAATGGATTGAAAAATACATTTCATACCAAAACATAATCCCAAGGCTATTGTAAAACAGTGTCTCAGGCATTAGGCAGCATATTTGAACCTAATAGATTCCTTCGAAGGAGCTTTTAGATACACACTTGTGTACAGTTCTTTTTCACCAGCAAAGTGAAAAAAAAGAACTTTTTAAGAACAGATCCCCTTTTCTGCTGGTTCGAGAGCTCAGTGATTATGCATATTGATATAGGCAGGTTTTAATTGGGAAGCAGAAGTCGGTGGACAACACATAAAAGCCATCTGGCGGAACATGCTCTTTCTTCAGCAGACCACTGATGGGTCTTATTGCTGCTGCTTTCATTGTTTCCACTCATTCACTTGTTTTTTTTTAAAATGGTGGCATCATCAGATTTCATGGTGATGACAGCACCACACCCATTTGCCACTTGTGTCATGGGTTCCACGGTTCCAGACCACCAAGCTCATGGGGCTGGAACAGCACAGATTTTGCCGGCTGGTTCGAGTTCGAGTCGCACTTGAGTTGCATATAAATAGACTTCAGACTTGACTTGTAATTCGTCTATAATGACTCCCGACTCGACTCAGTCCAAAATAACACATGAACATCAAGTTTCTTTCCATTACCATCCAGGCACGGTGTGCGGAAGTTACAGGAAAATAATTCCTTTGTGTAAGTGTACCTTATTTGGTTGATTTGGGACACGGCCCATGGAAACGGACGAATCACAACATCCGACTTCAGCGCGTGCATGATATCAGTGAGCGGCGCCAAGTGTAAACACGACACTGTAGCATGGCTTTGGCGTACTTTGGATTAATCTGAATTCAAAATCCTAGCACATAACAGAACAGTGGCGACGTGCAAACAGTGTGGCAAACAAATTACAGACACTGGATCGACCACATCCAACTTCATAAGGCATCTGAAACACACCCGGATAGGAATGTGCTAGCCGCTTAGCTGTTTAGCCATCATTCCAGCTATATAGCAGACAGTATTAACCCCTTCAGCTGGCCTGAAACAGGAAGTGTTTGAGGCAGAGTACGGTGCCATTTTTTTCTGAGTAAATATTGTAAGGAAATATGTAGCATTTAAACAAAAAAAGAAAATAAGTGTTGGACTGTAAAACAATACAGTTGTGTTTTTTAATCTACACTTTTTTTTAATACTACAGTTACTATGTAGGCTTTGTGTAAATTGACTTAAAACTTGACTTGGACTTCAGCTTAAAGACTTTAACCTATAGACTTGTGACTTGGACTTTAGCCTAAAGACTCGTGACTTGACTTAGACTCTAACCTATAGACTTGTGACTTGACTTGGACTCTAACCTAAGGACTCGTGACTTGACTTGGACTTTAGCCTAAACACTCGTGACTTAACCTGGACTTTAGCCTAAAGACTCGTGACTTGACTTGGGCTTTAGCCTAAAGACTCGTGACTTGACTTGGGCTTTAGCCTAAAGACTCGTGACTTGATTTGGACTCGACCTATGAACTTGTGGCTTGACTTGGACTTTGACCTAAAGACTCGTGGCTTGACTTGGACTTTGACCTAAAGACTCGTGACTTGACTTGGACTTTAGCCTATAGACTTGTGACTTGACTTGGACTTTAGTCTAAAGACTCGTGACTTGACTTGGGCTTTAGCCTAAAGACTTGTGACTTGATTTGGACTCTGACCTATGAACTTATGACTTGACTTGGACTTTGGCCTAAAGACTCGTGGCTTGACTTGGACTTTGACCTAAAGACTCGTGACTTGACTTGGACTTTAGCCTATAGACTTGTGACTTGACTTGGACTTTAGCCTAAAGACTCGTGACTTGACTTGGGCTTTAGCCTAAAGACTTGTGACTTGATTTGGACTCTGACCTATAGACTCGTGACTTGACTTGGGCTTTAGCCTAAAGACTCGTGACTTGACTTGGGCTTTAGCCTAAAGACTTGTGACTTGACTTGGACTCTAACCTATAGATATGTGACTTGACTTGGACTTTTTTTGGTGTTTTGAGTTTACAGTAGCACGATTAGATGAAGTACTTGTATTACCACCTTAGTATATGTACTTTGTATCTCTTTACAGGTTAACACATAATGAAATGTAGTTTACATTCCTTGGAGAAGATCTAATTATCTCTACTTCCCAGGCTTCTCCTGGACCTGCTCTGTTTTTATGAGTTTGTTTTTTTCCCTCTTCACACTGTGATGGTTGTTGCCCTGCACTATTCTCAGACATTAGTTAATATTAGCTATGCTACCATAGAATACATTAGAGGAGATTTGTTCTGACTTGTGTGGAGGCTTGCAGTGGCTGAAGCGGATTAGGGATAGTGTAATTGATTGTCACGCGTGCAGAATGCTGCAGGAGATAACACAGTGTGTCCTAGACGCGGTTGCATACTGCTTGTAAGCTGCTCTCAGGAACCTGGACTTACACATGCAGAGCAAAAAGCGCTGGCAGAAGAACATCACTCTGGATAGGTAGATAGAAACTCTCCCAATCTCAAAGAAAACGGCAACATTACCACAGCTGCATTTTATTAGTGAAGTTATTAACGTCTCTAAAAACATTGTACAGTTGCAGTAAATTGGTGGTAATGAACAGTAATTATCAGTAAAGGAAAGTCACTGTGTGCTTCAAGTCGCCGGCACCACCAGCTCATTCTGCTGCACGCTTACAGTGATAAACAGCGATACAGCCCAGTGATCTCCTGTATTTTCACATAACAAGCCGGTAATTTATTCTACTTTTACATATGAACAAAATTAATGTTGGAATAACTTATGAACCTCCCATAGCTCTCTGGGATTCCAACAAATGCCTAGAGGCATCTCGTTCCCTAGAATATCCTACTGCTGTATCATTCCCTAGAATATCCTACTGCTATCTCGGTCCCTAGAATATCCTACTGCTGTCTCGTTCCCTAGAATATCCTACTGCTGTCTCGGTCCCTAGAATATCCTACTGCTGTCTCATTCCCTAGAATATCCTACTGCTTTCTCGTTCCCTACAATATCCTACTGCTGTCTCGTTCCCTACAATATCCTACTGCTGTCTCGTTCCCTACAATATCCTACTGCTGTCTCGTTCCCTACAATATCCTACTGCTGTCTCGTTCCCTACAATATCCTACTGCTGTCTCGTTCCCTACAATATCCTACTGCTGTCTCGTTCCCTACAATATCCTACTGCTGTCTCGTTCCCTACAATATCCTACTGCTGTCTCATTCCCTACAATATCCTACTGCTATCTCATTCCCTACAATATCCTACTGCTGTCTTGTTCCCTAGGATATCCTACTGCTGTCTCATTCCCTAGAATATTCTACTGCTGTCTCATTCCCTAGAATATTCTACTGCTGTCTCATTCCCTACAATATCCTACTGCTGTCTCGTTCCCTAGAATATCCTACTGCTGTCTCATTCCCTAGAATATTCTACTGCTGTCTCATTCCCTACAATATCCTACTGCTGTCTCGTTCCCTAGAGTATGCTAATGCTCTCTCGTCCCCTAGAATATCCTCCTGGTGTCTCATTCCCTAGAATATCCTACTGCTGTCTCATTCCCTAGAATATCCTACTGCTGTCTCGTTCCCTAGGATATCCTACTGCTGTCTCATTCCCTAGAATATCCTACTGCTGTCTCATTCCCTAGAATATCCTACTGCTGTCTCATTTCCTAGAATATCCTACTGCTGTCTCGTTCCCTACAATATCCTACTGATGTCTCATTTCCTAGAATATCCTACTGCAGTCTCGTTCCCTACAATATCTTACTGCTGTCTCGTTCCCTAGGATATCCTACTGCTGTCTCGTTCCCTACAATATCCTACTGCTGTCTCGTTCCCTAGGATATCCTACTGCTGTCTCGTTCCCTAGGATATCCTACTGCTGTCTCATTTCCTACAATATCCTACTGCTGTCTCGTTCCCTACAATATCCTACTGCTGTCTCGTTCCCTAGAATATCCTACTGCTGTCTCGTTCCCTAGAATATCCTACTGCTGTCTCGTTCCCTAGAATATCCTACTGCTGTCTCGTTCCCTAGAATATCCTACTGCTGTCTCATTCCCTAGGATATCCTACTGCTGTCTCGTTCCCTAGAATATCCTACTGCTGCCTCATTGCCTAGAATATCCTACTGCTGTCTCGTTCCTTAGAACATCCTACTGCTGTCTCATTCCCTAGAATATCCTACTGCTGTCTCATTCCCTACAATATCCTACTGCTGTCTCATTCCCTAGAATATCCTACTGCTGTCTCATTCCCTACAATATCCTACTGCTGTCTTGTTCCCTAGAATATCCTACTGCTGTCTCGTTCCCTACAATATCCTACTGCTGTCTCATTTTCTTGAATATCCTACTGCTGTCTCATTCCCTACAATGTCCTACTGCTGTCTCGTTCCCTAGAATATCTTACTTCTGTCTCATTCCCTAGAATATCCTATTGCTGTCTCGTTCCCTAGGACACCCTACTGCTGTCTCATTCCCTACAATTTCCTACTGCTGTCTTGTTCCCTAGAATATCCTACTGCTGTCTCATTCCTTAGAATATCCTACTGCTCTCTCGTTCCCTAGAATATCCTACTGCTCTCTCGTTCCCTAGAATATCCTACTGCTCTCTCGTTCCCTAGAATATCCTACTGCTCTCTCGTTCCCTAGAATATCCTACTGCTCTCTCGTTCCCTAGAATATCCTACTGCTGTCTCGTTCCATAGAATATCCTACTGCTGTCTCATTCCCACAATATCCTACTGCTGTCTCATTTCCTACAATATCCTACTGCTGTCTCATTCCCTACAATATCCTACTGCTGTTTTTATTCCCTATGCCTCCCATTCTCAGCACACCCCATACTTTTTTCCCGTTCACAAGAACCTCCTTCTGCTGTCTCTTTACCTAGAATGTCCTACTCATGTCTCTTTACCTAGAATGTCCTACTGTTGTCCCTTTCTCTGTAGTGTTATACTGCAGTCCCTTTTACTGGTATATCCTTCTTCTGTCCCATTTCCTAGAATATCCTACTGCTTTCCTATACCCCACAATATCTTCCTGCTGATCCATCCCCTACAAACATACTACTTTTCCAATCACAAGAAGATCTGTGGACTCCCAGAAAGTAAATGTATGATGTTGTGATGTCACTGTTTAGCTGTTTTATTCACTATTAACTAACCCGAAATGCAGCACCTTACTGCCTTAGGGTGGCGCTATAGCAGTTTGGTTCACTTGGGTGGTCCATTAGCAGCCAGTTAACGCTGGATTAGCGAGCAGAGAGTATTTTGGACACTGACTACCACTTTTAGTGCTTACTAAAGCTGCTGTAATTAGCCCTTATCATTCATGTCATGTTAAGTTATAATACTTTCATTGATTTAAACTAGACCCATAGGGCCCATGACCACCAGCAGCCCCAGACTCTAAAAGCACTCCAGCTGATAATGACAACTTGATAATTAAAGGAACAGTCTCATTACTATTTGAACCCATAGTTTGCTAAAACATTTTTGTGCTTGACTTTTGTGAAGTTAAATCCATTCTGAATGTAAGATTCTAAAGGTTAGCTCCACATACAGATGTGTTAAAAATAACACAAAGTTTATAGAAGCTTCCTCTCTCCTATTCCCTGACCGCAAGGGCCTCATCTGCAGATGGACTGAGGTCAGTCCCAGTGGAACCCAGCCTTGTCCAAAAAGGCCTTGAGGGATTTCTTTCCTGGGCATGAATTAGAACTGGAAGGCTGGCACTGGCTTCTAAAGGATAGTGTATTTCAATTCAATCCAAATTTATCCCAAATATAGTTGATTAGGCAAGGCATGTTTAGTGGCAGAAGTTTTAATTGGTGTATGAGAGGCTAATGTGCACCAAATGGCCAAATGTATGTGGATACTTGACCTTCATCTCTATATGAACTTGTTGAAAATCCCATTCCTAAACCATGGGCATTAATATGGAGTGCCGTGAAGCTTCTTTCCTTTTTCCACAGATCATATATAGGAATTTCTGCCTACTCAGTCAAAGAAGGCCAGACACTGACACTGGACCTGAAGGCCTAGTTTACAAGTGTTCTAAGTTCATCCTAAAAGGGTTCAATGGCTTTGAGAATGAGGCTCCTTCCCACCAAACCCATTAAACCATATCTTTAAGTGCACAGGGACACAGTAAAGCTGGAACAGGAAGGGGTCTTCCCAAAACTCAGGTACACACATTTAGAAGCACATCATGGCCTTAAATGCCTTTGCATGTTGTAGCTTTAACATTATCCCTTATTGGAACTGAGGGACCCAAACCCTAAAACAGCCCCAGATTATTATCCCTCCTTCACCAAACTATACTGTTGGCACTATGCATTCCAGATGCTATGAGTTCTGCCATGCTTCTCATAACATGTGTGTATAACTATCACAAGCATGTAAATCTACTGTAGTGTAGCATATATGCAATTGCATATGGGTTTCATATTTTAATCCTATTTTCCACTGCAAATATTTCCTGTCCAGTTTCTTGCTAAGGCAGACTTGTAATACCTGTTATGACGTCTTTTTCCATATGCCGTGCCAGGGCCAGGAACTCCATAAGAAGACGCCACATAAGAGTGGTCCAGCAATGGCTGACAGGCTACATGCTACAGAACAAGTTTTAATTTAACTCCACTTTGCTCTCTTTGGCGTGTGCATTTGTAGCAGCAGAGCAGATGGAATTAAACCTCCGAACTGAATAAACCAGCTGCTTGTATTGCTGGTGACCAGCATATTAAATTCCATTGCTGCTGTTCAGTAAACCAGCAACAGAATGGAAACTGGTTTTGATGATGAACAGTCAAATTGTCATGTCACAATTTCACAGGTGTGAAGGTGAGCGAGTGAAAAACTGTCCCTGTCCCTGTACTTAAATACAAAAAATATGCATTAGACAGTAAATATATACAACACTAAGCACAAAATCTCGTCCTGTCTCTCCTGATATACAGTTTTGTATAACAGTAATATAAAATATTATGAGTAAAAACTATGATATATCCACATTTTTATATAGCACTATGGTAAGGCTGAGGTAGATGAGAGATGCAGGGTATATACATGGGGGGCATAGAATATATATATATATATATATATATATATATATATATATATATATATATATATATATACATATACGTGTGTGTGTGTATACATGTGTCACGCCTCCGCGTCTCCCTGGCTTCTCCGCTCTTCGGGACTCCACTTCACAGAGGGCCACGCTCGATGACGTCATGTTTATGCGCCCCCGTTCGGACTATGTGATTAGCTCTAGATCGCCCGAGTTTTAACTGCAGCTGTGTCTAATCACTGTCTGTATTTAAGGCTGTGTTTCACACGAGTTCTCTGCGAAGCTTTGCCAAACATTGTTTAGCAATCCTGAGCGGTCCTTTCTCGTAGTGTCCTATTCTGGTTTCCGACTCCCTTCGTTCCTCTACTACTCGTTCGCCTAAGCCCTATTGCTCGTGCTCTGACTCTACGGTTTGTATCTCTGTTTTCTCACTTTGGTTTTCCCCTTCGGTCTTCCCCTGTAAACTTGTTTGCCCTCGCTGCTTGTACTACCTGGTTCTGACCTCCGCCTGTCCCTGACTCTGATTTAGCTTCTCCCATTGTTTCGCTGTTTACTGGTGTTTGCTGAGATTGTTTGTAAATAAACCGTTCCTGGTTTTTTAATTCTGCGCATATATATATATAACACTACAGATATACAATATGGAGGAAGATTACACTAGGTTTGTCTATGTGCAAGTATAAATATGCCAATGTAAAGTGCAGAGTGATTATACTGACTACTGGCTGTTCAGTAGCCTGGTGACTTGGGGGAAGAATCTCAGAGGTGGCTGGTTCTGCACTTAATGCTTCGGAACCTCCTCCCACTTGGCTGCTTTGAGAACAGACCGTGGCTTGGGTGGGTGGAGTCCTTTAGACTGAAATGCAGGTTGTACTTGCAGGGCTGTACTGTGGCAGTTGAATCTGTAGGCCGCTAAACAGCTAACTAGGCTAGAGGAGCCAACTGGGATTAGTTACAGCATTAGCCGGGATGACTACAAATCCAAACTCCATACAAAACACAATTAGCTCAACTTTGCTTCCTCTGAATTGAAATATCTCCTAAACCTGTTTTGTGGTGAAAAGAAGAGCCTAGAATGCTAGCTAAGCTAATGCTAATCAGCTAATCCTTCCTAGTTCGCAGCCATATTTAAAAATGAAGCAAGTGATAGTCAGAAATGAACCTGTTCTCTGGTGAAAAGAAGAGCTGGTATCATGCTAGTTAATCAACGCCATTTAGTTTCTACTTTCTAGTTAGCAGCACCTTTTAGCATTTAGCATAATTGTTGCTAGTTTGTAGGTTTATTGGATAGTGGACTGCTCTGCTTTCATTTACTGGAGCGTGTACGTGAACTGATTTGCCTGCTTTTTGGCTTCAGCTGATGTGGTGGCACCATACCAAACCAATCATAAACAGCTACGTCATTGCTTTATCCTACCTATTGGTTGTAGCTATGAACATGGTTAGCCAACTATGTAATGAAAGATGTACTGCACATGGTTTGTAAGCATTCCGTGTTGAACTGTGTCCATGTTGGAATTGCTTTTAAAATGGTTACTCAGAACCGTTTTGTTCTACAGTGGACAGAAGGGCTCTGCATTACCGCTGCTTCCTGCCAGTGCACAATTAAACAGGCTTTGTCTGAAACATTGGCTTTCAACATTACCTTGGTTAAGCTTTTAGGTGTTCAACAGTGTTTTAAAACCTTCACATATTTATCATTTTATTGGAACCGTCATGAGGTTTAAATGGGGGTGTACCATCTTTTCCTCTAACGTACGACAAAAGAGTTGGTCAATTTTATTGTCAAGTTACTGGCGATAGTACAATTAAGTTCTCTGGGACTAACATTCTTTTCAATTTACTGAAGGCTGAACTGTCCAAATTCTGAAGAATTCAGAAATAGCAGGAAGGAGTTTATTCCAGTAGTCAGAGGGAGGAAATAGAGGAATCAAAGAGCTGATAAAATGAATTCTGGGCAAGACATTCTTTTATATAATGGAAATATGGGCCCAATCAAAAAAAAAAAAAAAAAAAAATTGGAAGGCGGATCCATCTGTCTAAATTTCACTGCACTTTGTTTTCATTTTGACCAATTCATTTTAAATCCAGACAACCAAATTTCTCAGAGATAAACAAAAGGTGCGATACCACTACAGGCATTGCAAACAAATACACTGGCATATAAGACCAAGGGATGATGTGTCTTATGAACAGACATAGGTAATACCTTGGCAGACTGGCAAATCATCTGAGCTAGAGGCCTGAGCGAGAGCGAGAGTGAGAGAGAGTGAAAGAGAGAGAGAGAGAGAAAGAGAAGGAGAGCGAGGGGGAGTGCAAAGAAAGCCCTGGACTCAATGTGCAGCCTTGACAGGAGGATCTGGAGACTGTGAACAGAGAAGAGTAGATTTGGCCTGCTAACACTAGCGCTGAGGGGTTGGCGTACAGGACTTTAATCATATGGGTAAAATCTTCTTGGAAGCCCATCACGTTCAAGACACACTTATAACAATATCAGTCCGTCAAAGGCTTTCACGGCACAAGAGAGAGCGCTGCAAGAAAGAGCATCTTAAAATCCACTGCTGCATAGATGAATCTTATCTGGTCACTACTGATAAATGTCAGCATGTTGTGCTGTAGGCATCAAGCAATGTGGTGGTTGGTGTAGCTCAGCAGATAACACCACTACCCCCCAGGGAGCCACCACCTGGGGTTCGAATACCGGTCTGGGTGACTATAATGTGCTACACCAATAAGAGTCCTTGGGCAGGACTCCTAACATTACATTGGCCCACCTGTAATATGGTTAACCGTGTACGTTGCTCTGGATAAGAGTGTCAGCTAAATGCAGTAAATGGTGTTCATTTACAATTAACAGTTCAGAAAAACACACACATAATTATTGATTTTCACCTCAACAATTTCTGTAAATACCTTCCATTGTTTTTCTCTCAAACTGCATCCAGGACTTCATTCATGTTGCCTAAAAAAATTAATGTGGGTCTGTGCTCCACCTTATACTTCCACTCACTGGCCATTTTATTAGAGCCCCCTCCCTTATACTTCCACACCGGCCACTTTATTAGAAACCCCTCCCTTATACTTCCACACTGTCCACTTTATTAGAAACCCTCCCTTATACTTCCACTCTCTGGCCACTTTATTAGAAACCCCTTCCTTATACTTCCACTCTCTGGCCACTTTATTAGAAACCCCTTCCTTATACTTCCACTCACTGGCCATTTTATTAGAAACACCAATCCTTATACTTCCACACCGTCCACTTTATTAGAAACACCAATCCTTAGACTTCCACTCACTGGCCACTTTATTAGAAACACCTTCCTTATACTTCCACTCACTGGCCACTTTTTTCAGAAACACCAATCCTTAGACTTCCACATACTGGCCACTTTATTAGAAACCCCTTTTCTTAAACTTCCACTCACTGGCCACTTTTTTCAGAAACACCAATCCTTAGACTTCCACATACTGGCCACTTTATTAGAAACCCCTTGTCTTATACTTCCACTCACTGGCCACTTTATTAGAAACCCCTTCCTTATACTTCCACTCACTGGCCACTTTATTAGACACCCCTCCCTTATACTTCCACTCACTGGCCACTTTATTAGAAACCCCTCCCTTATACTTCCACTCACTGGCCACTTTATTAGAAACCCCTCCCTTATACTTCCACTCACTGGCCACTTTATTAGAAACCCCTTCCCTTATACTTCCACACACTGGCGACTTTATTAGAAACCCCTTGTCTTATACTTCAACTCACTAGCCACTTTATTAGAAACCCCTTGTCTGATACTTCCACACACCAGCCACTTTATTAGAAACACCTCCCTTATACTTCCACTCACTGGCCACTTTATTAGAAACCCCTTCCCTTATACTTCCACACACTGGCCACTTTATTAGAAACCCCATACCCTTATACGTCCACACACCAGCCACTTTATTAAAAACACCAATCCTTAGACTTCCACACACTGCCCACTTTATTAGAAACCCCATACCCTTATACTTCCACTCGCTGGCCACTTTATTAGAAACCCCTTGTCTTATACTTCCACTCACTGGCCACTTTATTAGAAACCCCTTTCCTTATACTTCCACATACTAGCCAATTTTTTTAGAACCCCCACCCTTATACTTCCACACACCGGCCACTTTATTAGAAACCCCTTGTCTTATACTTCCCCTCACTGGACACTTTATTAGAAACCCCTTCCTTATACTTCCACATACTGGCCACTTTTTTAGAAACCCCTTCCTTATACTTCCACACACTGCTCACTTTATTAGAAACCCCTCCCTTATACTCCCACTCACTGGCCACTTTATTAGAAACCCCTCCCTAATGATTCTACTCACTGGACACTTTATTAGAAACCCCACCCTTATACTTCCAATCACTATCTACTTTTGTAGAAACCCCTCCCTTATCCCTCCACTCACTGGCCACCTTATTACAATGACTCCTTTATACTTGCACTCACTGGCTACTTGATGAGTTCCAGCTATACATGTTCTATGAAAGGTGTTTGAGTAAAGACCAGCCCATCTGTCACAGTGTAACAACCCCATTCTTCACTGATCAGATGATGTTCTGCAGGGTTTACTGGATCTTTCACAGACAGCAGATACTGACCATTAATAAAACAGTGATCTTGTGGATGGCCAACATACACAGTGCAGACAACCTACAATCTCTAACTGTGCTCTTGTAAGTGGAGCTACAACATGGAGGTTTCTAATAAAGTGGCCAGTACTCCTTTGATACCTTTGTACAAACCTACTGCTCAAATGACTGGCTGCCATCCTTAAAAATAGAATATATCTTATTAAATATCATGTCCATAAATTCTCCATGAGCAAACAATGAAGGGGCTCCAGTGGTATGGTGTGCCCATGGCTATTTTAATACATTTTATTAAAGACTGTGATATTTTTGAGCAATCAGTGTACCTTCTTCTCCCACTTCATGGACTCCAAGGATCCATATAAGGATCCACACATCAATTCCTCACTCTATATAAGTACCACTCCAATGCAAACAGTGATTTCATAGTAATAACTGTATACTGCATACTTTCATTTCATATATTTCATATTACATACTTAAGTTACTGAATGATTTATGCTGCTTATCAAATAATTAATAGTGGTTTATTTGAAATGGGTGCAAATGAGTAAATATACATCATGTATTAATTAAGTGTTCATTAGGCATTGGTTATTACTTGTTAGAACTGCTGGTTATTACTAGTACTAACTGAGTAATTAGTGATTGATTAGATAGATGGTGTTTTAGTTTGTCATTTGTTCAAAGCTGAATTACTCATTAATTTATACTAAATGTAACAAAATACAGGTCTGATATGATTGGTTTAAAACTTTTAAGGTCTGATATGATTGTCTTACAACATACAAGGTCTGATATGATTGGTTTAAAACTTACAAAGTCTGATATGATTGACATACAACTTATGAGGTCGGATATGATTGGTTTATAACATATGAGGTCTAATATGATTGGTTTATAACATATGAGGTCTGATATGATTGGTTTACAACATTCAAGGTTTGATATAATTGGTTTAAAACTTACAAAGTCTGATATGTTTGGCTTACAACTTATAAGGTCTAATATGATTGGCTTACAACATACAAGGTCTGATATGATTGGCTTACAACATACAAAGTCTGATACGGTTGGCTAACAACATACAAGGTCTGATACGATTGGCTTACAACATACAAGGTCTGATATGATTGGCTTAAAACTTACAAAGTCTGATATGATTGGCTTACAACATACAAGGTCTGATATGATTGGCTTAAAACTTACAAGGTCTGATATGATTGGCTTACAACATACAAGGTCTGATATGATTGGCTTAAAACTTACAAGGTCTGATATGATTGGCTTACAACATACAAGGTCTGATATGATTGGCTTAAAACTTACAAGGTCTGATATGATTGGCTTACAACATACAAGGTCTGATATGACTGGCTTAAAACTTACAAAGTCTGATATGATTGACATACAACTTATGAAGTCGAATATGTTTGGTTTACAACTTAAGAGGTCTAATATGATTGGTTTACAACATTTAAGGTTTGATATGATTGGTTTAAAACTTACAAAGTCTGATATGATTGACATACAACTTATGAAGTTTGATACAATTGGTTTACAGCATACAAGGTCTGATATGTTTGACTTACAACTTACAAGGTTGGATATAATTGATTTACAACATACATGGACTGATATGATTGGCATACATCTTACAAGGTCTGATATGATTGGCTGAACATGTGTTACACTTTCCCCCAATACTAAACACCTGAGGATTAGCATTTTCTGTTGTTATGTTAGACGATTTTGGTAGCACCACTGATGCAGTGATGGATTAGAGACGCAGCACCTACCCCAGCTTGTGCCCCACTTTCACAGAAGCATGATTACATTTTGAAAAAATAGATGCAAAATACTGTAAATGATCTGCACAAATAATAAACTGCATTAATTGGGGCTTGATAAGTAATACTGGAGGGTTAAAGACCCCTAACATTGTATTAGCAATGCCCCTGCACATGCATAAGTCCTTAAGATTCCCTTGCCAGTTTTACAATGTGCTGTTCTCCATTAACACTGAATCCAGTCTTCAGAGGCTCCAGCCGTGGCTAACAGGTTTTTCTCGAGCGGGTAAAGTCTTGTAATAGCCTACGAACATGCTTCAATTGTGAATGGGGGAAAGCTCCTGCTCCTCCGTCTATTCTATCTGTGTTATTATAGGGCTCAGTGATAAAAGCACTTACACATATATGGAGGAAAATGTCAAGAAACTAATTCAGGATCTGTCCGGAGGCACAGCAGTATCATAACTCAGAGAGCTAAAGCTACTGAGGGCTGTCATAACAGAGAACAGCCGTGATGTCAACACATCCACGGGAATGCAATGTGGGCTGGCTCTGATAAAGCATTTCTCATTCTTCATTCAGCAGCGCTCACTGATACTTCCTACAGAAGGGAGGTGTTTCCTGCATCAGTCATGTTAGAAAGTAAAAGTAAGAGATTGTAAAGATAGCTGGAATGAACCTGTGCAGTGTTTTCCCTTATCATGGCTGATCCCGTGACCATCAAAAAGGACACACATAGACATGAATAAATGACTTCGGAATTCCACTGATTGGTCAAAATTGCTTACTTCAGTCATTCTGAGTGGATTCATAAAAAATGGTTCCCCAATACTTTACACTGGTGCCTTAAGGAACCATGGGTTGCCATGTCTATAACATTAACATAAGCATTTTATTTACTATCCAAACTGATATGTAAATCTGTTGATGAAAATAAATCTGAAAAGAAGGGCCTTCTCCAAGTTCATTACTTAGCCTTGTAAAGCCCTGTGTGTATCCCGTGTATACCCTCAACAATGTTTCAGACATCAGTGTATTTCTGATCAATTTATGATCATTTACACTGGAAAAAACATCATCACAACCCTGGCTCTGTAAACGAGAAATAACCAAAGTGACTCGGCCCAAGTCTCATATATACAGGGATTGGACAATGAAACTGAAACACCTGTCATTTTAGTGTGGGAGGTCTCATGGCTAAATTGGACCAGCCTGGTGGCCAATCTTCATTAACTGCACATTGCACCAGTAAGAGCAGAGTGTGAAGGTTCAGTTAGCAGGTAAGAGCACAGTTCTGCTCAAAATACTGCAATGCACACAACATTATGGGTGACATACCAGAGTTCAAAAGAGGACAAATTGTTGGTGCACCTCTTGCTGACGCATCTGTGACCAAGACAGCAAGTCTTTGTGATGTATCAAGAGCCACGGTATCCAGGGTAATGTCAGCATACCACCAAGAAGGACGAACCTCCACCAGCATCACGTAGTGACCTGGCCACTATCCTGCAAGAAGAATGGCTTGAAATCCCTCTGACCACTGTGCAGGACGCAGTATATGTCATTCCCAAGACCAACTAATGCTGTATTGGCCGCAAAAGGAGGCCCTACACCATACTAATAAATGATTGTGGTCTAAAACCAGGTGTTTCAGTTTCATTGTCCAACCCCTGTAATACTCTTCCAGTCAGTCAGCAACAGTGGGCTGTTTAGGCCCCTGAACAGGACATGGGAAAGGGGGAGGGGCCATGTGATGTGCTTCATGCTGGAAGAACAATGGTTAGGAAAACTTCTCAGATCAGGCAGGGGCCTAGAGTCAAGTTAAAGGAGCAATATGTAAGATTTTTCTCTGCTCCACACACTCCTCCGTCTGTTTACCTACTCATCCAAACACACATTTACATACATTACGTACATCCGCTCCTGGAACCATCAGCAACAGGGGGTGATTCGGGCTTCTCAATAGGACATGGGGAAGGGGACATAGACAAATTTACCAACCAGTAGCAGTTACACAGTACAGTGCAGTAATACAATACAATAACAAGGGTGGTACAGTATGAACAGAGGTAAGTACAGGTTCAGTGAAAAATGGGAGGGGCCATGTGATGTGCTTTATATTTTGCCAAACAGGAGAAGATCTGAAGAAGAATGGTTGAGAAAACTTCTGAGATCAGGCATGGGCCTAGAGTCAAATTAAAGGAGCAATATGTAAAATGGATTTCTTCTCCACACAGTCCAACTGTTTACCTACTCATCCGATAAGCTACACGCTTAGGAAACTCAAGCAAATAGTGCATCTGAAAATGCAGAAATACATTTTCTGAAATTTGAAATACAATTGCAGGACACTAATCAGGTAATGGAAATCCCAGTGTTCTACATTAATCGGATACCTGCTTTTAGATGCTGAGACACTTTGGAAGAAGCCATTAAATACATTATCTGGAACAGGGATGCTCCTTGTGTGATCGTGATTGACCAGTAGATTGTGCCATTCACTTACATTTACTTATTACCATAGCTATTCCACAGCCCTCCGTAACACTGCTATGGGTTTGCATCTCTGGCAGGTTAGCAAGTTTTCAGTTATTGGTGTGCAGTTTTTGCTTTTTCCTATTGTAACTTGCACTGACTCCTTCAGAAGACCTAGCACCAACAAACCGAAACCATACCACTTCCACACAGAGTGGGAGGAAGGCTCTTTAAAATGTCGAACTCTAAATGCTTCTGCTTGTTTTGCTAAGCAGCCATCGCACTTCCAGAGAAGGGGAACGTCGAAAGGCACTTTCAAACTATTCACAGAAACTACGATGACAAATTCATCATATCCGAAGTGAAATCCGGAAGAAAAACCTAAAAGAACCAGATTGCCCAGCAATTAAACTTCACAAAGCACAGCTCGAAAGCAAAAGCTGCTGCTGTAGCATCATTCCGGGTGAGTCATGCTATCGTGAAACACAAGAAGTCTTTTCAGGATGGGGACATGGTCAGAGAGGCTCTAGTCGAGGCAGCAGACTCATAGTTTCAGGATATAGCGTCAGCCTTTAATGTTGTTCAGTTGTCCTGCAGCGCAGTTACGTGGTGCTGCGAGATGATGGCAGAGGATTTAGTGCAGCAGCTGAAGAAAGACAAAAACCACTGTGTGTGTTTTGCACTGCATTTGTTTTTTAAAGGTTGATCCCAGTGACCTGTCCCCTGGAAAATGTAGATCTCAAGCCAAAAAAGTGTGGGCACCCCTGATCTAGAACATGAAGATTATTTAAACCCTTCCTTTCATCAAGCATGTCATGTACTCCAACAGTATGCTGGTTGTTTATTTCCAGTACTGTGGAAAATGAAAGAAATCAGAGTAAGGGTGTACATGTGCTGAGAAACCGTTTACTGGGCCCAAATCCAACTCACTTTATCAGATTTGTTAATCCGATTTATGGGCCCTAATCTGTTCCCAGGAATGCAGGTTACATGACTGCTTCAATAATTGTTAATTACTGTGTTAATTGTTCATTGCTAATTATAAAGGTTTAAGATTATTAGTGTAAATGCACTTTGTGTTTGATGTTTCGATTTTTTCCCTAATATGGGCCCTTTAATACCTATTTTACCTATTTTTAATTTTTGTGTTTTTAGTTATTTTTAATTTAATTGAAATTAAATGTATTTTATTTTATTTTATTTTATTTTATTTTATTTTATTTTATTTTATTTTATTTTATTTTATTTTAGTTTAGTTTAGTTTATTTTAGTTTAGTTTATTTTTTTTTTAAATAAACATCTACCATCCAGCTAAACCGGACTAGATGTTATTTTTCAGGTAGCACAATACAGTATGTGCACATTGTATTCATGCATGCAGACACACACACACACACACACACTGCTGTCTGTCAGTCTGTGTTACAATCCGTGTGCGGTAGATTTGACCTGAATATGTTCAGGTTGAGTGGAAATGTTTCTGCATGCAGGCTCCACCTGCTTAAGGCCAGAGAGCATGTGGGACAAATAAAGGCTTAAAAAAAATCATCCTCCATCACCAGCAGGACGGCAGACAGGTGTGCTATGCTGCGCACACACACACACATCTCTGTGTGAAGGAATGCAGCTGGTGGATATGTCTTAGTGTGGTATTCATACCTGATATGAAACAGTGTTATATTTTAAAGGCACCGTATACGATTTCAATCCAGTTCACTTTTTGTCAAATTCAGAGAATGACTTTTCATGGTGCAGTAGTTTAGTGTGTGCATTGAAAAATAAATCTGGTGTTGGTACACAACACTGGCTTTGTGGCAACCCTGGCTATCCAGTCAGCAACAGGGGCCACTTGTTGTACAGGACAGGGGGAACGGGAGGGGCTATATGTTAAAGGAACAATATGTAAGATGATGCCATCTGTCAAGTTGATACTCTCCAGCCCCTATTCACTCATCCCCATGTTCACTTCATCTTCACCTTTTTTCATCAAGAGCATTTCAAGTAGTGGAAAGAAATGCCAGTGTTAAGTCTTGTTTTGCTGCCATTGTTGCCACTTGTTTTTTGTTGTTTGTTAAACATGTTTTTTTAAACTTATGTTTTTTAAACATGAGTGCCTGCTGCACTTGATCTGCTGGTAATATTTTAGTTCGTTTTGGAACTAAAAATATTACATATCGATTACATCATCTTGCATATTGCTCCTTTAACATCAGTGTGGTGTTTCTACAGTGGAGAGATCTCTAGGAGGCCGAAGTTCGCTTCCCATTTGCTAGTCTTCTTAATTAGATTACCCCATTCCACCTTAAATGGTGCTGCAGTTCCATGTTGGTGCCAGAGTCTACCTGTCCAGCTTCTTGTTCGCACTTTACAGTTCTGCATTAAATGGTGTGGCAGTTACGTTCAGTTGCATCAGACAGCAGAATGCAATTGGAGCACCATTTAAGGTGGAATGAGAAAATCTGAACATAAAGCTGAGGTCCCAGAATATAACTGATGCACAATTTAAGGTGGAATGGGAAAATCTGAACATGAAGCTGAGGTCCCAGCATATAACTGGTGCACCATTTAAGGTGGAATGGGGAAATTTTAATAAGCGGAGGTCCCAGAATAAAACTGGTGCACCATTTAAGGTGGAATGGGATATTTTAAATAAGAAGCTGATGTCCCAGGATATAACTGGTGCACCATTTAAGGTGGAATGGGAAAAATGTAATAAGAATCTGCGGTCCCAAATGTAATTGGTGCACCGTTTAAGGTGGAATGGGAAAATTGTAATAAAATGCTGAGGTCCCAGAATAAAACTGGTGCACCATTTAAGGTGAAATGGGAAATTTTAAATAAGAAGCTGATGTCCCAGGATATAACTGGTGCACCATTTAAGGTGGAATGGGAAATTTTAAATAAGAAGCTGATGTCCCAGGATATAACTGGTGCACTATTTAAGGTGGAATGGAAAAATTGTATTAAGAAGCTGAGGTTCCAGAATATAATTGGTGCACCATTTAAGGTGGAATGGGAAAAATTTAATAAGAATCTGTGGCCCCAAAATGTAACTGGTGCACCGTTTAAGGTGGAATGGGAAAATTGTAATAAAATGCTGAGGTTCCATAATATAACCGGTACGTCATTTAAGGTGGAATCGAAAAAACTCAAACAAGAAGCTGGTGAAGTAGAGTTCAGCTTCATAGACAATTGAAAGTCATGTAAATGGATGAGGATGCTGCACCGTTTCTGCCGGACAGTTGGGTAACATTAATTCAGTTCTGATTGTCCAAGTGTCAGACAAACCCAGAAGACATGACACTCTAATGTATAAATAGTCTGAAGGTTGGTTTGTTCGTGGGTTTGTGTGAAGGGATCTGAGGTTGTTTGACGTACGAGTTTACATACAACCAGCAAACCTCGACCCAGCAATGAAAGGCCGCTTGAAATGCTAAAGCAGTTCAAGTGTGAAAACGACCCAACAGACATGTTGACCAGGTTTCTTTCTGTAAATAAAGAACAAAAAGCAAAACACAAGCAAACACATACGTCAAAGCGCATGATGGTTCCTCTCTTTCTCCTGCAGGAGGATCCAGAAGAAACGCTTGACCTGTACTTTACCTTTCATGTCAAAAGTTATTCAGCAGAACGAAAGAAACGTCTCTTTGAGTTCGAAGTGGAGGCGCTGAAGTCTGGGAGTATCTTAAAGGTCACTTGTTACATCTCTGTGTCTATGATGAATGATCAAATGCTACGCTAATGCACTGCATGCTGGAGAAGAATGGCAGAAGAAAGAGTGCAATTTGTCCTCAGACAGGACGAGTGCGTGACGACAGGAGTGATAGCGAACCTTGAGAAGTTCGCTCAGAGCTGAGGCTGAAGCTTCCAATGATGGGTATTTATACAGTAACGTTCAGTAGCTTAAAGTACTCTTATATCTAACAGGAAGTTCTGACAACTGCTTGCAATGTTTCGGCCCTTGAGGTAATGACGAACAAGCACTATTAGAGCTAGGCTTTCAGTTTGGGCCATTAATGTTAGCTGGCAGCAATTTACATCAGGTGTTAACTAACTAACACAAAGTAATGCATGAGTTAACATAAGGCAATCATTAACAATGATAATGTAGCTGTGGTTACATGTTTACTTAAGATAAGATAAGATAACATAAGATAAGATTTCCACAGTGGGGAAATTCACAGTGTTACAGCAGCAAAGGGATAACAAGGTACTCAGTACAAAAGAATAAGATAGATGAACAGAACAATATATAACAATATAAACATTATAAATGATAAAAGTCAAAACCTCTGGAGAATCTTATTTACAGATAATCGCAAAATATTTACAGAAAATTGCACATTTATTCTTTATTGCACATGGGGAATGGAAAAATATTGCACATTGTTAGTATTGCACATTATGCTACATAGAAAACAGCTCTATTTCCTGTGAGTGTGTTGCAGGATAGCTGAGTGGCAATTGGAAAAACTAAAGAAAACTGGAAGTGCCAATGTGCGGTGGTTTATTTTGGCAAGGTGCCAAGTGCACTGTAGTCGAAATACCCCCCCAAACAAGTATCAAACAGGAGAAAACACCAAAACTAAAAGGAAGGGGGGAACCCCCCCCAAAAACAAACAGGTCAACAAATGGATACATACATATCCCATATGCTTACAAACATAGCTCTTTCAAAGACCGATTTAAACCCCAAAGCCAGTCCTCCACCAAATGGCTGGGGTCTGTTAAAGCTGGCAAGTTCTAACTATAATTTAATATGTTAAACTCCATTAAACAATTTTGGCCTCAACATATTAACAAACATACAAAGCCTTTAACATTCACATGAAACATTAAACATTCCTGCCGGCATGCTGTAACAAACAGTCGAACTCCTTTAAACATACATTAGCACGGTTAGTTCAGATAAATATGCATAGATAATGTTTAAAAATTCCCTACACCATCAGTTGGCCACCCTGAATAGTGCAAGATAATTGCAGTTGTTCGTGTTTGTTTTTCAGAGTCCAGAAAAGTGTGTTTGAGGTGTGTTTGACCGCCGCCGCCGCAGCCATGGGCGTAGGAAAAAAAAGAGTCTTTAAAACTATGGAAGTTGTCTGTGTTTTTGTTCCAACATTGTCCATCATAAATGCTTTCTCCATGGAACGGAAGAGAGCTCTGTTACAGAGTGTGTAAAGTTTTGTTACATCTGTCTGTCTATCTGCCTGTCCCTGTCCATGTGCTCCCTCTTATCTTGCTCCATGTGCTTCTGTTTGTTTTGGTCATGTGCTCCTCCTGTCTCCGCCCTCTGGTCAGGTCCCTTGTTTGTAGCCCCGCCCCTTCCCAGGTGTTAGTCTTGGTTCATTTATACTCCCTGTTGTCCGCAGTGTGGTTGCTTGGTGTTTTGTTTTCAGGTTGGATGTTTGACTCCTTCTCTGTTAGTTGTCTAATCCGGTTCCCAGTCCCCTCTGTTTGCTTTGTTCTTTGGTTTTGTTTTGTCCCTTTGTGTAGTATTAAACACTTGCGTTTCTATCCTGCCTCCTCGTCCGCCACCCTTCGTGACAAGTTTAGGTGTGTGTGTGCGTGGTCCTCTGGGAGCAGTGCTGGTTGTTAAAATTAGTTAACCATTGTTTGATGTATTACTTCGTGTTAACTAATACAATTCTTCGTGTTGGTCATAACCTGGTTACTGGTTAACCTCCCAGAGAAACTGTCATCTCTATTATTATGCTGTTTACTCCTAACACCTTATAGATTTTCTGATCTATTATGTATTATAGTGACTTACCGGGTAATTACCTGTTCCAGATTTAATTTCTTTGGCTTTCTTTCCCTGACCTGAAGCTGGAGGTGGGAGCTATAGGGCTATTCTGTCCAATCTCTCCACGATGAAAGTGTTAGGTGCTGTTTATCTGGTGGAGATGGTTTTGGTGGTCTACCAAGTCTTGCACTTTGTTAGGAAACCCAGTTTTTTTTATATCTTCAAATTATTTTTGGGCTACAGTTCTGGAAACTCATTTTGCCTCTGATTGTTAACTGAGTTTCTCCTTTCTTATGGAAGTTTATTGCCTTATATCTAATCTCCTTAGAAACATCTCCTGAAAAATTAATAACCAAGCTAGCAAAATTATGAAAATGAAGGATAGTCTCTGACTTTTCCCTTATGCCTTTTTCATCCCCCTTTTTATTCACTGCTACTCATTCTAACATTTCCTTGATAACTTCCTGGATTAGCTATTTCTCTAACAGACCTATCTGCGGTCCATTTGGTCATTAGGTACAATGTACTGATATCCTGCAGCACAAAATCTAACTATGACCTAATGTACAAATAAACAGCATTTGTTTGTGTGCTTTGCTCTCTTTCATTGACGCTATCATACCGTTATTCCTTTAGCACCGTTTGAATCAGAGCAGGATTAATTGGAGTCTATTCTTTTTCTCTTTTTAATTCTTTCTCTTTTTTCTGAAAGTGTAGTATTCCCCTGTGGTGGCTCAGATGCAGTGCGTGCTGATGGTTTGAAACTGTGATGAGAGGAGAGTGAAAATGAAGAGAGGTTTATTGTGTGGAAACAATAACAGTAACAGGGGATGGAGCCAAGGAATATACAGCACAACCAGTAGAGTGTTCCAGGCCAATTTTAGAGCGGGGGCTCAGGTGGGGCACAGAATCAAATGAGTTGGAGCAGAGGCGCTCTGCTCACACTAGCGTTGATGTACTTCAGTCTGATCCCAGTTTCCAATCTGGTCTCATGACGGTTTCTGCTTTCGACATCATTTAGACGTGACATTGTGTAGACTCTGTCTGGTTTCCATAACCAGATTTTTAGACTTGGTCTTGTTTCTATAACCATTGTCTTTAGACTCAGTCTTGACTCCGTCTCCAATATTGTTTATTGGATAAGATTGTCTTGTCTCAATCTCAACAATGGTTAGACACGGTTAGAAATATATAACATTGTTTTCCGTCGTTTTGTTTTTTTTGTCCCAAATTTGCCACTGTTTTACCATCATTAGTATTATATATTGTCGCTGTCCAAGGAAAAACAAGTATCTCCAAAATGGTAACTTTACAGGAGAGGCCAAAAACCTTATATAACTTTAATGTAAGTCTATGGAACCGGACATCTTTCCGAACAGTTTTGAGGTATTTCGGTTGGTCCATTCATCATGAGATTCTCACTCAGTGTAAACAGCAGCTGATGTGATCAAATTAAACATAAATCTAAAAAAGGACAAAAGTGGAGATACATGGTTTTCATTGGACAGTGACGATATAAAAACTTACAATACACATGTACAGTAGGTTGACTGGAGGTTTTGGATAGTAGACAACATGTTAGTTGACATCGTGACCTCTGGTTTCTATCACCACCAACATAAAGCAGTGTTAATTTTGGCGGCAGATTAAGATTACTTTAAGTCTTATACAGTATATTAAAAATATAAGTTTTAGTCACATTTTTAATTGAATTAGTTATTAAATAATTTATAGTTTGGTCTGATTTCAGTTGACAAAAACTAAAAACACATTTACTCTAGTTCTTATTGATTAAATCTCAAAAATATTCAGTCTAATTTCAGTCATGTTCCATTGTAACATTATTTATTTATTTAGGGTTGGATTTTGCTAGGAAAGCTTTTTGGCTCTGAAGGCCAACTTCTCCTGTTGTTGTTTAAGTCAGCATTAACTTACGCTTAAGTGGCTTCAAACAGCTAATTTGCCTTGCCTCTAATCTAGTCTCTATTGAATTATTGAGTAATTCAGCACTATTCCAAATCCTATGAAAGCTGTAGGACTCACTGTCCCTGTGATTAAGACATTTGAGTGGATTAAAAATATGTTGTCAATTTGACGTCTACATTATCGTTAGTTAATATCAACGAATATTAGTTTTTATTGCATCTTAACTACCAGAAATATTAAATATTTTTATAAATCAGTAAATTTCCCCACTGCGGTTTGGAGGTTGCTGATGTCTGACTGGAGCTTGGGTTTCCTACTGTGTGTAATGGGGAAATGCACTACTTTTAGGCGTTTATTGGTTGATTATAAATTTCCATGAATGGAAATGTTAAAGTGCGGCCACTGTTAAAGTGTATTTTGGTGTCCAAATGCAGCAGAAACAGGCATTTTAGAGTAAAACCTGTCCATTTCCACCCCTGGTTATAAATTAAAGTCATGCAATTTGAACCTAAACACATGCAGAGAACTGAAATGAGGAATAGCTGGCACACTCAAGCTGCTTTCTCCTGATCCATAAAAAATAAGCCACGCCAAAAAAAAAAATCCCACCCAACCCTGTGCAGGACTGACAACCTAATAACCTCTCAACTAGCAGCTTTAGCAGGGGGCACCTGCAGTGGCCAATCAAATTTCTATGGGGGCATGGGCCACCTATAGCCCCCTGAGACATGCCACTGAGCCCAACTCTACTTCTGCTTCTGCCTTGTGTGTGCATGTGTGTGTATCACACAGGGTTTTAGAAGATTGCTTTGGTCCCCCTATAGTGCTCCTGAATGGATATTCAATTGGCAAGCATGCAGGCGGCAAAATAAGGATTAGATACTGATTTCCAAAGAGAATATAACAGCACAACTTTAAAATGAGCTTTACTTTGATGTTAAATTGTGCAAGTAGGGTCACCAGGGGCAACAAGATATATAAATATATACCAGGGGCAACAAAACTTGCACTTTTTGAAAATGTAAGTAGGTTGCACATCACCCTGTTACACACTCATCATCAAAAGAACAGTTGCACTCAGAAGGAGGTGTGGGATTGCAGTGCAGTGTTGGGAAGGAAGATAAAGGTTACTAGATACAATAAATAATGATACATGTAGACTGATATGATCAATATTTATTGAGCTACACATACAGAAGTCTGTCTCTCAGTATGGTCTTGGGCCGCCATGTTTGTAACCCAACATGTCAGACGTCTCAGCTTGGAGTTGTAGATGTTCCTAATGGTGTCCTGTGATAATCCATCCCATCCATGCAGCTTGAATATTCTCACACAGGTCCTGGAGGTGGAGGTGTGCCATTTGGCAACTAACTCCACACACGAATTCATTGGTCATCTCACACCAAGTTTCATTCCTGTCAACTATGCTTCTGATGATGAGTCCAATTTGATATTACTAGGTCATGAGCAATTTCAGGAAAGGTGTCCTATGATGTCATTCAACTAGTTAGTGTTAATTGTCAAATTCTGTAACGTATGTTCCAAAATACAGAATAGTATATTAGAAGATTATATCAGAGTAGTATATATGGACGATTATATTAGAGTTATGTACAGGGGTTGGACAATTAAACTGAAACAACTGTCATTTTAGTGTGGGAGGTCTCATGGCTAAATTGGACCAGCCTGGTGGCCAATCTTCATTAATTGCACATTGCACCAGTAAGAGCAGAGTGTGAAGGTTCAGTTAGCAGGTAAGAGCTCAGTTCTGCTCAAATACTGCAATGCACACAGCATTATGGGTGACATACCAGAGTTCAAAAGAGGACAGATTGTTGGTGCACGTCTTGCTGGCGCATCTGTGACCAAGACAGCAAGTCTTTGTGATGTATCAAGAGCTACGGTATCCAGGGTAATGTCAGCATACCACCAAGAAGGATGAACCTCCACCAGCATCATGTAGTGACCTGGCCACTATCCTGCAAGAAGAATGGCTTAAAATCCCTCTGACCACTGTGCAGGACGCAGTATATGTCATTCCCAAGACCAACTGACGCTGTATTGGCCGCAAAAGGAGGCCCTACACCATACTAATAAATGATTGTGGTCTAAAACCAGGTGTTTCAGTTTCATTGTCCAACCCCTGTATTAGAGTTATGTATTTCTTGATTGTTCTTTGGTTAGAATTAGAATTTAGAACCATTGACTGTTAGAGCTTGCATACAGAAGAATTCCTCTTCCACATTTAACCCATCGCTATAGTGAAACACCCACACGCACACACTAGGGCCAGTGAGCACACTTGCCCGGAGCAATGGGCAAACCTATCTATGCAGCCCGGAGAACAGCTGGGAGTTAGATGCCTCGGAAACAGACACGTGCAGTGTCAGTTAGGTGCTCAGGACTGAACCGGGGGCCTTTCATGAGCAAAATGAACGTGATTAATGCTACACTACAGAAATCTAAAAATACACTGAAGACATGCCGGCTTCAGATCAGAAGATTCATATGGTGAAATGTACATGGAGATGTGTGAAACATCACTCTTGGTAGGAAACCGTTCAGTGAACAGATGAGCAAAAACACAGGAGCAAAAACTCTAATTTAGATGTTAGACATCAGCAAAGTCCAGCATTCATCTTTTTCAATGCTTTCCCAGATTTGCACTGCAGATTTACTGGTTTAAAACCACATCAGTGTTCAGACACTCTTGCATCAAGGAATTGTGCAGTTGGTCCAGATTTGGTGGATGCCGTCTCTGGCACAATTCTGAGGGGAAGTTCCTGTAGACTGGGATTTTAGCCACTGCTGGTAGAGCCATATAACCGTACACTTCCATACACCTGCAGATTCAGCTACTTCCTTCACTCTATGGTCTTTAACACGCCCAAATGCAGTCACTCATTTTAGCCAATCATTAACAACTGCTTTGGAGTCATTAACCACCCATGGAACGAGATATTCACTGCACTGTACCACCTCTTCTCAATCTATGGATCCCGTCACTCACCCTTTATAACTCCATCATCCTCGTGCAGCACCATCTGCAGGAGCCTGAAGTTACTACCACCAAGATGCATGGTGGAAATATTTTGTCCAGTGAGCGTATTACTCCAGTACAAGTAAAAATTGTATAAATTGTTTTTTACTTGAAGTTAATGCTTTTAATTACTTTAATTACTTAATAATAATTGCTGGGGTAAGACCTTGAACAGGCAGTTCATGCTCATCGTAAACCAGTTGATGACTGTAAGCATGGAAAATGAATTTTTATAGAATGAGGAATAGATAACAGCTAAAATTATGATATAAAACTCATTTACACTGTGACAGGCATATATACAGTATTTATTTTTTAAATTAACATTTTAATATTTTACTTAAGTAAAGCAATCAAAGCAATAAATACAGTAGATGAATAAATAATGGTTCTTATAGGGATGCATGAATACAATTTTTTTCCAACCGAGTACAAGTATGTGTATTTTTGTACTTGCCGATACCGATACCAATACTTACATAGAATTAAGCAATCAGGAGCATTATGTCATAATGTAAAATAGTGTAGGAAGATGCAGAAGTACCTCCTCTTGATATTTTCATAGAACACAGTTTGCAGTCTGCTTTGCTTGGGTTGTCATCGCTGATTGTAAAATAATTCCAGACCACCGACATTTTGAGTTGTCTGCTCATTAGCATAGCGTGGCTTACGTCCACTAGACACAAGGTATCGGATGTTGGTATCGGGGCCTCGTTTGCGGTTACGAGTACAAGAAAATGGACACGGTATCGGGCAAATACCCAATACCAGTATCAGTATTCATGCATCTCTAGTTCTTTATCATCCTTATTAGAAACTTGTCTGCACAGGTCGCTTAAAAACTGCTTCATAAGTGTACAAAAGTTGTTGTTGTTTTATCTGGACTTCATAGAGCGTTTCAGCTCAGTGTGGTACATATCGTCGCTGTCCAAACAAACACAGGTATCCCCAAAAATGGCAACATTACAAGAGAGGCCAAAAACCTAATGTAATTTGAATGGAAGTCAGTGGAACCAAACGTCTTTCCAAGCAGTTGTGGGCCATTTCTATTGGTCCATTCACAAAGTGTAAACAGCAGCTCGTGTGATCACATTTTACATTTAAGGTATTTAGCAGACGCTCTTATCCAGAGCAACTTACAACCATGCTTAGTGTTCCGTTGGATAATATTCCAGCTAGTAGGAAGTTTAGAGCCTAGAACTCACCACGAGCTCAGACACTGCCTGAACAGGGACCAGTGCTGGTACCTAGAGATTAATACACAGACATAGAGCAAGTAAAGCATTACCTGGCAACCCCAGCCCAGCGCTCATTCCTATAGAGGAGAAAAGGTCATTATAAGTGCAACACAAAAGGGTAATACAAAAGGTTATACATGAGGCATAAAAGTAAAAATCAACAAAAATGGAGATACATGTTTTTCTCTGGACAGTGATGATATATAAGACCTTGTATTTGGACGTCTACTGCTTAGTATTTAGACCTCTGGTTTGGCATTGTTTGGTCATTTGGGTTATTAATCAGCACGCTTGTCCGTCTTTTAAAAGTATGGGTAAAATAGGATATAAAGCAAACAGTTTGTTTCTGAATGTCTTGTTTGTTTGGAGGGTGGGTGTATAGTATATTGCACTGCACAATGTACAATAAAGTAAGAGAATAAAGAAGACAAGAAGCAAAACAAAAAGTGCTGCACTGTTGGTAGATAACCACTCATAAATGTGAAATATTCTCCATACCTTTGTCAAAAAGTCTTATCTCTTCCTAGGTAAAGTCCACTCAATTGAAGCTTGTGTTCAGATGACTCCAGAGCTGATCTGCTAATCAGAGACTTTTTGCACGAACTACAAATAATCAAGCCAGCTGAATTGCATGCTGCTATTTAAGCGGAAGAGGGACATACCGAATGCCAAGATTCGTGGAATTCCTGAGATGAATACTGAGATTCCAGTAAATATTTCAAATATTCTACTTTCTGCTCAGATTGCTTTGCTGATAATATTTTTATCATGACCCAAAAAGGTGTATTGTGGTTTCCATAAACGCTTAAAAGCACAGACAATACTCACATTCCACAAATTCACCCACACTGAGAACAAAGTGAACCTCTGGGTACACAACCATGAACATTCTGCTAAATGAAATACTCGCATCAGTGCTAAACACGGCTATGATATGAATTTCTAAAACAAGTCAGGTTTTCCACACGGCATAGAGGAATGGTATAAATCTGCTGTTGTCTTTGGACTAAGGACATTGCAGACCTGAAGACTAGGACAGTGGTAAACTTCATATAGAGTACCAGTCAAGGGCTAAGGCGTGTTTACTCATAGAAGGTTCTTCTTGTTTGTAGCTTAAGGCTTTACTTTAGAATAAAAGGGGAGACATCAAACTATAAAATAGCACTCATGGAATAATGCAGTCCACCTTAAAAACCTCCAATATGGATCTTCATTGGAGGAACCTGAAATGGTTGATTTAACCAGTTTTGGACCAATTCTATTGGTCTGTCCATCAGGAATAAGGTGGATTGGGACCACTGCTCCTCCGATATGACTGCAGTCTAGCATGATGCCATACTACATGCACACTGACTGTTATAATGACTGCCCTTAACACCACATCAGTGACACCAAAGACTGCCATGGTGTCACGCCAGACTGTCATGGAGTGACTCAGGATGGCAGCGGATCATCTGCAGTGATGAGTCCTGCTTGGTGGTCTTGGTGGAGGCAACCAACGAATCCATGCACGAAGGCAACATGGTCAGTGCCAAGACCAACCAACCCCAGGTTTGTTGTCACTCGTCTCACGTCCAGAAGGCCTGGTTTCACTCCACCTCCACCCCTACGACACAATCTGCAGGAACTGCGTGAGAATATTGAAGATGCTGTGTAAAATTGTCTTCACAATGGAAGATAGAAATATAAGAGATTGTAATCCTGGTGGTCCTAATGTGCTTTTAGAGGGGCTAGAATTGGCAGACAAAAGTAGCTCCATGGTCTGGTAACCATAAACCAGCAGTCTCTGCCACATCTCAGCCCAAACCTAATCCGGGCTCATTCTAAGGTAGACTCGTAGACTGCTGTTGAGGCCAGAGGAGTGTGATAGCTTCATCAGAGGTAACTGGAAGCAGGTTCTAACACGGCAAACTTCAGTCAGTGTTCTCTGAAAGTGTTTTGAGGGGACTGGATTAATCGGTCCACAAACTGACCCTTCCACAACAGAGTAAACAAAGATCTTTCAGACGTGTGAGAGCAAGATCATTAGCTTCTTTGTGCCGTTTCCATAAAAGATTCCACTGTAATCAGAGACGGTCTTTGTCATGCATCACTGAAGTGGCTATTTCTGTCAAAGCTCAGTAGCGGTAGAAACTCTTGAACAGCTTCCTTGTTTGCTCGTTTCTCACAGCCAGGCCTAAAAGAAAAACCTAATGACTAGATTGATCCTAATAACCTTTCATTCTTCTTATTTAATTGTAATAGCTTGTTAATTATTATTATTAAGTACCATTAAGTCAATTCTGACTCTTGGCAACCACATGGATAGTACTTAGCCAAAGCTTAATTTCTTCTGTTTAGGTCTTTTGGCTTATTAATGGCTGGTTCACGGGTCCTCTGACCTGCCTGGTCACCTTCTTCTTCACTTTCAACTGTTCAAACCGTTTCTATTGTCTTTCCCAGTGAACTGGTTCTTCTCAGAATAGGTTCAAAGCGAAAGCTTCAGTTTGATTATCTAGGCTTTGAAGAGATAAGAGTAAGAGATGAGGTTTGATGTGGTCCATTTGGTTGGTCCCTGTCCAAGGTACTCTAAAAAATCTTTATAAACATCAAATCGCTGATGGAATTTTTCTGTCCTGTTTTTCCTTGTCTAGCTTTAACCTCCATAAAGAAAAAAGAAAAGGGAAGACCACAGGCTGGACAGTTCTCCAGTATGTAGATGCACATCATCACATTAAAAGATCCTTCACAGTTCCCCCATGTAAGTGTGCATAGTTTCTATACAGATCGACAAAAGAATATCTGCACCCAGAGAAAGTGTGGGACTGCAGTGCTACTGGGAAGGATATAAAGGATATAATGATAAATGTAGACTGATATGGAAAATATTTAGTGAGCTACACATACAGAAGGAGAAGTAGAAGTCACTGTGTTTGCTAACACAACATGCATACAGGGGTTGGACAATGAAACTGAAACACCTGTCATTTTAGTGTGGGAGGTCTCATGGCTAAATTGGACCAGCCTGGTGGCCAATCTTCATTAATTGCACATTGCACCAGTAAGAGCAGAGTGTGAAGGTTCAGTTAGCAGGTAAGAGCACAGTTCTGCTCAAAATACTGCAATGCACACAACATTATGGGTGACATACCAGAGTTCAAAAGAGGGCAAACTGTTGGTGCACGTCTTGCTGGCGCATCTGTGACCAAGACAGCAAGTCTTTGTGATGTATCAAGAGCCACGGTATCCAGGGTAATGTCAGCATACCACCAAGAAGGACGAACCTCCACCAGCATCACGTGGTGACCTGGCCACTATCCTGCAAGAAGAATGGCTTAAACTCCCTCTGACCACTGTGCAGGACGCAGTATATGTCATTCCCAAGACCAACTGACGCTGTATTGGCCGCAAAAGGAGGCCCTACACCATACTAATAAATGACTGTGGTCTAAAACCAGGTGTTTCAGTTTCATTGTCCAACCCCTGTATGTCTAGGCATGGGGTTGCAGATGTCCCTAAAGGTGTCCTCCTGTGTCCCATCCCATGCAGCTGGAATATTCTAACACAGTTCCTGATGGTGCGGTAGGGGTGGAGACGAATGGACAACAGGCGTTTTGGACCTGTGATAACAAATCGTTCATCTTGGCCAGACCACGGGGCCTCCACCCTGAATCTTTCCGAATGTTCTCCACCAAGACAAAAGCGGGACTCGTCACTGAAAATGACCCACTGCCATTCTGAGATACTCTGTGGCAGTCTGGCACAACACCATCGCAGTTTTTGCAGACGTAGTGTTAAGGACAGTCATAACGCTCCGTGTGCATGCAGGACTACATGCATGCAGACTGTTATGATGACTGTCCTTACCACGTTGTGCAGCCGTCTGCCAATGGTGCTGGCACTAACAGGATGATTCATGGAGCTCATCAGATATGGTGTTAAGGCCTGTCCTTGCTTATGTGTCAGGTCAAGCATGAAACTTGAATAACTGAAAGGACAACAGGCTTTTTGGACCTGTGATGTGAGACAACAAATGGTTTATCTTGGCCAGACCACGGGGCCTCCACCCTGAATCTTTCAGAATGTTCTCCACCAAGACAAAAGCGGGAATCGTCACTGAAAATGACCCACTGCCATTCTGAGACACTCTGTAGCAGTCTGGCACAAAACCATTGCAGTTTTTGCAGACGTGGTGTTAAGGACAGTCGTCATAACGCTCTGCGTGCATGCAGACCGTTATGATGACTGTCCTTACCACGTTGTGCAGCCGTCTGCCAATGGTGCTGGCACAAACAGGATGACTCATGGAGCTCATCAGACACAGCGTTAAGGCCTGTCCTTGCTTACGTGTGTGGTCAAGCATGAAACGTGAATAATTTGCATGTCTCACTATGTCAGACCTACCCACCAAGTTACATTCCTGTTGACGGATTCCCTCTGGTGCAACTATCCTTTTGATGATGAGTGTATATCTCTACCATCAATAGTGAAGTTAATGGTCTGGTCTATTGTGTTAAGCTGAAGTCCAATCTTTTCACTCTATTCAGGATCTTCAAATCTTCCTGTCTATAACTGTTGGATCATCTAAGAATCAAAGGTGATTAAAGTGTCTCCACCAATCCTGAATCCTTGCTCATCGTCCTCCAGCCCTGCTTCTATTACCACATGATGAGCCTACAGTTTGAACAGGTGTGGTGATAGACTTGTGAAACTCATTCAAGAACCAGTTTGTTCATCCATCTTCTGCCATAACTGTTGTCTTTTTATTCAGGGTAGAGGTCACTCTTTAGAACAATGAAATGCTCTGGTGTGCCAGGAAGGGAGAACTCTATGACTGTACAGCGTAGACAGAGTTGCAGGTTGTGCTGTAATCAGTAAAACACACATTAACTTCTATCTTAAATTCCTTCACCTTTTCAGTTATAATGAGAACATCAGTAGTGATATACGATCTTATTAATCGATAATAGACAATGACAGCAAATTAGACTATTTGCATCCTTTCATGAATGCAGAGTCTGAGCTCAAGGGGACTTTGGACTCTAACCCGTGTACTAGGTAGGATACATTCCCTGACCGAACACTAAGTAAGGTTGTAAGTCGCTGTGGATAAGAGCCATAAATGTAAATCTAAATACTGAATACGGCTTCATACATAATCCTTATGTTTATGATAGTCCATCTGATTCTCGCCATACTTTATTAACCTGTTCTTCAAAGGTTAGGACCCCAACGGGACCACCACAGAGCAGGCATTATTATGACACTGGTAGTGTGCTAGTATGTGTTGTGCTAATGTGAGTGGATCAGACTCAGCATTGCTGCTGGAGTGTTTAAACACTGTGTCCACTCACTGTCCACTCTATTAGACACTCCTGCCTTCCTGGTCCACCTTGTAGATGTACAGTCAGAGACGATAGCTCATCTGTTGTGCACAGTGTAGTGCTGGTCATCCTCTAGTCCTTCGTGATTGGTCAGAGGACGTTGACCACAGGATTCTGTTGGCTAGATAGCTTTGGGTGGTGGATGATTCCTAGTGGTTGGTGTAGCTCAGTAGGTAACACCACTACCTGCCAGGGAACCCCCACCACATGCAGGAGACTGGGGTTCAAATCCCGGTCTAGGTGACTATGCTGTGCTACACCAATAAGAGTCCTTGGGCAAGACTCCTAACACTACATTGACCTACCTGTAATATGATAAACCTTGTAAGTCGCTTTGGATAAGAGCGTCAGGTAAATGCAATAGTCCAGCAGTGACACTGAGGTGTCCAGCCGCACTGCTGTCTCTGATCCACTCCCACCAGCACAACACACAAGTGTCACTACAGTGCTGAGAGTGATCCACCACCCACCAATCTGCTCCTAAAGTTCAAATTCTGTTTTAAACTGATCTCCCCCCTCTGATAACTTCACTGGACTAGATGGGCGTGTCCATTCATTCATCTTCCTGCAAAAATCAATAAAAAAAATATGACTTTATATGTATCTTATATCTTATCTGCTAGGATAATGCAGGCTGCTACGCCAAGCTAGCAATGCATTTACGATGTTTCTAATTAGCAGCTCTAATGGACAAACTTCATGTTACAGTATGTACTACGTGCTGCCTGATTCTCTGATCCTGTGTCCCGGCTGTGGATGGGAATAAGGGGCCTCACACTGAAGCACCGTGGAGCTCTGAGCATCCACATTTATTTGCAGTTTCATTCACTGAAATGAACCTTTTCATGACCTTAGGAGTTGTGGGGTGGATCTCTCTCATTCCCTCTATTTTTTGCTCTCTCACACTCTCTCTCTCTCTGTCTCTCAGCAATAGCGGGAAAGAAGAGCCACCTCTGCACTTCATAAAGGCATATAGACTCTATTTCCCCCCAAGCCATTTGACATTTCAGCCTCAAACCCTACAATATTTGACTAATATTGGCCATATTTTGGTGCCGTCTCTTCTGTATGTATTTACTGCCACTTTAAGCCGCTCACCCAGAAATGATCTGTTCTAAAACGTTCAGAGAAGATGCAATGCAATGTTCCATTAATGTTTTCAGTTTTCTTTTGGATCCCAGAATGTTCTTTCTAGAAGGACGTTCCCCAAAACATTCATAAAACATCTTCTGAATGTTGCACAGAGAATGTTCTTCCTCTGTTATCATGTAACATAATCTGTGGCCCTGACGAGATCCTCATAACATCCTCTGAACGTAGCAGCTAAAATTAATATTTAACTTTACAGGAAATTCATCTGGAATTATAAACATCTTTAATAAGTTTTTGACCATTGGATTAAAATATAATCTGTGGCTCTGACTGTCATGCCTCTAGGTTTCCCTGACACTGCCGATCTCCCAAACTCCACTTCCCAGTATGCATCACCCGATGATGTCACCCCCACATGTTCCCAGTCGTCCAATCATACCTCACTCCCATGCCCTGCCTCTCCAGTATACTGATTGCTCGTACCTGTGGCTCTTTTTTAAAAGGCTGCATTAAACACACACACACATACACACACACACACACACACTTTCTCCTCGCTAAGTTTTCCCGACCTTGATTGCACTACAGAGCATTCTCTTCTACTCGTTTCTACTCTGACCTTGACTCCCTCTTTATCTCCGAGCTATCTCTCTTGCCTCATCCCTGATTCTGGTTGCCAGTTTGCTCACCTCTCTGGTTTTCGACCTCCTTCTGTTCTCCTGACTCCTCTCTTTGTTTTGCCCCTTTCATTTTGGTTGCCCCATTGTCTGATCTCCTGGTTCTGACCTTTGCTCTCCACTTTGACCTCTCATTGCCCTACTGTTATGTTAGGTCACTTTTGGCCCTGCGCACATCAGGCCAAGTTCTCCTCAAGACATCCTCTAAACGTTGCAATTAAAACGTTATGTCGTAGTTAACCTTTAACCTTATAGGAACATTATCTGAAATGATAAACATGTTCTTTGGAACAAGGAAAGGAAAACCAGCACTGAGTTGTTATAGTTACTATAATAATTCATAATTATAATGATCTGAAATGATAAACCTCGTTCTTTGAATGTCAGATTACAGTACTTTCTTAAAACCTTTATTAGAACTAGTATATAACATTAGCCTTCTACAGGTGCCTGGATGCAGTATCCAGCCGGACGTACAGCCAGCGTTCTGATATGGTCTCTATATAGGATTCCCAGTCCAGCAGTGACACTGAGGTATCCAGCTGCACTGCTGTGTCTGATCCACTCACACCAGCACAACACACACTAACACACAAGTGTCACTGCAGTGCTGAGGGTGATCCACCACCCACCAATCTGCTCCTGAAGTTTGAAACTGATCTCCTCATTCTGATACCTTCACCATCAGCTTCACCATTCATCTTGTAAGTGTTACTTAGAACACACTGATAACAGCTGTCCATATCAGTCATACCCTGTTACCTACACTACGGCCCTCCAACGTCTCCTTTTCTACCTTTGCCTTTCACTTCACCTGTTTCCAAAACTCGTTCTCCTCTCTTTTCTCTCCATACATTTGCTGTCTCTTTGTCCTTTGAACATCATCCAGGTGTAGTGTTCAACTCTTCACTTACACTTTCCATCCAAGGTCACTTTGCACTGAGTTTTTCTTCAATTTTAAGTGCCTCATATTTCTATAAAAAAAAAAAACCCAAGCACTTCATCCTATAACTGCCTTATGGATGTCACCATCGCGCTTATTTATGGGGCCAGAGCAGCTCTCTGCCAGCGAAAACGAATCAGGAGAGCCGCTGCCAAAACACTGAGAGATAATTTCCCTTAATTACAGACAATGGAGTGGCTGGAATCCGCCCGTACTTTTCCTCCTGTCAGGATAATCACAAGCTCAGGTGTGTTTGCCTTTTGTTGATGTGGCACTCGTCCATGCAGAACTGTTCTAGCTCAGTGAGATTTGTGGGCTTTTTATGGCCATAAGCTGCACATCAGCCTGTATATTCACAAGGTCGTTTGAAAATGCGAGAATTCCTCATGCTGAAGTATTGTTGGATGGACTTATACGGGCATTTTGCATCATTGTCCTTCTTCTGGATGACCCTGCTGTGCTTTTTATTCGGCTTGCAAATAGGCGACCTTACACGCACCTGTAAAACTCTTTCAGACTGAGTTCTGTAAAATAGGCCTTATTTCACTGCCACTGCTGCAGTCCAATGCTAAAGTTTGCATGTCCTCTAGGCCCCCATGTTTTAATCATTTCCTGAATGAACAAAGTTATTAGAATTGCCTCCCCTTAAGAAAACACAAATACGAGGAATAGAAACCAGCGCAGAGCTGTCAGCCCAGAACAGAGGGGAAGATGGATATTGAAATTGTAATAGGCGTTGCAATTATAATGCCAGTTATTTAATACATAATTGAAACCAGAATTTTTAGAGTTCTAGCTTCACAGTGAAGCGACCCAGGTCAATCAGACTGTATAGCCTGTACATCTGCACTCCTGGACACTCTAGACACTTTACTGTATACCCTGTACATCTGCACTCCTGGACACTCTAGACACTTTACTGTAATCTCCTGTACATCTGCACTCCTGGACACTCTAGACACTTTACTGTAATACTCTGTACATCTGCACTCCTGGACACTCTGGACACTTTACTGTATACCCTGTACATCTGCACTCCTGGACACTCTAGACAGTTTATTGTATCCCTGTACATCTGGACTCCTGGACACTCTAGACACTTTACTGTATACCCTGTACATCCGGACTTCTGGACATTCTAGGCACTTTACTGTATAGCCTGTACATTTGCACTCCTGGACACTCTAGACACTTCACTGTAATCTCCTGTACATCTGCACTCCTGGACACTCTAGACATTTACTGTAATACCCTGTACGTCTGGACTCCTGGACACTCTAGACACTTTACTGTATGACCTGTACACCTGGACTCCTGGACACTCTAGACACTTTAATGTATACTCTGTACATCTGGACTCCTGGACACTCTAGACACTTTACTGTATGACCTGTACATTTGCCCTCCTGGACACTCTAGACACTTTAATGTATACCCTGTACATCTGCACTCCTGGACACTCTAGACACTTTACTGTATACCCTGTACATCTGCAGTCCTGGACACTCTAGACACTTTACTGTATACCCCGTACATCTGCAGTCCTGGACACTCTAGACACTTTACTGTATACCCCGTACATCTGCACTCCTGGACACTCTAGACACTTTACTGTATACCCCGTACATCTGCAGTCCTGGACACTCTAGACACTTTACTGTATACCCTGTACATCTGCACTCCTGGACACTCTAGACACTTTACTGTATAGCCTGTACATCTGCACTCCTGGCCATTCTAGACACTTTACTGTATACCCTGTACATCTGCACTCCTGGACATTATAGACACTTTACTGTATAGCCTGTACATCTGCACTCCTGGACACTCTAGACACTTTACTGTATACTCTGTACATCTGCACTCCTGGACACTCTAGACACTTTAATGTATACCCTGTACATTTGCACTCCTGGACATTCTAGACACTTTAATGTATACCCTGTACATCTGGACTCCTGGACACTCTAGACACTTTACTGTAATACCCTGTACATGTGCACTCCTGGACACTCTGGACACTTTACTGTATACCCTGTACATCTGCACTCCTGGACACTCTAGACAGTTTATTGTATCCCTGTACATCTGGACTCCTGGACACTCTAGATACTTTACTGTATACCCTGTACATCTGCACTCCTGGACATTCTAGGCACTTTACTGTATAGCCTGTACATTTGTACTCCTGGACACTCTGTACACTTTAATGTATACCCTGTACATCTGCACTCCTGGACACTCTAGACACTTCACTGTAATCTCCTGTACATCTGCACTCCTGGACACTCTAGACATTTACTGTAATACCCTGTACGTCTGCACTCCTGGACACTCTAGACACTTTACTGTATGATCTGTACATCTGGACTCCTGGACACTCTAGACACTTTACTGTATACTCTGTACATCTGGACTCCTGGACACTCTAGACACTTTACTGTATACCCTGTACATCCGCACTCCTGGCCATTCTAGACACTTTACTGCATACCCTGTACATCTGCACTCCTGGACACTCTAGACACTTTACTGTATACCCTGTACATCTGCACTCCTGGACACTCTAGACACTTTAATGTATACCCTGTACATCTGCACTCCTGGCCATTCTAGACACTTTACTGTATACCCTGTACATCTGCACTCCTGGACATTCTAGACACTTTACTGTATACCCTGTACATCTGCACTCCTGGACACTCTAGACACTTCACTGTAATCTCCTGTACATCTGCACTCCTGGACACTCTAGACACTTTAATGTATACCCTGTACATCTGGACTCCTGGACACTCTAGACACTTTACTGTATAGCCTGTACATCTGCACTCCTGGACACTCTAGACACTTTACTGTATATGTTGATGTTTTGGCCATTTGCCACCTGATTGGCACCAAAGATGGAGAGGTTTATAAACAAAGAAGGAATGTGGACACAGTTCCACAGAAAGAACCCCAGGAGTGTGGGTTAACTCTTTCACATGAAGAGCTAAAATCACAACATCACAGTCCACATGTGTCCTCAAAGCTAACAACATCATAGCCAGGCATGTTGCACGGAGCAAGAAAGCTTTTACAGTGCCTGAGGAACTGGTGTGGCTGGCTGCCATAGGTATGTGCCCTGAGACCAGTCAACTGATGTTAGCACTTTGTAAAATAAAGATTTTACAAAGAAGTGGAGTTTTGTTTTCTTGTGGGCACAATATATTATATTGCAAAAGGTATTTACTCACTCATCCAAACCATTGAATTCAGCTGTTCCAATCACTTCCATGGCCACTGGTGTATAAAACCCAGGCATGCCAGACTGCAGTCCCAGACTGCTTGTACACATGTTAGTGAAAGAATGGGTTGCTCTCAGGAGCTCAGTGAATTCCAGCATGGTTCCGTGATAGGATGCCATTTGTACAGCAAGTCCAGTCAGGAAGCTCACTGACTGAAAGCTTTAGCAATAAACACACAAATCCTCAAACATTATTTATCATAGCAACGACACAATCATTATTACATATCAGCCTTTCATCTGGTGATTTAAGTGGTCTTGTATACAGCATACTCAGATTTCCTGGGTTGGATTAAGGCTTAGATATTCAAGAAAGAGAGTTAGATTTTAACCCAGCAATCAGTAATCACTTTTCAGTGCATGGATACCCTCACTCTGATTTCTTTCAGTTTTCTGTCTCATGTCTGTCGCATGTGCGAAAACATTTATTGTTACTGACAAAATCTCATTTTCTGTAGTTTACCAGTTATGTGCATGAAACACAGTGTAGACAACATATCCAAAAGAATGCCTCACAACATGACACCCATTTTATTACTAATTCTTTTTTACTATTTTTTATAGCATCTGCCAATCGGTAGAGATGGCACAATCAGGTCCAACACCTTCTTCATTAAGATATAGTGACTCAAAATGTGCTATAACACTTTCTTTTCCAAATTTAGTGCAATAGATGCAGAGTTATTATTTATTTCATCATTTAAACTGGATCATTAAGCTATTTTAAAACAGTTTGAAGACAGCAATAATGTTAAATATAAGACAGTAGCCTGCTGCAAATTTGACTACAGTTTAATTATGACCTAGGATGTGTCAATAATACGGTGTGACACACTTTTAATGTAAAACCGTTTATATCTCTAGTGCTAACATCAGTTGACCTTTCTCGTGGCACATATTTATGGCAGCCAGCAACACTAATTCCTCAGCCACTGTAGGAAGCTTTCTTGCTCCGTATTCTCTGTGCCTTGTCCCCACTGTAATGTTTGCCTGGTCCATGCTGTTGTGCTTTATTACCACGCTGTCTAATAAAATTGACTTTTAGCTTGGCTTGTGTTGTTCTAAGTTTGTTAATCCAGACAATAATTAATGTTTTTGTGATCCCCAAAATATTTATATTTTATAATTTATATGAACTAATAATGTTATAATTGTAACGTTCAGTTTGCTGTAATATCAGTAATATCATGTATTACTGTTGTATGTATGTATGTATGTATGTATGTATGTTGATATTTGTAGGTGACTAAATGTCTGTATATCGTTACTGCCTGTGACGCTTCCAGGTTCTCCTCCTGGTTCTGAGGCTCCGAACTACATTTCCTATGATTCACAGCTGTGTGATGTCATCACCACGTGTTCCCCTTCCACCAATCACAAACAGACTTCCCATTCCTCATCTCTAGAGTACTAATCATTCACACCAGTCTATCATTACACACCCTGTATATACACTCCTCTGTTTGTGGTGCCTCTTGTGCCACCCTTGCCCTACTGAGTGGTCTTCTATTGTTTCTGCCTGGTTTCTGCTTTTGCTCTTAGTTTGATTGCCTGTTGCCATTTGCTGTTTTTTTCTGATTCTGTCTGGTTTCTTGTTTTTTTAATGACGAATGCACCAAAAAACATCACAAAACGGTTCTGGAACACATATAAGTTTTTCACTCACCTTCACACCTGTGAAAATGTGATGTGACAATAAAAGTGATTTGATTTGATATTAACCCACACTCCCTTAATTTTAACAGACTAAAGGTTGTCCTGAATGAGAGATGGGTTATTAAACTAGTTCTCAAGTAGCCCTTGTGTGCAGCACAGTGTTGAGTACAAGTAGAATACATGTTATTAAGGCAGCTGCCAGCAGAGGAATCTGGGGAACAAACAACCTAAGCAAGTTTCAAGGTCATTTATTGGACTACTGTATAGTGTTTTTACATTTTCCTAAACGTACAGTGTCTGAATCATGCGTTTACTCTGGTTTTATAGAATGGCAGATTTAACACAGCAAACTAGCAGAGATCCTAAAATTCTACAGTTGGACCAGCTATTGATTTTTTTATATTAATGTTTTTCTACAGCAGCTTCCAGAACAGGGTTGGAAAAACATTGTTAGTTGGTAATGTATCTTTATTGGTGTTGGTATATTGGTAAACAATTATTCCCACTGTGGAGAAAATGGAAGACTTTTTAAAACTGGTGGAACACATTGAAGATAAGTAAAAAAAGTTAGGCGGGCTTCATTGGAAATCTACTTAATAATTTTTGATATAGTAGATCAAAATAAGATTTTTACCAGATTTACATTTTGTATAAGGCACGGATAACTGTCACCTATGTAATTTCAGATCCATACAGTATATCCGTAGCATATGTATATATATACCCTGTATATACCCTGCATCTCTCATCTACCCCAGCCTTACCATAGTACTATATGGAAATGTGTACATCTGGATATATATGTGTACATATATAAATATATATATCATAGTTTTTATTTATAACTTTATATTACTGTTATATAAAACTGTATATCAGGATAAACAGAGAATTTGTGCTTAGCACTGTATATATTTATTGTCTAATGTATATTTTTGTATTTGTATACTGTAAGGGACGACGCACTGGGTTTTTCACCCACCTTCACACCTGTGAAAATGTGACGTGACAATAAAAGTGATTTGATTTTGATTTGATTTTGAAGATGGTTGTCTTTACATTATTATATATTACATATAGAACTTTTAGAAGGCAAGTAATCTAAAACAGAAACACCTATAACAGAAAGTAATCAGTTTATATTATTTTAATATAATAATAATTTGGATTAGGTTACAGATTACAGTTTTAACAGGTCACTGTGTGGCTTATTAGAATGAAGGAACGGGACTGCTGCAGAACGCTGGAACTTACAATCAATAACAGACTGTCAACAGGGCAAGTTAGCCACATCCAGTATTAGTCTGGGCCTCTGAATTAAAGAGATAAATAACAACACAGCTGGCATACATGTACCATTACACCTGTAATTCAAACCCTGCACTGTAAGTTAAATGTGCCTTGAGTAGCTCCCCCTCATGGAGAATGTTCAGATTGCTAAATATGGCTTTATATGACCTGCGGGTAATATTAGTATCATTCATATTGTAAACTACCTACTAAGCCAATACACTACAACAAATCTCCATCCTCCTTGCAGGCTGTTTTCATTTCATTTTCAGGAGGGCAGTGGAAAAACAAACAGGATCGTTCATCTAATGCATAGGTAATGCAATGAGAAAGCGTTTATTGCCAACACCAGTATACCTTTATTGTACTTCGTTCAGCCGCGCTCTTATTTCCACACTCATCGTCCATTTGATCAGCTCCTCTTACCATATAGGTGCACTTTACAGTTTATCTGTTTCTCTGTATCCTTCACAGCTCAGGACCCCCACAGGACCACCCCAGAGCAGGTATTATGTGGGTGGTGGATCATTCTCAGTACTGCAGTGACACTGACATGACGGTGGGGTGTTGTGCTGGTAGACACAGCAGAGAAAGATGGACCTCGTGCTGATGTATAATCAGAGACAGTAGCTTCCCTGTTGCTGCAGAGATTGGGTTGGTCTTCCTCTAGTCCTTTCTTCATCAGTGGTTACAAGATGCTGCCCACACTGTTGGCTTGGACTGTTCTTGTCCTAGGAGGAGGTGATTATGCCAAAGGTCAGAACACACCAAGCTATAGTTGTGGTTTAAGGCAACCTTAGTCTTGAAATATTAGACATCAATATTAGTCTTCAAAAAATCATATGCGTGTCTTGCAGTGGGACAAAACAAAACAAAAACATCTTTGAGAAGAGCTCGATGCCTATTTCCTTATATTGTTTAATCTACAGTGTATGTCACACCATATTATGGCCACATTCTAGGTAATGAATGAACTGCAGTCACATTTGTAGCAGGCTACTATCATTTATTTAACCTGATTGGTCTCTTCAAAATAACTTCATTATCCAGTTTAAAGGACGACAAATACTAACTCTGCTGTTCTGTGTCACTACATCAATTGTACTCAACATTAAAGAGAAAGGAAAAGCCCATAGTAGATTATTGTTGTGCTGCACCAAGAAGTCTACGCGCATCACCCCAACCCTTCTTCAGCTACACTGGCTACCAGTTACAGGGCATATCCACTATACAATCCTGCTCCTGACCTTTGAAGCCCTACACGGACTAGCACCTACCTATCTGTCAGCCCTCCTACATCCTTATGTTCCATCACATAAGCTAAGGTCTTCTGACTCTTGTCTCCTAGCTGTTCCTAGGTTCAGGCTTTCCTCTATGGGTCTCTTTCCATCTTCAAAACTCACTTAAAAATGTATCTTTTCTTTTTTTTAATTTTTTTTTTATTTTGAGTTTGTAAAGCGTCCTTGGGTATGTGAAAGGCGCCATAGAAGTGTATCCTTTATTATTAATATTATTATTGCTGTACTTTTTGTTAGATCACATTTTGAGTCACTACGTCTTAATAAAGAGGGTATTGAACCTGATTGTGCCATCTCTACCAATTGGCAGAGGCTATAACAAAATGCATTAGAAGTCACTTCATATCTTCATATCAATAGATATGCCTTTACTGTTCTCATCCATGGAGGAAACAAGCAACAAGTTAATCACTCTCCACATGTGGATTGTATTGGGTGGGATTTTCGAAAGTAAGCTTTTTTTTTTATTGACGTTACAGTTTCAGGGGTTTTGATTAAGAGAATTATGTACTACAAAATAAAGTATAGTAAGGGTCAAATATTTTTTTTGCCAAAAATGCCTTACCAAACATTTTATTTGTTTTATTATGCTAATGGTGTCTGGCTAAGCTAATATAATTAAAATTGACTACTTGCTTTGGTATTATTGTACCAAATAGATAAAAAAAAATACATAAAATACATATTTTAATTTCTTTCAATATTAGTTGAGGATTCTAAACAATTAAATACAAGACAATAGCCAAGCTTGATCAATGTAGACGCTACAAGACCATCTCTAAAGTGCTTGACACTGCTGCGACCATTGTTGTCAATATATTCAAGAAGTTTAAGGACCATGTGATGGTAGCCAAACTCCCGGGACCTGGTTGCAGGAGGACGATTTGTCAAAGAGAAAGACTGTTTGAATGCTGACGAAAGAAGCACTCCATGACAGATCCAAGCTTACCTTCAAGCTCAAGGTGCAGCAGTCTCAAGGCACATCATTCGTCACTGTCTGAATAAAGAAATAATAGGCCCTATGGAGAAGACCCGGGAAGACTTTACTTCGAAGAAAGAAACACAAAAACAAGCCCAGTAGGAGTTTTGAAGTGGAACATGTGCCCTGATGCGACAGCAGTATGTTCCCACAATGCATCTGAATTTGTTTGACTTACTAAAGCACTGTTCAGATGAGATTACTTTTCCTTGGGTAGACTGGTGATGCCAGGTCACCACAGGACATCTGTAATGTTTGAGTGATTGGCATGGGATGATCTCAGAATATGGGACAGAGATGGGAGCTGCTACTCGATTTATGCACCTTCACTTCAGAAAAGAATAGAAAACATGTTGGAACGTTTCATTTTGCTGGTATTTTGATCAAACATTTATCCTGCTGTTCTAAGTGACTGCAATGTGGATTTGGCTTTACCATTAGCTTGTGAGTTCTCAGTCATATAATCAAAGCTGCTTTCTTTGATTTTGCATGTTGTCAGTTGTACATAGGACATTCCGGCACATGCAGACAGGTCTAAAACCACTGACGGTGTAAAACTCGTGACTACGCCCTTCCCTTGTAAAACTAGTAGGGCTTGAGTCTGTATTTAGTCACGCAAACTATGCAAAGCCCCTGTCACGCATCCCTCTGGCTCAGTACTAAGCTTAGCCACTGGGGACTTCATTTAAGCATGTGACCTCCAGTATGCAGCCAGCAACCTATGCCAGATCGACCTCACCTGATTGCTGATTTGTGTCACCTGTTTCATGATCTATAAGCCCTTTGGATCTGTCGGTTCAGTGCATACCAAGCCTTTCCCTTCTCGTTGTACTCGTTTGGCCTTCTTTTTGACTGTGGATTCTGGATCTTCCTTTTATTTTTAAATTGTTTGCCCTTGCATCGAGCCTTCGCTTGTTTCGACCTTGGATTGTGATTTGGTAAGAAACCTTTGTAGCCTCATCTGCACACATCACACTATGGCCAAAACCCCAGCCAATGCCTGTTCTCTTAAGTTTAGCACCGTGTAAGTGAATTTGGTGAATGCAAATGATTCAAGTTTCCCGCTCAGCTACGCATGTGATGTTAGCAAAGATGGGCCTTATCCCTGTACCTGCCTGACCCAACAGCAGTATTGCATATTCATTGAGCAGTGAGGTCCTCCATGAGTCATCCTCTTAGCCCAGCTCCATTGACAGGCGGCTGCACGACACAGGACTACCTGCACGCAAACCGTTATGACTCAGAAAGGCAGCGGGTCATCTTCAGTGACGAGTCCTGCTTTTGTCTTGGTGAAGACAACCAACAAACTCGTGTGTGGAGACACTGTGGTCAGCACCAAGAACGGTTTGTTGTCACACAGCCTGGTGTCACTCCAGCTTCACTCCTACCGCAAAACCTGCAGGAACTGTGAGAACATTCAAGCTGCATGGGATGGATTATCACAGGACACCATTAGGAACCTCTACAACTCCATGCTGAGACGTCTTGGCATGATGCTTTAGCAAACATGGTGGCCCGATGTAATACTGAGAAACACTACGTCTGTATGTGTAGCTCACTAAATATTAATCATATCAGTCTAAACTTATCATCATTTATTGTTCCTGGTGACCTTTGTCCTCCTTCCCAACAGTGAACCCTTCAAATGTGCACAGGAGAGGATTGCTGTTCAACAAGTGTCGCCGTATAGAACATATGTTTCTACAGTAGTCCACAATGGAGAAACCACATGCTGGTTGTAGACAGAACCTTTCTATTTTTTTACTGAAGCTATGTTCTTATATATGTATAGCTGCCAAAAGTAGTTTTAAAGTGTGCAGAAGTACAAGTACCCCTCAGCTAGCTTGGTGCTACCAATATATGGTGCTTCCCATAGAGATAATTAGCATTATTAGCATTATCATATTCTAGAAACTAAATAAAACAGACTTTTTTACAAGAACAGTACACAATATCATGACTAATCAGATGTTGGCATTCTGCCAGGATCTACCCATATTATCAAATATACACAATATTTACAGCAGTGCATTTTTAGAATATGAAATTGGACTGGTTGTGGCTGGTTTTCTGTGCACCAGTGTTTGAATCTGAAGCTCCAGCTGTGGCCAAATGATCTAACATTACTTGTCACAGCTGTAATTGGAGGTCTGCATTTGTACCGGAGCTCCTCCTGACCCCACACAGGATCTTACAGCGCTGTGTTAATTTTCATGTTTGAAGATATGAAGTGACTTCTAATGCATTTGGTTATAGCCTCTGCCAATTGGTAGAGATGGCACAATCAGCTTCAATAACTTCTTTATTAAGATGTAGTGAAAAGTACAGCAATAATAATAAAGATGGACAACACTTATGTATCAAGACATACTGGAATTATTAACCTGAAAAATGAGATTTAATATGTATTAATATATGACAGCAGAATCATTTTAAAAATTCTAAATAAATTATTTTAAAATTGTTGTAAAGCAACCAATCACATGACTGATTCCTGAACAACATGCAAATTGCGTTCTTGTAGGCTACAGTGGAGCCTACAGGCAGTCGGACAGACAGAAACAATAAAGCTGAATAAAGCCAAGTCTGACATGTGACAGAAGAAGCTGTTCAGGTCTGAGTGTGGGAGTGGGACAAACGTTCAGGTTGTGGGCAGGAGACGGGCAAATGCTAATGGAATCTTGGGACTAAATAATGGGTCCTGTAAAGTTCTCCACTGTAGGTGGGATTTCCTGATTGTCATTTCTACCCTATTACTTACAGTGCTCTGTTAGTACATAAGCTGTGTCAAGACATTCCGTATGCTGTAGCCTAGGAAGCATAGCTAGGTTTAGGTATTTGAGTTTGTGGAGGTGTTTTAAGTCACTTCAATTAGGCACAGCTTAAAAAATATATACACACGTATATATACATATACATACATCATCCAAAGAATGGTCGCATTGCAGTGTCATTGAATGAAATTGGGAAAATATAAAGAGGATAAATTTAGACCGATGTGATCAATATTTAAGTAGCTTCTCTCAGTATGGCCGCCATCTTTGCTAACGCTGTATGAATATGTCTCTGCATGGAGGTGTAGAGGTTCCTAATGGTGTCCTGTGATAATCCATCCCATACAGCTTGAACATTCTCACACTGTTCCTGCAGATTGTACTGTAGAGGTGGAGCTGGAGGGACACCAGGCCTTCTGGACGTCCACCAAGACAACTCAGGACTCGCCGCTGAAGATGACTTGCTAGCATTCAAATCAAGACTCCACATGTCAGTCAATAAGGTGTACAATTCGTAGGATACAATTTTTTTAAGAAAGGGAGAGTCTTGGCGTAGGCCACATCCTGGAAAACAGGACTGGTCCAATCTAGTGGTGGGTGGGAGGATGGAGAAGGTTTTTCAAACCACCTCCAAATGTAGTTTGGCTCCAATTTGTAAAAATCGGATGTTCAGAAATCAATCTGGACACAATCTGGATATACCAAAAATAGATTTGAGCACCAAATTTGAGCTGACAGTCGGAACATAACTGAACCCTTTGAAATAACCGAGGTTTCTCCATTAATTACTAATAAAGTGTGTTCTGATCATTATTAACTTCTCCAGGAACTAATCGGCAAAAGGTGTTTCAGTTAAGGAGGTGAGATCGGACAATTGGGTTTCACAGTGGCTTTTGTTTTCAAGAAGATTAGAGTGAACTGTGCTCTAATGCACACAACTTTCAGAAGGTCATCAGAAGTCCAGATAATTCCAGTTGGTTCACTTTGTCTTGGTACTGTAACTACAGGTCTGGAAACAAGTCCTACTCCAGTCCTGGGCGTAACCCTGAAAGCCCAGGCCAGTTGGCAGCCCTGTTCTTTTAAATTGTCACTAGTCTTCAATCGGTCAGTCTATATATCAATTGAGGGTGACCTCAATCAGGCGTTACTATCATCTCATCACCTCATTATCCTTATCATCAGTTAACTTCGTAGACGTTAACTTAATTAAAAAATTGAAAAAACTCAAAAAAACATCTCCATTTTTGTTGATTTTTACTTTTTTACGCCTCATTTGATCACATGACCTGCTATTTACACTATTACACAAACGGCCCAAATCTCATTGGGAAGACGTCTGGTTCCACTGACTTCCATTCAAATTAAATGAAGTTTTTGGTTTCTCCTATATCAATTCTCCTATTCCAATACCAATTGAGGATGACCCTCATTTTTAATGTAAAAAATAATATTTCTCCAAAATAAATAATATTTCATTAAGAACGTAAAAATAAAGAAGGTCATAAGATGATCAGTATATGAATAAAAATATAATGAATAAGACTGAAATGAATAGAAATGATAAAGTCAGTCAAAACAGTGGTGGGGTGGCTAGAAAGTGAACGTTTACGTGACACCAGCGAGTGGAGTTTGAGAGACTCCTGTAGTGAATTCCAGCTCGCCCGTGCACAAAAATGAAAAACAGTTCTAAGACACAAACAGAAATCATGTGTAAATATGAATTACAGATGCTGCTGGTGCATGAAACCAAACAAACATCATCACTGAACATCAGGTGGAGGAAAAAATACCTAGAACAAGGTGTCAATCCCAGTTGTGCCATATGCCACCCAGGAAGAATGCGGTTGATGTCAGGGCTTTATTTGTGTCCTTCACGGTGTTGCCATGCACACAGTACTAAACTGAGGGATGCTTTCTTCATTTCCAGATATGGGTAGGTTGGAAAAACGTTCTTATGCTTCATGAAGTGCATGCAGCAGCTCCTTTTGATGGTAATTTTGTACGAAACGAGGACAGATGTGCATAATATGGTCATTTCTTTTTCTCTCCATCTGGAAAAGAGGAATCATTTTTGCCGAATGGAGCTCCAGGTGGTCCGAGTGCAAATACACAAGCGTTATTCATATTCTAAAAAGTAATAATGATAATACGCTGGATTCTCCTGATGGTTGCGAATGCTCCTCTTTCAAGCTCAGCATGTTTGTTATTCATTCATTTGGCTGGAGCTGAAGGAGGGGGAAAAGACACCTGGGTCATTCACATTTAAAAGCAGCGGATAATAAACCATTTGGAGGGGAAAATAAAACAAAGACTTGTTTGTTGGAATAAAAACGTGGAACCTGTTTAAAAGCTCTAATAAGGCTCTTTGTAATCAGGCGTAACTCTCGTAATCTCATCACCTCATCACCTTCATCATCAGTTACCTTCGTAGATGTTAACTTAATTAATAACACCCAAATGATCACAATATATCGTGGCTGTCCCAAGAAAAATTCATGTCTCCATTTTTGTTGATTTTTACTTTTATGCCTCATTTTATCACATAAGCTGCTGTTTACATGGTGTGATAATTTCATAAAGAATGGATCAACAGAAATGGCCCAAATCAGTTTGGAAAGACGTCTGGTTCCATTGACTCCCATTCAAATTAAATGAGGTTTTTGGGCTCTCCTGTAAAGTTACCATTTTGGAGACACCTGTTTTTCTTTGGACAGCGCCGGTATATATCTTGCTGATGTTAATCTGGAGGTCACATGTGTCAACAATGCAGAATTCCTCAGTCTTCCACATTAGCTACACCTGTTTCAACTCATCAGCTAATAGATAAAGCTTTTGGGAATTGAATTCAAGGTGCTCAACAAGGAGGGGGCGAATCCCTGTTGAGCAATGATCTGGAGGAGGTACAGTGTTGTGGGTGGTTTTCCCTGCACCAGAAGACAAAGACCTCCACCCTTTATTCCCACCCATTCCTATTGTGAGCACATCCTATAATGGAGAAATAACTGATGACTCAGAAATTCCAGAATTCCAGAATTAGTCACATGATTATTGCCCATTCCTCTGTATGCTCTTGATTATCCAAGATATGTTTGATGTCTGAAGGTGGGTATCTAAATTTTTTACTAAAGCTAAGAGCTTATGTTCTGGGGAGGCTTATATACCTGATAGATAGATAGATAAATAGATAGATAGATAGATTGGATAGAAGCAAAACCGGATATGAGCACATCCAGACGCCCTTCTTCTTAATTCAGTTAATTTCAATTAACCTTTATTGTTATTATACCACTATCAGTACAAACACTGTCGGGCTACTTCTCCAGTGCACTGACACATTAGTAAGTAATAGTGCAAAGACAAACACACACAATACAATATGTGCATACACAGTACAACAGATGTGCAAGAGCAGTAACTGTGCGTCAGACACGAACAGCATAGATGCTAGAGGGAAATACAGCACAGTGTTAATCGTACATGTTGGAGAGTACAGTATGTGGAGGTATTAGGTATGTGGTTGTAAACAGTAGATGTTTATGTAATAGCGTTTAATAGGGTCTTGAGAACAACAACTAACGTTCAGGTAAACAACTGAACCAGACGCACAGCGTACAGTGGAGGTGTTTATGTAAAATACCCTGCCCAGATATTCTCAGGGAAACAGATGGAGCCATACGAGGGTACTGAGCCATACAGCGTTTGTGGTTGTAGTTGTGTTGTACTGGGAAGGAAATAATAGTTTGTGGATTAACCAGCAACAGACATCCAACTCCGCAGCGTCTCCTGACTTTAATGTTACAGTCTGTACCTGACGAGACTTTACCGCTCCTAAAGGTCCACCACTAAAGAGTCACTGCAAATGTCTGGCAGGTCATTAAGGTCCTCCTGTTTGTTGTGCAACTGTTAACCCTGATTAGCTACATCTGGCTTTCTGATTGGACGGTTTTAGATGACTTGTTAATGTGGAAATACAGCTGCACTGTTCTCCTGCATAATATTTATGCTCTATGTTTTTATTATTGTACATACACTCGCCATGGTAACGATACTTTCAAGGGAGTATACTTTACATAGTCACTTTACTTGCATAGCATACAGTTAGACTTCCATAACAGTTTTACTTCCATCCCATTTATAGTGGTGCTTATTATTATTATTATTATTATTATTATTATTATTATTATTATTATTATTATTATTAACATTATTATTATTATTAATATTAATATTAATATCAATATTGCTATTGCTATTGCTATTGCTATTATTATTATTATTATTATTATTATTAGTGTTAATATTATTATTATTAATATTATTATTATTAATAATAATAATGTTAATATTGTTATTGCTATTATTATTATTGTTATTATTATTATTATTATTAATATTATTATTATTAATAATTTTAATATTGTTATTGCTATTATTATTATTATTATTATTATTATTATTATTATTATTATAGTACTTATTTTTCTTCTCTTTTATTTAAATATATATTTTATTATTGTATTTTTGTTCTTTACGTACTTTGGCTGCTGCAATATGTGACTTTCCCTCTGGGATTAATAAAGTGACCTATTTATTAAGAATATTAATTTACTGAGCTACCTATATTCAATTTTTTAAAACTTGAAATAATCACTTTTATTATTAATAATTATAATAGTAATAATAATAATAATAATAGATTATTTTATTATTCATTACTCCTTAGATTTCCTCTCTTATTTAACTCATTATTTTGACATAATACGACTGAAATTGGTTTTGATAACTCAAAATCTAAGTTATTAGTTTGACACATGCCAACATTCTAAGAAATGAAGTCCTTATTTTCAGACCATATCTTAAAACCAAACATTTCTTTGGGAAAAGAAGTCACTGAGGTACTTTATATATCTGCCAGAAACAGAGAAAGACATAAACTGTTATTAAAAATATTATCTTATCCTCTACCTGGGCTGAATAGGCATCCTATTACACGGGCCACCAAACCTGGTGAATAAAACATTAGTAAACACACGCACAGACACACACACCCTGCAGAGGGGAACTGGAAGGACACGGGGGAACTGGCAAGGCTTTCTTTCTCTCTGTGCATTTGGCACCTTCAGTTCCACGGCTGGATCTATCTTGGGCTTCAAGGTACCAAGGTCAGCAAATGCAGATAACTTTGGATTTTCCATGGTGGGGCAGATATTAATGGTCCTCTTGGTCTCTATGTTTGAACGAGCGTGTAGAAAACATCCTCTGGTGTTTCCCCATGCGTGTGTTGTGCTACTGGAGTGTTTTTCCTGGCCGCTGGACAGCACTCGTACACCGCTGACCGTCTGTTGAGAACAGTATTTTGGGACTATTCCTAATTGGTCTGATTTGGACTTTACAGGCTGCTGCAGGGATGCTGCCTCCTCTCATGTGGAACGTGCAAAATTTATGAATATTAATCAGCGCTAATTATGAACATTTGTCAATGCCGTTGGAAAAGGTCCACAGATGGAATTCTGACTGGTGCCAGCACCAGTTCCCTCATTTCATGGCCCATATTTACCACTGTCTAAAGACTAAGCCTCCAAATGTCTGAAATCTAGTTCATTTTAAAGGGACATGAATTTGTACATTACGGTTACCATTTATAATGAGAGTGTTGGGTTGCCATCCAGCATGCACATAACCATAATACTGCTAAACAACCTTATAAGCTTACCCAACAAAAAACAGTCACCTTGAGTGTTTTAGGGTGGTAGTAACTTAAGGCTCCTTCAGATTTACATTTACAAGGCATTTAGCAGACGCTCTTATCCAGAGCGCCTTACAACCGTGCTTAGTGTTCCGTTGGATAATGTCTCCCAGCTAGTATACGAAGGTTCCTTTCAGGTTCCTTTCCTGGTTCCTTCCAGGGTCAATGCTAATACCTAGAGAGAACAGTACACAGACATATACATTACCTAGCAACACCAATCCAGTGCTCATACCTAGGGAGCCCGCCATCCTCATGGCTATAAATACATGTGGGTGTGAGTGACGGGATTCATAGATTGAGAAGAGGTAGTACAGTGCAGTGCATGTCTCGTTCCATGTGTGGTAAACGGCTCCAAAGCAGATGTTAATGATTGGCTAAAAGGAGTGACTGAGCATTTGGGCGTGGCCAAAGACCATAGTGTGAAGGAAGTCGCTGAATCTGCAGGTGTATGGAAGAGTACGGTCATACAGGTCCACCAGCAGTGGCTAAAATCCCAGTCTACAGGAAACTCTCCTCAGAACTGTGCTAGGTAAGGCATTCACCAAATCCGGCCCCACTGTGCAGTTCTTAGATGCAAGAGGGTCTGAACATTGATGTGGCCTACATCCAGTCCATGCCAAATCAGCTTTAGTTGTCGACTGCTAATCAGATTTTAGAACGGTACAGGTACATTTAATCCAGTGTGAGCAGATTAACAGGAAAGGATTGGCAACATAAAGCCAGTTCACAAATCAGATGTATATCCGGTAGAGGCCATTATCATGGTTCTGGTTGGTGGCAATGGATTTCAAGCTCTCCGTCAGATTCAGTACTCACTCAAAGTCCTCATAGTAATGTCTGTCCACTTGGTGACACTTGATGCCATCAGTGCAGTTATTCCCAGTCATACAACATCAGACTCCTAATCTTGGAATGCGGAAAGACCTAGAACCTCAAAACTCAAGGTCAAACTGTCCCACCAAAAGCAGATTTGAATTCACTGAGTGTTTTTTTTCAGGTTGCTGGAGTTAGTGTGATCATGCAGATCTACATAGTTGCGGGGGGCTTTTCCCGCTCATGGCTCTACCATCAAGCTACTTGGTTATTTTTAACGGAAGGAGGAATTTCCCTATAAACAAAGAACATGTTGAGATTTACGAACTTTGCCATTCAGTTCCCGAGCAGTGTCCTGTCTTCTCCTGTTTCTCTATAGCATCATCCTCAGCCAATCAGAAGCTTTGTTAGCCAATATGACATTATGCAAAGCATTGTTAGTCATGTGTACTAAACCTGGAGGCAAATAAAGCTTAAATAAATCTAAATAGAAGTGAATTCATTAATAATTCATAGGAGAAAGACTAGTTTGGTGATTCTCTCCAGAGGTTTTACAATTGCACAGGGAATTTTCAAGGGAGCCCACAATAGGTTTACCAGTTGGGATTTCTGGGTGTTATTTCAGCATTTTATATATTGACACTGGTTGGTCATTTTAGTGTAATGTAAAAATATAATTTTTAAAAGTCTTTGGCCAGTTTAATTGCATAATTGCAGTCCAGTCAAGCAGAAATATCTGCTTGTTGACCCTTCAGAACATGGCTAGTTATTTGAGCTGTGCAGGCGCTTGGTGGGATTTGAAACCAGGCATCTACACTGGCCCTTTGTGGCTAAGATTTGAGACCCCAGCTCTAAATTGAGGTGCTACATGTTAATATGCTCTTCTATCTGCTTCTTTATCATAGTAACATACCACTAATACATCTGGTCCTGGCAGTTGAGAACTTCTGAAGAAGTTAATAAGCTGGAGCTGTTGTCGCTGATTGAGGTTGGAACCAGACGAGAAGGTACATCTCCAGGATCAGGGTCGGTGGCTTCTGGTTAAATAGACTAGCACTCAAACATTGTACACAAAACAGAATGTGCAAGGTAACCGAAGAGTGGGCTTCAGCTGCTCTACGCTAATCAAAGGTAGCCAAAATAATCAGTGTATGAAAAGCATTTTAGATTTTTTATTTTTTTTAATGGTACTTGAGAGAGTAGTACACTGGGAAACATCATGGTGTCAGGACAAAAGACTCCGGGTCGACGCTCGCAGAGTTAAAAGTCAAGCCTGGATGTTTATTAAACAGGGAAGTGATCAAACTATGCAACAATGTAATACAACAACAGGGGTAGGGCTAGAAACGTAGTCGAGGTAGGCAAAGGTCGGAACCAGAAGAGACAATCAGCGGAGGCAAACAAGTTTAAAGGGAAAGGCAAAAGGGTAGTCGAAAACGGAAAACAGAGATCAAGAACCAGAAACAAGTCAACACAGTGAAAGAACGCTCAGAATTGCAAACAAAGTTGGCAAAGCTTCGCAAAGGCTGAAGCGGCGAGGAGAGGTATAAATGGAGGACGAATAATTGGGTTCAGCTGTTCGCTAAAACTCCGGTGACGGTGAGCGAACCGGATTGGACGCTGGTGTGGCGTCATCGAACGTTGCCCTCTGGGAAGTTGAGTCCGGAGAGGCACGGGAGCAGGGAAAACCCGGAAGCGTGACATCACCCCCCCCCAAGGAGTCCGAGCGGAACGAACGAGGACGACCACCATGACGACCCCCCCCTCCAGCAGGCGAATCTGGTCGGACGCTCACAGACCTGCCGCGGCGCGGAACAGGGGTCCCTCCGACGGGGCCACGCCCCTGGGGATCGCTGGCGGAACTGGGAGTAAACCGCCTAGGGCGACCACGTCTGCGATTAGCTGACGGGCTCAAGGAAAACCGCCTTGGACGGCCACGCTGCCCTCCGGCAGACGGGTTCAAGAACGGCCCCCTAGGACGGCCTCTGGACCTGGGAGCAGGACGAGATGGATGCCGGTTGTGGAAATCAGTGATGAGGGCCGGATCTAACACGTCCGCCGCAGGCACCCAGCTACGCTCTTCCGGACCAAAACCCTCCCAGTCCACCAGGTACTGAAGGGCCCCTCTCCTCCTTCTAGAGTCCAGCAGCCGACGAACAGCGTATACAGGAGCGCCCTCGACCAGAACCGGGGGGGGAGGCGTGGCCTCCGGAGATGCCGCATCTAATGGGCCAGGGACAACAGGTTTAAGCAGTGACACATGAAAGGACGAGCATACTCTGTACTGAGCAGGCAATTCTAATTTGTATGTCACATCGTTTATTTTATTAAGTATCTTAAACGGTCCAATGTACTTAGGCATCAGCTTTCTACTCCCTTCTGTTAACCTGAAGTCCCTGGTCGAGAGCCACACTCGGTCACCGGGATTGTAGGAGGGGGTGTCTCCTCTACGTCTGTCTGCGTAGTGCTTGTGCTTCCTAAGGACGTTCTCAATACGCTGGTGGGTCTGTTCCCACACTTCCTCACTTCTCCGCATCCAATGTTCTACAGAGGGAACGTCCGATGACTGAGCCGACCAGGGCATGAGCGGAGGCTGGTAACCTAACATACATTGAAAAGGGGTGAGAGAAGTGGTAGAACTGACAAGAGAGTTCTGTGCCATTTCGGCCCAAGGCAGATACGCCGACCAGTCATTCTGATTCTCGTGGCAATAGACCCGCAAGAACTTACCAAGTTCTTGGTTCATTCGCTCACACTGCCCGTTAGCCTGTGGATGGTAACCAGAGGTCAGGCTGACCGACACACCCAATCGTTCCATAAAAGCCGACCAAACTTGAGACGTGAATTGGGTGCCTCGGTCAGACACAATGTTCTCTGGAATCCCAAAAAAACGAAAGACGTAATTAAAAAGGCATTCGGCGGTCTGGAAAGCCGTAGGTAAGGACGGAAATGGAACGAAACGAACCCCACGTGAAAACCGATCGATAACGGTAAGAATTACGGTGTTGCCCTCGGAATCAGGAAGGTCTGTGACAAAGTCGACAGCTAAGTGTGACCAGGGACGCGCCGGGATAGGCAAGGGCATTAATTTCCCTGCAGGTAGGGCACGGGGGGTCTTACACTGGGAGCACGTAGAGCACGATGAAACAAAACGATGTACGTCTTTGCTCATACTCTCCCACCAGTATTTCCCGGAGAGGAGTTGGTAAGTTCGGGTCTCTCCGGGATGGCCGGAGGTGAGAGACGTATGAGCCCACGTGACGAGTCGGTCGCGAACTTGCGCAGGTACATACAATCGATCCGTGGGACACGTCTCCGGGACAGGTTCTACCATGTTGAGCCGATCGATCTCGTCATCGATCTCCCACCTGACGGGAGACAGAGAACTATGTTGGGTTCGAGTATGGGTTTGGATGCGGGAGGCTCGCTTGGTTCGTTTTCGAATATACGAGATAACGCATCGGCCTTGGTGTTGCGTGTACCGGGACGGTAAGTAATTTGGAAATTAAATCGCGAAAAAAACAAGGACCAACGAGCTTGGCGGGAATTTAGGCGCTTGGCTGAACGAAGGTATTCTAGGTTCTTATGGTCCGTAAGGACCAAGAACGGATACTGAGCGCCTTCTAGCCAGTGCCGCCATTCGTCGAAGGCAAGCTTTATGGCCAGGAGTTCCTTATCCCCAATTCCATAGTTTCTCTCCGCTGGAGACAGTTTGTGGGAAAAGTACGCGACGGGACGTAGTTTTGGAGGTTCACCACTGCGCTGTGAGAGAACAGCGCCTACTCCCACATTGGAAGCATCAACCTCAACTACGAACGGTTTAGTTGGGTCTGGATGCTGGAGCAAAGGAGCAGTGGTGAATCTCCTTTTGAGCTCCTCGAACGCGCTCCCCGCCTGAGGGTTCCAAACCAAACGTTTGGCGTTACCCTTTAGCAGAGAGGTCAGAGGAGCAGCGACCGAGCTAAAGTTCCTAATAAAACGCCGATAGAAATTTGCAAAACCCAAAAATTTCTGGAGTTCACGGATGGAATTGGGAATAGGCCAGTTAGCGACAGCTGTGATTTTGCGGTCGTCCATGACGACCCCCTCGGAGCTAATAATATAGCCTAGGAACGACACGGAACTTAAATGAAATTCGCACTTCTCCCCCTTGACGTATAACTGATTTTCCAAGAGGCGAGAGAGAACCCTCCGTACGTGCTGCACATGAGTAGGGAGGTCTGGTGAATACACGAGTATATCGTCGATATACGCGATGACGAATCGGCCCAACATGTCCCGGAGAACGTCATTTATGAACGATTGGAAGATTGGAAGACAGAGGGAGCATTACGCAAACCGAAACTCATAACCCTGTACTCGTAATGCCCCCTAGCGGTGAGGAAAGCTGTCTTCCACTCGTCCCCCTTCCTAACCCTGATCAAATTATATGCGCTGCGCAAATCTAATTTAGTAAAGATCGTTGCGCCTCTAAGTTGCTCCAGAGCCACAGGAACTAAAGGGAGTGGATATGAAAATGGTTTAGTGATAGCGTTCAAGCCACGATAATCTATACATGGTCTAAGACCACCGTCTTTCTTTTTAACAAAGAAAAAACAGCAGCGGCCGCGGGGGAAGTGGAAGGCCTTATGTAGCCCTGGGCCAATGCCTCCTGTATGTATTCCTCCATTGCTTGGTCCTCCGCTTGTGTGAGCGGATACACACGGGACTTGGGTGGAATTTGATCGTTAATTAAATCAATAGCACAATCGTACTCTCTATGGGGTGGTAACTTGGTGGCGTTGGCTTTATTAAATACCTCCGCCAGATCACAGTACTCAGGGGGAATACATACTGGAGACTGATCAGGACTCTCGATAGAAGTAGAGGAAATGACAAGACTAGGAAAACTGAGACAATGTTTAAAACAATACGGGGACCAGGCAATGATGTCTCGGTTAGACCAAGAAATGGAAGGGTCATGTAACTTAAGCCAGGAAAGTCCGAGGATAACGGCGTATTCGGCCGTTTCTAAAAACAAAAAACGGTAACTTTTCAGAATGTAAAGCACTAATGTCCATGGTGACAGGTGAGGTGATGCTGGTGACGTAACCCGGGCCCACGGGATCCCCATCCACCGCAGAAAGTCGTAGGGGGCGCTTGAGAGTAGAAACAGGCACTTGGAGTAGCTTGACCACTTGTATATTCATAAAATTGCCCTCTGCACCAGAGTCTATGAGGGCTGGAAACACACAGGAAAAATTCTCATAATATAGAGTCACTGGAATCATGAATGACTTAGCGACCATCCCCGGAGCGGGGCTACTCACAGCGGAGGTACGGGGAGTGGCGCTCGGAGGAGCGGTGCTATCCTGCCTGTTGGTGAATGACAGTGGATTCCTTTGGGGACGCAGGCTGCAGTTTCTCAGGATGTGGCCCGGGTTACCGCAGTACAGGCACAAACCTCTGCGCATCCGACGCTGTCTCTCACCGGGGGATAGGCGTGATGTATCTACCTGCATAGGCTCCTCTCAGCGCTGAGCTCGGGCGTAGATCGTGAGGCCAGCGGTGGGAGCGGGTATGGTGTCAGTGGTAGCTGGGGAGCGCGGTACACGGGAGACTTTCGAGGTGCTGGATTCGCTCCGTTCTTGAGCTGATCCAGGCGTATAGCGAGTGAGATGAGCTCTTCCAGGGTCAGGCCATCGTGTCGATAAGCGAGTTCTTTGCGAATGTCCATATGCAGGCCGTGGCGGAACGCCGTCAGAAGTGCCGGCTCGTTCCAGCCGGTACCTGCCGCCACGGTTCGGAACTCCAAGGCGTATTGCGCCACAGACCGGGACCCCTGGTGGAGCTGGAACAGTAGATCCCCAGCGGTCTTACCCTCGTTTGGATGATCAAAGACCGCCTTGAAATCTTTGATAAAATCCTCGTAAGTTCCCCTCTCATAACTCGGCCAAACGGCGGTAGCCCAGTCTAAAGCTTTCCCAATGAGTAAAGAGACCACGAAGGCGATACGTGACTTATCCGAGCATGGCGGAGAATTGGCAAAGTAGATAGAGCACTGTAATAGAAAGCCGCTACACAAATTGGGGGCTCCATCAAATTTCTCCGGTTTACCGACAGGGAAAGAACCAGAAGTTGAGAGAGGAGTGGCAGCTGGTTCTATCCCGGTCCGAACCGGAACCTGTAATTGAGCCAAGTGCGCAGAAATATCTCGCAGATTAGCTGAGATCTGCGCCAGCTGAGTTTGCTGTACAGATTGCTGCTTAGCGAGATCACTCACGGGAAACAGAGAGAGCATCTACTGTCTGGTGATGCTGGCCTAACAGGCGGCCTTGGTTCACCAAAGCCTCCTGGAAATCTTTTAACTCTGCCATCGTGAGGCGGCGAAGCTTTTTGTCAGGACAAAAGACTCCGGGTCGACGCTCGCAGAGTTAAAAGTCAAGCCTGGATGTTTATTAAACAGGGAAGTGATCAAACTATGCAACAATGTAATACAACAACAGGGGTAGGGCTAGAAACGTAGTCGAGGTAGGCAAAGGTCGGAACCAGAAGAGACAATCAGCGGAGGCAAACAAGTTTAAAGGGAAAGGCAAAAGGGTAGTCGAAAACGGAAAACAGAGATCAAGAACCAGAAACAAGTCAACACAGTGAAAGAACGCTCAGAATTGCAAACAAAGTTGGCAAAGCTTCGCAAAGGCTGAAGCGGCGAGGAGAGGTATAAATGGAGGACGAATAATTGGGTTCAGCTGTTCGCTAAAACTCCGGTGACGGTGAGCGAACCGGATTGGACGCTGGTGTGGCGTCATCGAACGTTGCCCTCTGGGAAGTTGAGTCCGGAGAGGCACGGGAGCAGGGAAAACCCGGAAGCGTGACACATGGTAAGGATAACTTGGCTTCTGCCTCAATTACTATACCCAGCAATGCCATGCTACCACAGGCCTTTACAAGGTCGCTTTTTCGGAATTAGGGCGGGGAACATAACCAAACCTTCACCTTGCTTGTCACAATGCCGATGTGCTGTCTGGGGTGTGAGGTCATAGGTCAAGCATGTTTGAATTAACTTGCTTTAAAGTGTTCACATTAAAATAAACGGCACCCAGACGGCAAAGGAGTCACTGGTTCTTCCTCATGCTCTTATATAGTGTTTCTGTTGGGTCTTGGTTCCTCTTAGTGGTTCTTCCTCATGCCCTTTTATAGTTTTTCTTTGAGTCTTGGTTCCTCTCAGTGGTTCTTCCTCATGCTCTTATATAGTGTTTCTGTTGGGTCTTGGTTCCTCTCAGTGGTTCTTCCTCATGCTCTCATGTAGTTTTTCTCTTGAGTCTTGGTTCCTCTCAGTGGTTCTTCCTCATGCTCTTATATAGTGTTTCTGTTTAGTCTTGGTTCCTCTCAGTGGTTCTTCTTCATGCTCTTATATAGTTTTCTGTTGGGTCTTGGTTCCTTTCAGTTGTTCTTCCTCATGCTCTTATATAGTTTTTCTTTTGAGTCTTGGTTCCTCTCAGTGGTTCTTCCTCATGCTCTTATATAGTTTTTCTGTTGGGTCTTGGTTCCTCTCAGTGGTTCTTCCTCATGCTCTTATATAGTTTTTCTTTTGAGTCATGGTTCCTCTCAGTGGTTCTTCCTCATGCTCTTATATAGTTTTTCTTTTGAGTCTTGGTTCCTCTCAGTGGTTCTTCCTCATGCTCTTATATAGTTTTTCTTTTGAGTCTTGGTTCCTCTCAGTGGTTCTTCCTCATGCTCTTATATAGTATTTTTTTGAGTCTTGGTCCCTCTCAGTGGTTCTTTCTGATTCTCTTATATAGTTTTTCTGTTGAGTCTTGGTTCCTCTCAGTGGTTCTTCCTCATGCTCTGATATAGTTTTTTTTCTGTTGAGTCTTGGTTCCTCTCAGTGGTTCTTCCTCATGCTCCTATATAGTTTTTCTTATTGTATGCTGGTCCATAGCAGTGTTTCTTTCTAATGCTCTCATTTAATTGTTTTCTTTTTGAGTCTTGGTTTCTCTGAGTGGTTCTTCTGAGTTTCCTGGTTCCTTTCTGGTTGCTTCTTCTGTTGTACTATCAGGTCCTCAGAGTGGTTCTTTTTCAAACAAGTTTCTCTTTTAGAGTCCTGGTTCCTCTTAGTGTTGTTTTTTCACATGCTCATTTGGAGTTTCCCATTTCAAGTCTTAAGTTGTTTATCTTTTTGAGCCTGTTTTTCTCTAAGTGGATCATTTTTCCATTCTTGGTGAGTTTCTGAGCATTGGTTAGGTATTGGTTTGGCTCGTGGGTAAGTCTTCATTATTGGCTTTTAAGGACTTTTGATTCCTCTCTATATGTCTTTCTCTATATTTTGAGTCTTGGTTCCTCTCAGTGGTTGTTCCTCATGTTTGTAAGGTTTTTACTTTTGACTATTGGGTCCTTCAAGTGGTTGTTCCTCATACTTTCAGTGGAGCATCTTTGTGTCCTAGGCAATTGTTCGTCTTGAGTGTTGGTTGAGTATTGGTTTGGTTCTTGCTTGTGCTCCTGAGGGGAACCCTTCTTTGTTTTTGTTTTGTTTTTTCAGGACTTTTGGTTCCTCTCTATATTTCCTCCTCATGTTCTTAACAAGTTTTCCTCTGGGTCTGTTATCAGCATTTATTTCTACAACTGATTCACCATGCTCAGTTTGGCTGTATCGTTTTGGATTAGCTTTTTTGTGTATATGAATTACTGTGTTTCCTCTCGTTCCCTGGTTTCGTCTTGCCAGGTTAGTGTGAGGTTTGTTTAAAGCCCATTGGCGGTGTATGGCCTGAGGCTGCACACACTCAGGATTACACACCATGCTCTGTTCTCACAACTGTGCTTCTGTTGCCTAGCTGCACGGTTGTCAAGGAAACCAGCCAAACTACAGCAGGTTATTTCAGTCAGAGATTTCTCATTTGAATATATGAATGAACCTTGTGGCCATAAGACACCTCTGCTGTAAAAGAGAGGGGTAAAGTGTCCCGAACCTGTTTATGTACCTTTGCCTAATAAAGGTGGCAGGTCAAAATGTTTACACAGTGTAAAGAGAGGCTGGTGCTTAGAAACGATAGATACAACAAAAAGTTTCATCATCTTCTTACAAAATTCACCAAACGGTTATTCAGTACTGAATACATATTTGACCCGACCTAAGATTGCGACTAATGTTTCAGAATCATTTGATGGGTCAGAATTAACACAAGCTCACAGAAAATGACTCACCTGTGATTGAAACAGACCTGATAGTGTGTAATACCTCCATGAGCACCAATAATCTCTGTAATTGTATTTGGCATGGCCTGGACCAGTTTCTGGATGTACAGTATAATACACAGTGTACTGACTGCGGCCAACTTCACTCTGCACTGTGTTCTAGACTTCACTCTGCACTGTGTTCTAGACTTCACTCTGCACTGTGTTCTAGACTTCACTCTGCACTGTGTTCTAGACTTCACTCTGCACTGCATTCTTGACTTCACTCTGCACTGTGTTCTAGACTTCACTCTGCACTGCATTCTTGACTTCACTCTGCACTGTGTTCTAGACTTCACTCTGCACTGTGTTCTAGACTTCACTCTAGACTGTACTCTATATTTCGTTCTGGACTACACTCTATATTTCAATCTGGACTGTGTTCTAGACTTCACTCTGGATGACACTCTAGACTTCACTCTGGACTGCATTCTAGACTTCACTCTGGACTACACTCTAGACTTCACTCTGGACTACACTCTAGACTTCACTCTGGACTACACTCTAGACTTCACTCTGGACTGTGTTCTAGACTTCACTCTGGACGACACTCTAGACTTCACTCTGGACTGCATTCTAGACTTCACTCTGGACTACACTCTAGACTTCACTCTGGACTGTGTTCTAGACTTCACTCTGGACTGCATTCTAGACTTCACTCTGGACTGTGTTCTAGACTTCACTCTGGACTGCATTCTAGACTTCACTCTGGACTACACTCTAGACTTCACTCTGGACTGCATTCTAGACTTCACTCTGGACTGCATTCTAGACTTCACTCTGGACTACACTCTAGACTTCACTCTGGACTACACTCTAGACTTCACTCTGGACTGTGTTCTAGACTTCACTCTGGACTGCATTCTAGACTTCACTCTGGACTGCATTCTAGACTTCACTCTGGACTACACTCTAGACTTCACTCTGGACTACACTCTAGACTTCACTCTGTGCTGTGTTCTAGACTTCACTCTGGACTACATTCTAGACTTCACTCTGGACGACACTCTAGACTTCACTCTGGACGACACTCTAGACTTCACTCTGGACTACACTCTAGACTTCACTCTGGACTACACTCTAGACTTCACTCTGGACTGCATTCTAGACTTCACTCTGGACTGTGTTCTAGACTTCACTCTGGACTGCATTCTAGACTTCACTCTGGACTGTGTTCTAGACTTCACTCTGGACTGTGTTCTAGACTTCACTCGAGACTGCATTCTAGACTTCACTCTGGACTGTGTTCTAGACTTCACTCTGGACTGTTTTCTAGACTTCACTCTGGACTGTGTTCTAGACTTCACTCATCACTTTACTCTGTACTGTATTCTAGACTTCACTCGAGACTTCACTCTGGACTTCACTCTGTGCCGCATTCTAGAACCAGAGCTCAATCAACTAACATCAGAGCGATCTCCTCTATTTAACTGACTCTGAAAAGACCGATTACAACACCATCAACCAAACAGTGTTTTTAATCCTATTCAGTCACACAAGTTTCTGCCGTTTTCAAACTTTCTGTGCAAGATTCCAATCAGACAGTGTGCAGCTTGTTTTTCTAGTTCCACATGTACAGAGGGAACCTTTAGAGAATAGAAGAGCTAATACCATAATATCCATGTGCTTTTTGAGATATAAAATGACATGGGTGAGAAGGTAATGAGCCTAATATAGACTTATAAATAAAGTATACCAAGGAATCCGCCTACATGTCAACAATGAGGACAAAGCTCTTCTTTTATAAAGAGCACGGTGGCGAGTAAACACACGACAATTAGTAATAAATCTTAAGGCAGCATGAGCCTAATGAGCATAAACAATGCAAAGGTGCATGCATATAAATCTCCATAATCAATTACTAATTACTAATAGCAGAAAGGTGGCAGAAACAAACCCCTTTAGCTCCAAAGAACAAACATGATATTTCTAAAATCCAAGATACATGCATGTAGACACATTTCAAGTTTTCCTTCAATATGGCTGAAGGTTTAAGGGTGTTTTCTTTGAGTTCATAAATAATATTGTTTTGTTTTTGTCACATATAAAACAGTCTATGTTGTCTAACATTAAAAGCAAGGCAGAGCGACCGGAGGGTTGCCAGTTTGATTCCCTGAATGGCAGAAAACGACTGAATTGCCCTTGTGCAAGGCACCTTACCCCCAGCTGGGGCTGGAAGTGTGCTCACTGCCCCCTAGTGTGTGTGTGGGTGTTTCAAAGGACAGATGGGTTAAATGTGGTGGGCAAATTCCTCTGCATTGGCATATAGTTCTAAATCCTGCCATAAATACACATATCCTACTCTATATAATGCATGCTTAATATTTACAGGGCTCTATGTAAAGCTGTAGGGCAGATATTTAATAGCCTAAATCACATAAAGCTGAAAATGACTTTTTATTTTCCAGCCTCTTTTTTAGACATTCCTTAAACGGTACTGCGGTTACATTCTGACACCCATGCACCATTTAAGCTGGTTCTCCTTTTTAGACAAGGTTGATAGCACTAAACGAATAAACAGTGTTACTAGTACTATGAGTTTTTTGCTCATATTACATAAACATCATTTATGTACTTCACCTATTTTTTGGCTGTTATTATTTTTTGAGGCTATGTAATATTATAAACCCCATGGCTACTGTAATAGCTTACCTTTGCTAGTTATATTAATTATGCTATATGGGGGCAGTCATGGGCTGAAGGTCAGGGAACCAGCTTTGTAACCAGAGGGTCACTGGTTTAATTCCATGGACCGACAGGACACGGCTGAAGAGCCCTTGAGCAAGGCACCTTACTCCTAACTGCTCCCTGGGCACTGTGGATAGGGCCGCCCTGAGCCAGTGTGCTCACTACCCACTGGTGTGTGTTCACTAGTGTGTGTATGTGGGTGTTTCACTTCCCAGATGGATTAAATGTAATAGACACATTCCTCTGTGTGCAAGCACCGCTGGCATATGGTTCCACAATCTAAAAATTCTAGATGAATTTCTTTCATTATCAATACAATATTTAGAATCACGCAATGTGCCAACAGTCTTTAGTCTCTCCGGATATAAATTATTATAATTCAAATAGAACATAAAGCTTTGGATTGCTATGTTCTTTAAGGCCAGTCTGTGCATGTCAGCCTCTCAGAACACAAATCCCTCTCTACCAGTCTACATCAGATCTTCTTTTCCTGACCTAATGAGCTGAAGAGAGGAAAGCGGAGGAGTTCAGACTCAGTTCAACAAGATTAGAAAAATATTCACTGTCTAATTTACAAGTGATGTGGTAAACTGTGGGGCATCAAAGGTTCATTTGTAAAAACCCCTGAGCAAAGAGCTGTAGGTCCTCATTTTCATTTACCATGGACATGAAGCCTGGGGCCCTAACCTCTGCTTCCTGTCAAAATACAAAAATGGACTGAAACTAATTTAATAATATTAGTAATGTATGTGGCTATATTTAAATTAATGTTATATGCTCCAACAAATATAATAAAGTGTGATTTTATATATTAGTATATTGTTACAGAGAGAGGGGCCTGGGTGTGATTCCTCGGTAGGGCGTCCTTTCTGTGTGACGTTTGGATGTGGTCCCCCTGTCGGTGTAGGTTTCCTCCAGGTGCTCCAGTTTTCTCCCACAGTCCAAAGAAAGTCAGTCAGGTCAACTGCAGATGCTAAACTGTCCCCTAGGTGTGTGTGGATGTGTCTGTGCCTGCCCTGTGATTGACTGGTGGTCTGTCTAGGGTGTTTCCTGCCTTCTACCCTATGAGCAATAGGACTCCAGCACCCCCTATTACCCAGTAGGTCTAAGTAGGTTAAAGATGAGTGAGTGACTGAGTGAGTGAGTGACTGACTGACTGACTGACTGACTGACTGAGTGAGTGAGTGAGTGAGTGAGTGACTGAGTAAGTGAGTGACTAAGTGAATGACTGAGTGAGTGACTTAGTGAGTGAGTGAGTGAGTGACTGACTGAGTGACTTAGTAAGTGAGTGAGTGAGTGAGTGAGTGACTGAGTGACTGAGTGAGTATTGTGAGTATTGACTTTTTTCCAAGCAATTTTGGGCCATTTCTGTTAGTCCATTCATCAAGACATTTCTACACAGTGTAAAAGTGGTTTAATGATGCATAAAAGTAAAAATGAACCAAAATATTATAATAAATATATTATAATAAATAAATATAAATATGATAAATGTTTTTCATTGGACAGTAATGAGACGTAATGTAAGATTGATGATAATGAATGTACAACTAACTACAAAGAATTTTTTTTTCTGAAAAACAAAACAAACTTGGTCTCAGACTGTCAGGTCGGTTTCTGTCATGCTCCCCGGTCTTCCCGGCTCTACCGCTCCTCCAGACTCAACTTCCCAGAATGCATCATCTTATGACGTCACTACCACAGTCTTCGAATCACTTCCGCTCTAGGTCACCAGAAGTCTAACACAGCTGTCCTTGATTACAGATCAGTATTTTAGCCCAACAAACAAACACACACCTCGCAAAGCTTTGCCAATCACTCGGTTGCAATTCTAAGCGTTCTTTCTATTGTCTTGTTACTTCCGGCTCTGACCTCCTTTGTTATTCTGACTACCGATCTCTTCCTTGACCCCTTAGGCTTTGATCTTTTGTACTATCTGGCTACTCGATCTCGTTTTTTGACCATTCTGTCTGTCTCTCCCCTCTATACTCTGATTGCCTCGCTGACTGTTTACCCCGGTTCTGACACCTCGCCTGTACCTTGTCTTTGACCTCCGCTCTCTGCCTAATGTTTGATTGTGTTTTGCTGCTTTGTGTAAATGCCCGATTGGTTAATAAAAAACTCGCTTGACTTTGTTTGTGACAGTTTCTCATTGTTACACTCGCACTTTTACCTGTTATCCTATTCAATACTATACATGATTGCAAATCCTTAACCTTTTTCGTGCTTGACTTGCTATCTGGGGTCAACCAGAGGAGAATGGGTCCCCTGTTTGACTCCTGGTTCCTCCCAAGGTTTCTTCCTCTTGCTCTGAGGGAGTTTTCCTTGGCTTGCTCACAGGGGGCTTGGCCCTTGTAAAGCAGCTTTGTGACAACATCTGTTGTAAATGTCGCATATAAATATACTTGACTTGATGTGATGCTCTGGCTGCTCAAATCAGATTCCCAGGTGTCTTTTTCTTCACCTGCAACACAACAACCAACAATAATGTCAAGTGCAGAGTAATGGAAGTTCTGGGATTCAAGAAGAACACCAAAGGGTTGTGAACCTTGACTTGAGAGACTAACTGGAGAGTAAAATGATGCACCTCCATCTCTTGCAGCCATGTATAAAAGCCAGGGTACCACCATGACTATGTAGTTGCTAACACCTATATCAGTAACAAAGTAACTCAAGTAGATAGAATGGTGAGTCTGGACACACGAATCTGATCTGATCAGCTACAAATAACAGTACGTATAGTCTCAAATGGTCTGATCTAAAACAAATCTGATCTGCCTGAAAAGTCTTGGTCTCAGATACAGCAGTCCTGCCTACAACACCACAGGTTACTATTGGGGAAGGACCTGTGGAATTTTGCACACTGTATGGAAGGAATGTCTGAAAAAGGTTCACCAGTTCAATAAATACCCTCCACTGCTGTGACCAGTTCAAGGTCCCACACAGATTATAAGATCACCGACACAAAACGAGTCACATCGATTATTGAAGGTGTTAGTATGATGGGCTATAAGTACCTGAGGGGTGTGAGTGTCAGGATTCATAGATTGAGAAAAGGTGGTACAGTGCAGTGAAGGTCTCGTTCCATGTGTGGTAAACGGCTCCAAAGCAGATGTTAATGATTGGCTAAAAGGAGTGACTGAGCATGTGGGCGTGGCCAAAGACCATAGTGTGAAGGAAGTAGTACTACTTACAAACAAAGCTACTTCTAGGTTCGCATAGGCAGATGGAGCTAGATGAACAAGAGGGCTGCGAATGTGCTGTTCTCTAGCTAGTTTGCTGATGATAAACACTATACCGATCATGTGACAGTAATCATGTGACTTCTAACAACCAATGAGAAAGGAAATATCTAAACAAAAGGAATACTGTATAATATTTGGCCTGTAGAGGGTGCTATTACAACTTAACAAAATAATTGTAGGTAACACCCAGTCTACAGGAAACTCTCCTCAGAAGTGTGCCAGGGAAGGCCTCCACCAAATCTGGACCAACTGACCAATTCTTTGATGCAAGAGTGTCTGAGCATTGATGTGGCCTACAACTAGAAGCCTGTCCAGTCCAAGCCTAATCCAATCCCAACTGTAAACTGCTGCTAGTGGAGGTACCACACGCCACTAGATAAGTTTTATCCAACTGTTCCTCCCAGTCTGTGATAACTGCAGTTCACTGGAAGCATCTCTCTCTCTCTCTCTCTCTCTCTCTCTCTCTCTCAGATTCACTCTTTGTCATATCTTGCAGAGTTTTCTGGGTGGGTTGCTTTATAGTTCTTTCAAACTTGCTTAGCGTGGCTGTAAAATGGATTCTCTCTTAGTAATGTTCTGAAGAGTGAGAGCATCACTTACATTTAAGTGACTCCCATCAGCACTTGTTGTCCTATAGCTGTTGTTCTTCCTCATAGCTGAATAAACTGATACTTCTTTTCTGGAAGAGGCTCCTACAGTTAAGCTGTGTCTAGTGCAGCTAGTGCAGCTCTAAACGTGGAAACCATTAGATTAAGATGAGTCACTTCACCAGTACGATGAGAACCACACCGCCTGCGTTTCCTCCTCTGTTTATGGCAGTAATATGTCAAAAGTTACAATATGTTTCTTGAAATTCTGACTGATTTTGTCACAGTAATGACTTATTTCCTCCATGTTTTGACTGCTATGACGACATAATAGCTCATGAGGCTGCATCAGATGGTGAAGCATATGCCACAAAAAAAAACCACATGTGAACTGCAAGGAATCTGCCTGTGACAGCTTCTGCTAGCAGAGGAGAAATGGAGCAGATCTTTAAGGGTTCAACACCACATCACAATTCATAGATACACTAGAGTCATATTTGCAGCAATAGTGCATATACCAATACAATACCAGTGCAATACACCAATGAATGAGCATGTGTGTGTATATATACATATATATATATACAGGGCTTGGACAATGAAACTGAAACACCTGGTTTTAGACCACAATCATTTATTAGTATGGTGTAGGGCCTCCATTTGCGGCCAATACAGCGTCAGTTGGTCTTGGGAATGACATATACTGCGTCCTGCACAGTGGTCAGAGGGAGTTTAAGCCATTCTTCTTGCAGGATAGTGGCCAGGTCACTACGTGATGCTGGTGGAGGGTCGTCCTTCTTGGTGGTATGCTGACATTACCCTGGATACCGTGGCTCTTGATACATCACAAAGACTTGCTGTCTTGGTCACAGATGCGCCAGCAAGACGTGCACCAACAATCTGTCCTCTTTTGAACTCTGGTATGTCACCCATAATGTTGTGTGCATTGCAGTATTTTGAGCAGAACTGTGCTCTTACCTGCTAACTGAACCTTCACACTCTGCTCTTACTGGTGCAATGTGCAGTTAATGAAGATTGGCCACCAGGCTGGTCCAATTTAGCCATGAGACCTCCCACACTAAAATGACAGGTGTTTAAGTTTCATTGTCCAACACCTGTATATGTGTATGTATGTATAGCTAGATAGATATCGTCGCTGTCCAATGAAAACATTTTTTGACGATTTTTACTTTCATGTATCATTTGATCGCATGAGCTGCCGTTTACACTGTGTGTAAATTTCATGATGAATGGACAAACAGAAATGGCCCAAAGATCACTTGGAGAAAGTCTGGTTCCTTTGACTTACATTAGAATTAAGATGGGTTTTGGCCTCTCCTGTAAAGTTGCTATTTTGGACATACTTGTTTTTGTTTGGACAGTGACTATATATATAGCAGTAATGCCCTCCGTCAGTCATCCACTATTGGCAGATGGCTGCATGATGAGGCACGCAAACCATTACCATGTCAACGTCGCCAAAGACTGCAATGGTGTAATGCCAGACTTTCATGGAAAGACTTGTGCTAGTGGGTCATCTGCTGTATTCAGTATTCAAGAATCTTCAAGCTGCATGGGATGGATTATCACAGGACACCATTAGGAACCTCTACTACTCCATACTGAGACGTCTGGCATGTTGCAGTAGAGACACTACTTCTGTATGTGTAGCTCAATAAATATTCCCCATAGGAGTCTACATTTATCATCATATATTGTTCCTGGTGACCTTAATCTGCCTTCCCTATAGCACTGCAGTCCCACACTTCCTTCTGGGTGCAACTATCACACCAGACAGTCATATAATTGTTTCACTGCACATCATGCTGTATAATAAGCATTTACACATTTAGCTGTTGCTCTAATCCAGAGTGACTTACAAGGTTAATCATATTACAGGTAGGCTAATGTAGTGTTAGGAGTCTTGCCCAAGGACCCTTATTGGTGTAGCACGGTGTAGTCATCCATACCGGGATTTGAACCCCAGTCACCCACATGTGGTGGTGACTCCCTGGTGGGTAGTGGTGTTATCCACTGAGCTACACCAACCACGTTAAGCAAAGCAAAGCAGATTTTTAAAAATACATCAGTCACCAATCAGCCCAATTATTTAAACCTGTGTGATTTATTTGAATTCACTGCGTCCATATGACTCAAAAAGAGCATCTTTAAAACTACTTAACACAGCTGCATGGAATCACTTGGCATAGCATTGTAGTTAAATCCATCATTTCAGTTCTGGGTGGTGCATGAAAATAACCCATACCTTAAATTAGCATTTACTGAAATCACTTTAGTGTTCAATTTGTTAAGTATGTCTTATTTAAACCAGTATCTTTGAAGCTACTTAACACAGTTGCATGGGACCATTTGGCATAACAAAATTTGTAACTAAAACTAGGGCTGTACCCAACTCAGTCGAATCGGATTCGCCCGTCCTGGTCCACGATTCGACTATTCGTTCATGTTTTTCCTCCATGTACATTATCTAGTAATCAGTAAATCAGTCTGCATACAGTTCAGATCTGATCCTCCTCATTTAGAAAGTCAGCAGAGTCACAGGAACATATTTCTGAACTAAAAGAGGCGGGGCTTATGATGATCGATCTAAACTGGAGCCTTTAATTATAGAATACAGCGTATTTATGTTAAACATTAGCGCTTATAGCTAATAGTCTTTTTAATTTCACTTCTAACAGCTTCTTCAGTAGGAGGACCCTTCGTCTTTCATCTCTCATAAATAATAAACTGCTAAATAAAAACAAATAAATCCATATTTAAATTATTTATAGATGAAAAGAAGAATGGTGGATCTGAAACCGTTGAAATAATTATCTCTCGTTTATCGGCAGGCGTATTAAGCGACTGTACTTATCCTTAAATAAAGATAATCTGTAGACGAATAAAGAAACATATCTGTAATTTAGATTTTAAAATGATGCAATTATAATAAAACAAACGTCTCCAGTCCGTTTCCCCTTCACCGCAAACAGCCGTTATGTCTAAACCGAAAGTCAGCCCCCTCGTTTGGAGCAGTGTTGGATGTCTGACTCACTGAAGAGCAGAATTAGGTTTCATTTGTTCGGACTCTCTTCTTCGAAACCTCCTCCAGACCCCAGGCTTTCTCTGAGACATATATATATATATTTATTACTCACCTTGTAATTATTATTAACATGTCTTTTTACATTCTTAAACTTCTTGTGCATTTTAGTAAGCTTTAGTCTGTTTTACGGTAAAAAAAGGTCACTGTTGTCAGTAGACTTGAAGGGTCTCAGTCGACTTAAAGGGTCTCCGACTGACTATTCGAATCGTTGACTTCTAAAGGGCAGCCCTAACTAAAACCAATATTTATTTTTTAGATAGTACATGCAAATAACCCATTCCAAATGCTTGAATGGTTTGACCTAAAATTGTACATATTGCTCCTTTAAACACACTTGTGTATATGTATATGAATGATAAGAAGTGACCAATGTTTGAAAGTTTAAATCAGTGCCCCCCTGCTTTTGCCCAAAATCTGGCACCCCATGTCAGTTTAGCTAATTTGTTTCTTTCTCTCCATCGCTCCTTATCCTATCTCTCCACAGAGGGGACTCTAGAAGGTGTCCTAGAGAGACACGGAGGATAAAGAGTGGCAGGCTAGAGAAGGCTGTAATTAACAGCTGACACCTGCAGGAGCTGTGTGGATTACAGAGAGAACAGGCAGCGCATAGCCAATCCCCCACCAGGTCATTCACTCGGCGCTGAAGAGGCCTCTGCCTTTCAAGGTTATTTTCCATTTTTCTATCTAATTGCAGATGAGAGGGCCGCAGCAGGGTTCAACTCAAGACGTTTGGCATCAACTGGGATTGACTACTCGTTATCTCCTTATTTATTTATATGTCGCTTCCCCTCTTCGTCCCGTTACAGTACTGCCAAGCACTTAGTGAAACTCCACTTGCTTTTGGTAGGGATCTGACAGGAAGCACTCTAGGTAGTAGGTAAGTAGGCTTGGGAGATAGCTGAGTAGTGAACTATCTGCTTTGTGTTAGTGCATGCTTCTTCAGTGTTATGCATGTGGCATTCTGTGTATCATTCTACAAATTAAACTCCATCAAATACAGGAAAGAATACAGACCAAACTCCACCCGCACCAGCCTCCCACCCCACCCCAGTGCCCAAAGCCTAGAGTCACAGTATAAGCTGCGATGGCTGTGCGACCACAACCAACCATACATATCCAGCTCTGGAAAAATTATAGAGACCACCTGGTTACTGGAAGTTCAACATGGCACCTCATGGCAAAGAGCTCTCTGAGGTGTTGCTCTACATGGCCTTGGCTATAAGAAGTTTACCAGCACCCTGAAACTGAGCTGCAGCACAGTGACCAAGACCACACAGCGGTTTACAGGACAGGTTCCCCTCAGAACAGGCCTCACCATGGTCCACCACAGAAGATGAGTGCATGTGCTGAGCGTCATATCCAGACGTGGGAGTGCTGCCGGGATTGCTGCAGAGGTTAAAGGGGTGGAGGGTCAGCTTGTTAGTGCTCAGACCATACGTCACACACTGTATCATATTGGTCTGTTGTCCCAGAAGGATGTCTCTTCTAAAGATGCATAAGAAAGCCTGCACACAGTTTGCTGAAGACAAGCAGAGCAAGGACATGAACTACTGGAACCCTGTCCTGCGGTCTGATGAGACCAAGATAAACTTATTTGGTTCAGATGCTGTCAAGCTATGAATGACTACAGGCCGGTTGCTGAATGACTACAGGCCGGTTGCTTTGACATCTCATGTGATGAAGACCATGGAGCGACTGCTGCTGAACCACCTCAGACCTCAGGTCCACCATGCTGAGGACCCACTGCAGTTCGCGTACCGGGAGAAGGTGGGAGTGGAAGATGCCATCCTCTATCTGCTTAACAGAGCTCACTCTCATCTTGTCAAGGGGGTTTGTGCTGTGAGGGTCATGTTCTTTGACTTCTCTAGTGCCTTCAACACCATTCAACCCCTACTACTGAGAGACAAGCTGATGAAGATGGAGGTGGACATGCACCTGGTCACCTGGATCACTGACTACCTCACTGGGAGACCACAACATGTCAGGATCAGGGACTGCACCTCTGATACGGTGATCAGCAGCACAGGAGCACCACAGGGGACTGTTCTCTCTCCAGTCCTGTTCACCCTGTACACATCGGACTTCAAATACAACTCGGAGTTATGCCACATGCAGAAGTTCTCTGATGACACTGCAATCGTGGGGTGTGTGCGTAATGGCCAGGAGAGGGAGTACAGAAGCCTGGTTGAGGACTTTGTGGAGTGGTGCACTACCAACCATCTGAAGCTGAACATCACCAAAACCAAGGAGATGTGTATAGACTTCAGGAGGTCCAGGCCCTCTCAGCAGCCAATCTCCATCAAGGGGGTTGATGTGGAGGTGGTCAGGTCCTACAGATACCTTGGTGTACACCTGGACGAGAGGCTGGACTGGTCAGTAAACACTGACATGGTCTACAAGAAAGCACAGAGCAGACTGTACTTCCTCAGGAGGCTGGGGTCCTTCAGGATCTGCCAGAAACTCCTCCTGATGTTCTACCAGTCTGTGGTGGCCAGCGTCCTCTTCTATGATGTGGTGTGTTGGGGAGGCAGTATCAGCAGGAGGGATGCTGGACGACTCGACAGGCTGGTGAGGAAAGCTGGTTCTGTGCTGGGACTGGAGCTGGAGTCCT
>JAMWET010004796.1:405000-522858 GCA_024036415.1 Prochilodus magdalenae
AATCTCGTCACCGGCAGACTGTTTTTGTGTCCTGAAACTCTATTAAACTCTGTCACCTCATGCACTGACACATATTTCCCCTGAACGGATAGATTCAGGCTGTTCAGCGCTGAAGATTTCCCCCCAAATTATTCAAGCTCCGATGGCCGCTGCCGCTTTGAAAACCGCTCTGATACCTCTGGCCTGTGCGCCTTCAAAAAAAGTGCATAGCCCCTTCAGAAAGTTCCATCCTATACTTTTCCGCTGCACAGCCATTGAACTTCGGAGAGAAACAGCAAGCTGTCATATCCTAATCCTTCAGCATTGCTGTGCAAAAAGGTACAATGGCAGAAAATGTGGTGGCGTAAAGAGTTTGAAGGGTTCCTATCACGGTTTCTAAAACAAAAGAGAAATAAGTTTGATAAGAACAAAGGGAAAACCGCTTAACCATGGACCGTCAGAATGGGTAGTCATGGGCAGAGGGTAAGGGAATCAGCCTTGTGACTAGAGGCTCACCACTTTGATTCCTGGAAGTGACAGATACAGTTAAAGTGCCCTTGAGCAAGCGCCTAACCCCAACTGCTCCCAATGCACTGTAGATAGGGCTGCCCACCACTCCGGCCAAGTGTACTTACTGTATCTTATGGCGACACATGTGGTAGGCTCTAAAGCGTCTCTCTCACAGTTAAAAAACAAAAGAGAGGTAAGTTTAATAAGTAAATAAGACCAGAGACTGACGGCACAACTATGAATTGGCAGTCGTGGGCTGGAGGTTACAGACCCAGCCTGGTGACTGTAAGGTCACCGGTTCAATTCCATGAATGGACAGGAATGACAAACCCCCAGCTGCTCCTTGTGGATAGGGCTGCCCACCACTCTGGGTGTGTGTGTTTACGGTGGCCTACTGCTGAGTTGCTGTCGATCACTTCCACTTTGTTATAATGCCACTGGCATTTGACTGTGGAATATTTAGTAGGTCGGAAATTTCACAAGTGGACTTCACAACAGGTGGCGTTCTATCACGGTACCATGCTGGAATTGACCCATTCTTTTACTAATGTCTGTAGGAGCAGCCTGCATGTCTAGGTGCTTGGTTTTTTACACCTGTGGCCATGGAAATGATTGGAACACCTGAAATCAATGATTCGGATGGGGGAGTGAATACTTCTGGCAATACTTCTCTTTTTTTACACACACTTTTTGCAAAAATTGAGCAGGTTCTGAGCATTTGTCAAATTATTGACAAATTATTGAAAGCCTTCGCAGAGGAGTTGCATTTTGGCTGTTAAAGCCAAACTCTATAGGGGATGGTTCCTGATTTCTTTATATTAAAGAGAACCCTCTGAATTATGCAGCTATACATCCAGTCCCTTAAGATGGAAATCCACGAATTTGTCCAAAATCTGTGTGTAATTCAATCGTTGACACGTCAGTAAAGTCAAATGGAGTTGTTTGATGTGAAATGGTTGATTGTAAGTGTGGTTGACTTTACCAGTCAGGAAAGCAGGTGTTTCCATGTCTTCAACTTTTAAATTATTATGTTTATATTGTTGTTCTGTTCATCTGAGGACCTTGCTATCCTTTTGCATAGTTTTTTTTTACTTTCCAAAAGAATTACCCTCACCACTACTGTAAACAATTCTTATTTGGTCATGTGAACCGTTTCACATTAAGCCATTTTAAAGGACTGTTTATATCCTAACTGTATGGATGATGTGGAATTCTCCTTTGAGTCACACTGTGGATCCCTAGTTTGTTAGTAAGGGGTTCCTCTCATTAAACAGCCAATCAAACAGCATACAGTACCAGTGAAAAGTTGAGACACACCCAACTAAATGAATGTTGCTGGTGATATTAAAGACTCTACAGGCGTACACTTGACAGTCCCAACTAATGAGAGTGTAAAACTATACATATCCTGATATACCACATATACTCTTGATGTGTCACAGTATTATATGTGGGACATATAGCCACCTTTAATATATATATAGAGTATATATATATATATATATATATATATATATATATATATATATATATATATATATATATATATATATATATATGCTGTGCAAAAAAAAATCTTAGCAATTTAAAAGCTCCAGTTACTCTTTCAGTTTGGTAAATATTCATGATGGACAGACCAGTAGAAATGGTCCAAAACTGGTTAGAAAAAATCTTGCCATTTCAACCATTACAGTTTAAGAAAGCTATTTTAAGAAAGCTCCTGTAAAGTGCCATTCAGGAGGTTCTTAAGGTGGACTGTATAATTCCATGAGTGTTATTTTATAGTTTGATGTCAAAAACCTTCTATGAGTAGCCGTGTCTATACTTTTGACTTGTACTGTGCATTTCCAAATATCAGCCTTAAATGTGTGGGTCTTTATGAATCAGATTTCTGGTCCACAAAATCAAACACACTTCATGCACTGGGCAGAAAAATATCCATGGGCTCTTTAAACCTGGCTCGGTGCCTTTGGAGGCAAGGGCCTCGGAGTAGCATGCAATGAGGGGCTGTAATCTTGCAATTTTCCCTTTGAATTCTTGCAACTGCATGTCCGCATTGAAGGACACACCTCTTCACAGCTCCGTCTGTGTTCAGTCAGAAAACCATCTGACATAAGAAAACGGCAGGAAAATCCCCTGATGGTCGGCCTCGCACTTCTTGACAATGAGAAACTCTCCCGAAAATCCTTGTGGATACCTCACAAAAATGGACTTGTCAGGCTGTGGCTTGGAGCTTGAGTTGGCTGGGTTTTTAAATCAGCAGCACGGCACCTGATTCCTGTCTCACTGTATCTCTGGAGAGCAAGGTTGTTGTCAGCTTGTTTACTGCATTGAGTCCAATCATAACACCTTAACAACAGCTTCCCACCAATCATATGTATTTTCTTGGGCTCTTTGTTACATACAGAGAGGTGACAAAAGTCTTGCTCTCTATAGCCACACAGGTCTGCTCTATAGTCACATCTCTCACAGAGGAGATACCGGCTTGAATTCACCCATAACTAAGTCACGACTCGACTTGGACTTGCCTTTAACTCACTCATGAATCAATATGGATTTTCTCCTACTTGACTTGTGACTATAATATGTCTTTAACTGGTTTGGACTCACCCCTAACTGACTCATGACTTGCTGTCACCCTTAACTGACGTGTAACTTGGCTTAGATACGCTCTTAACTGACATGTAACTTGGCTTGGACTCGCCCTTAACTGACTTGTAACTTGGCTTGGACTCGTCCTTAACTGACGTGCAACTTGGCTTGGACTTGCCCTTAACTGACTTGTAACTTGGCTTGGAATCGCCCTTAACTGACTTGTAACTTGGCTTGGACTTGCCCTTAACTGACACGTAACTTGACTTGGACTCACCCTTAACTGACGTGTAACTTGGCTTGGACTCGCCCTTAACTGACACGTAACTTGGCTTGGACTTGCCCTTTACTAATGTGTAACTTGGCTTGGACTCGCCCTTAACTGACTTGTAACTTGGCTTGGACTTGCCCTTAACTGACTTGTAACTTGGCTTGGACTCGCCCTTAACTGACTTGTAACTTGGCTTAGACTCGGCCTTAACTGAAGTGTAAAACCTGGTTACTTTATTCTGACAAGATATGAATTTGCCTTGACTGACCCCTGATTCAACTATGTTTCACCCTTTACTGACCCGCATCTGACTTTGGAATCACTTATAACTCTCTTGCAACTTGAGTTAAACCTGCCTAAACTTTAACTGATTTGTGACTCAGACTCCCTATAACTGACTTGCAATTCGACTAAGTCTCACCCTTCACCAATTAGCAGCTTGCTTAAGACTAACCATTAAGTAATTTGCATTTTGACCCTGACTTGCCTATGACTCGCCCTTAACTGACTCCTGACTTGACTCGGATTCCATTTACCTAACTCAGGCTCGCTGTAAACTGACTCATGATTCAGACTCACCTCTAACTGACTCACAACTTAACTATGTCTCAGGCATGACTGATTTGCTTCTTAACTGGCCCTTAACTGACCTGGAACTCAGCTACTTCTCATCTATGCCCTTAACTGGTGTCTTGACGCCTTTAGAGACTAATCCAAGAGGCTTGAGATTTAACTCTGATTCTCACCCCAGAGACTCGTAACTCAACTCAGACTCTCACCATGGAGCCTTGATACCTGACTCAGATTCTCATCCCAGAGACTCATAACTCAACTCAGACTCTCACCATAGAGCCTAGATACTCGACTCAGATTCTCCACCCAGAGACTCGTAACTCAACTCAGACTCTCACCATAGAGCCTAGATACTCGACTAAGATTCTCCGCCCAGAGACTCGTAACTCAACTCAGACTCTCACCATAGAGCCTAGATACTCGATTCAGATTCTCACCCCAGAGACTCGTAACTCAAGTCAGAATCTCACCATAGAGCCTAGATACTCGACTCAGATTTTCCACCCAGAGACTCGTAACTCAACTCAGACTCTCACCATAGAGCCTTGATACTCGACTCAGACTCTCACCACAGAGACTCGTAACTCAATTCAGACTCTCACCATGGAGCCTTGATACTCGATTCAGACTCTCACCCCAGAGATTTGTAACTCAACTCAGACTCTCACCATAGAGCCTTGATACTCAACTCAGATTCTCACCCCAGAGACTCGTAACTCAACTCAGACTATTACCATGGAGCCTTGATACCTGACTCAGATTCTCACCCCAGAAACTCATAACTCAACTCAGGCTCTCACCATAGAGCCTAGATACTTAACTCAGATTCTCCACCCAGAGACTTGTAACTCAACTCAGACTCTCACCATAGAGCCTCGATACTCGACTCAGATTCTCCACCCAGAGACTCGTAACTCAACTCAGACTCTCACCATAGAGCTCTGATACCTGACTCAGATTCTCACCCCAGAAACTCATAACTCAACTCAGGCTCTCACCATAGAGCCTAGATACTTAACTCAGATTCTCCACCCAGAGACTTGTAACTCAACTCAGACTCTCACCATAGAGCCTTGATACTCAACTCAGATTTTCCACCCAGAGACTCGTAACTCAACTCAGACTATTACCATGGAGCCTTGATACCTGACTCAGATTCTCACCCCAGAAACTCATAACTCAACTCAGACTCTCATCATAGAGCCTAGATACTCGACTCAGATTCTCCACCCAGAGACTTGTAACTCAACTCAGACTCTCACCATAGAGCCTCGATACTCGACTCAGATTCTCCACCCAGAGACTTGTAACTCAACTCAGACTCTCACCATAGAGCCTAGATACTCGACTCAGATTTTCCACCCAGAGACTCGTAACTCAACTCAGACTCTCACCATAGAGCCTAGATACTCGATTCAGATTCTCACCCCAGAGACTCTTAACTCAACTCAGACTCTCACCATAGAGCCTAGATACTTGACTCAGATTCTCCACCCAGAGACTTGTAACTCAACTCAGGCTCTCACCATAGAGCTCTGATACCCGACTCAGATTCTCACCCCAGAGACTCTTAACTCAACTTAGACTCTCACCATGGAGCCTAGACACTCGACTCAGATTCTCCACCCAGAGACTTGTAACTCAACTCAGGCTCTCACCATAAAGCCTAGATTCTCGACTCAGATTCTCCACCCAGAGACTCGCAACTCAACTCAGACTCTCACCATAGAGCCTAGATACTTGACTCAGATTCTCCACCCAGAGACTTGTAACTCAACTCAGGCTCTCACCATAGAGCTCTGATACCCGACTCAGATTCTCACCCTAGAGACTCTTAACTCAACTTAGACTCTCACCATGGAGCCTAGACACTCGACTCAGATTCTCCACCCAGAGACTTGTAACTCAACTCAGGCTCTCACCATAAAGTCTAGATTCTCGACTAAGATTCTCCACCCAGAGACTCGCAACTCAACTCAGACTCTCACCATAGAGCATAAATACTCGATTCAGATTCTCAGCCCGGGGACTCAAGATTTGACTCTGGCTCTTACCCCAGAGACTCGTAACTCAACTCAAACTCTCATCAAAGAGACTTGAGACTCGACTAGACATTGAACTGACCTATGAAAACCCATGCTACTGATAAACCCCTGCCTCTCAGTGGACATGTTTATTAATTTATCTAATATAATTTTTTTTCAACACTTTTAACACTGTTATTAAGTAGTTCTCTACATTTGATTGGTTGGAAAACCAAAACTTTTCAAACTATTACCTTCTTCATGGCAAACTCGTCAATAATGTAACGGGAGGGCAGATCTCGAGTTCTAATGTACTGTTGGTTCTTTATCTTATTTGCATAACCCCAGCATTCTTTGTTCATAAAAATCTTTTGTAATCTTTCTGAGTGGTGTTCAAAGGATGTATGCGTGTAGTTAATTAGTAGGCGATGTTCTGTTCATATAGCCTATAATTCAGTGCAATCTTTTCTATTGTACAGTATATGTTTTTGCACTAGCCATAGATTAACACGATTGTACAAAGTGAATAAAGGTGAATCAATAATTGAAATTACATGGCAGGTAAAGGAGAACAAAAGAATGGGCAATTTGCATAATAACAGCTCTTATTTAACCCTTTACAATCTTATTATTTAGTAACCCCACTGACTACAAAGCAAACCAGCCGAGTTATTCTTAGGCTATAGAAGTGTGTAGTAACACTTTGGACCTGTCGGTACGTTCTAGCTATTCAAGGCATTGCAATACGCCAGAACCTCAATTATCAATCTAATTGTAGATAATTAAATCTTGTTTCAGGCACCTGAGAAAATTGTGTTCATGCGTTTGAATATGGGCAGAATGAATTTGTTTGGTCAGAAATACTGATGCATAATATTGATATTGTCAGGGGTGCAAATTTGGACTGGCAGGTTGGGGATTGGGAGCAGCATCATGTAGCTAAAACCTACACACAGCAGTTTTAGCAGCAACTGGGTTAAAATATGCTTACAATTACAGTCCTCGTACTGATATCTCAGGTTTAGTGTTGCAATAATAGTATACATAGAAATTATATTAGAAGCAGGAACAATAATTTCATATGTATTCAGAGATTTTTCAGAGAAATATTCTCTATTTTATTATACTAAAAATTTGAATCAAATCTCCAATAATGACAGTTATGATGATAATTAGGAAGAAAGTTGTTATGCCCTAACTCAACGAACAATCAAAGCACATTACAGAACTGATTGTAGATCTGGTTCATGCTTCTCATCATTGTCATTATATGACTCCTTATATGAATCTAAGCAAAAACAACAATCTGTGCAATGCAGTACTTGTAGTACGCTGAACCAATATGGACCGTTCTACCAGAGTGGTTAAAACTGTGATTTGACAGTACAAAAAATGTAATTAAATTTTATTTTTAAATAAGTATGCAGACCATAGATATGTGTTATGATCCATTCAAACCGTAGCCAATAACTGAGATAATAATAAGCTTTAGTGTCCAGGTACCAGGTTTCCCTGGCTCCCCTGCTCTACTGAACTCCACTCCCCAGAGTGCATCACCTGATGATGTCACATCAACATGTCCCCAGTCTACCAATCATTCATGTTCTAGGTCACCTGAGTACTAGCACACCTGTTTGCAATCTACCAGTCTGCTTATAAGCCACACGCACACACACGGCAAAGTTTTGCCAAACCCCGTTTGCAGTTCAGAGCGGTTCTCCTGTGTTTATCTCTACTCTGGTTCTGACCCCTTTTTGTTTCTTGACTTCCGATCTCTTCCTCACCCCTATTGGCTTTACGTTCACCACTCTCTGGCTTTCGACCTCCTTTCGCTCCTCTGACTGCTCTCCTTGTCATCTCCTTCTACTTTGGTTGCCTCGCTTTCTGACTACCCTGGTTCTGACCTTAGCCTGTCCCCTGACTCTGATCTTACCTTCTCCCTTCAGGTTGGGTCATGGTTTGTTGCTGTGTTCAACTACCTGATTGTTTAATAAAGTTCATCTGACTTTCAGCTCTGTGCACGTCGGTCCAAGTTCTTTGTTTCTGACAGCTTGACATTTACAAAATTATAATTCACAGTTTACTTTCGATTAGGAGGTCCCAAAACCTTAATCCCCAAATTAACTTCTAAACATTTAAAAAAACCTCACTATTAGACCAATTTTTACGTTAAACAAACCTTTCATGTCACCACCGAACTGCAAAGTTGTAATCTGTGGGCGGAACCTTATTTTAGCCACACCCCTGCATAAAAGTGTCCAGCAGTGTAAAAATGTTTTCTGCAACTAAGTAAACTTTTTTAGTGTGTTTAAGATTTTTTTGGTTGTACAGCTGTTCACCACTGCGTTTGCATGACTTGTGATTTTTAGTTTTTCCCAAAATGATCAAAAACAAATCCCAGAAAAAAACAGAAACAGTCAATACTAAAATATTTGGTAAAGTTTCAGTAGTGTTCTGACTGGTTTGGACCTAACAACAATGGACTGTCCAATCACTTATTTTAACAATAATAATAATAATAATAACCAGAATTAAGTCATAGGGTCGCAGAATAGCCAGATTTCTAGTCACAGGTTTTGCTCATTTTATGAGCATTTACAAAATTCAGCAGAAAAACATTACGTAAGTTAAGTCAGTTGGGTTTCCATTTAGCTTTAGATGACGTAGGCCACCATGATTAGGGGATTAGCCTAAGGATCAGGGAGTAATTAATGATATAGACTTTTTGGATTATCAAACGCAACCTATGTGCCATACATGGATCATGTATAGTGCCAGTTGTTTTTCAATTCAATTCAACTTTATTGTCATTATACCAATACAGGCGTGTACAGTATAACGAAACACGGTGAGGCTCCTTCTCCAGTGCAGTTGAATAATGTGTGTGTGTGTGTGTGTATATATATATATATATATGTATGTATATAATGTAGTGCAAAGACAATAGACAAAAACAATGTGTGCAAACAGTACAGTACAGTATGTGTACAGGACATGTGCAAAGAGTAGCGCAGTATCAGTAAGTATGGGGTTTAAACAGTATGGATATATAAAGTGTACAGTGCAGGTGGGAAAATAGCAGCTTAATGTTCAGTAACAGCCAAATTGCTTTGTACAGATGTTCAGTATAGATAAATAAATATAGATAAATAAGAACAAAATAAAAACAAAAAAACAAAACTGGATGTTTCAGTCACCGGGTACTGTTTAGGGTAGGGTGTGAAATGTTTGGCGTAATGGTTCACTTTATATTGTTGTCATTTCTTCTTTAGATGTCGAGTGAAAAGAGAAGACCTCTCTGGATATGATCTTAGTTTATTGAGCTCTGGTTCCAGAATGCAGTCCAAGCTGGGCTAAGGGCCCTTACACCACAGCTGATAACACTTTCCCAGATCCTGTTGTAAAAGCCTCAGCATCATATAATGCATGTTCTGTTCCGGGAGGGTAACTCCTCCCAGAGCGTGAGTAAATGGTCAAGGGCAGCTAAGCTTTTACTATCAGTATGGTTTAATTGGGAAACACCTACAGCAATATATAGCAACATATATAGAACTAATAGAAAGAGAAACTAAACTAGGTTTACCACAGTGTTTATTTATCAGTATCCTATTTATCTTATTTATATATTCCACGCTTTACTACCTCAGTGCTGTGTTTCATGTGCAATGTATGCTGTCTGCATATACGTCACAGCATGTTAAATATCCATGCACCTTCTATACATCTTAAACTTATACCTCTGCCCAGACCTGAGTCCTATTTATTGTATTTAAAGTCTTGCACGTTGCACGTTCTGCAGTCTGTCCTGTTCTGTATTGGTTTTTTTTGTTCTCGTTTTGTTCCATGTGGCTCCCTTGTTCTGGAACTGTGTTCTTGTACTGAGCTGTAATGACAATAAAAGCCATTTGACTTGACTTGAGTATACTTAATGAGTATACAGGCATGCCCAGCAAAAGATCAGGTGGAACTGAGTCATGTGACACATGCCATTGTTTATCCAGACAATCGTTTCATGGCTTTGAGTAACTTTCCCACCTCCACATAGTGTACAAACTCTTTTTGCAATATTTAGATGAGTTGAAATTTTGATTTTATTTTATTAAAATAGTTGGTGGGTAGAAAAGCCGTTTGTGTAAAAGATTTTAAAGCTGGTTAGCATGTATTTTGTAACATTACACTGTTTGTGTTTTTGTTATTTTGTCATAAAAATGCAGTTTTGGATGCATGAATTAGGATGCACTATGTTACATACAGTATTAAAACGCCTGTTCTGTTAGTTGGTGAATGGGTGTGGTTTTGTTTAACTTTCTGGTGGACGAAATCAAACAAATCTTCCTCAGGGGCCACAGTATGGATAGCCTCAGTCTTGAGGTGTGTCTTCCACATGTCCTCAGCAGTGGCGGCTCAAGCCTAGGCCTAATTAATGCTTGATGTATGCATTGGGTTTAGCCATTGTCATCAGATGGGACAGTAGGTCTGCTTTTGGAATGCTTTGCAAACAAGCACCAGAGTCTTAAACGTTGGATATGCAGCGAAGCATACACCGTAGCGGACTGACACGGGTGAACTTAAAAACTCAGCTGCATTCTGGACCATTCTGGAGCTGCTAGCATTTACATCACTGAAGGTATATTTCCAAGAATTCAGTTCAATATTTTATTAGTTATTTATTTACTGGTCACAGGTGTCCTTCACCTTCCTGCCCCGTACCAGCATTATTCACCATGCCCCACTCGGTTCAGCCTGCCCTGCTCGGATTTGCCCTGCTTGGCCCCACCCTGCTGCTGTCATATCAGACGGAGTGCAGGAGGTTTTCTCTGGGTAAATATTAGCCTGCAGAAATGACAGCAGAGATCCTGCTAGGCTGTCGAGGTGGGTTGGTGGTCCGTGATGGGATTTTTAGTGTAGTGAGTAGCACATTTTTGAAGCACAGGAAGCTGTGAAGCTAAGAGCTGTCTGGTGTTTGTGTGCATCATGCTAGCAGGCCTCGGCCTAATCCTTACTCGTCCATGGGTTAGGGTTTTGGCTTATTTACACTCTCAGTCCATTTGCACAGTAGCAGTGTGCTTTACAGGCGGAACAAAGAGGCGAACAGGCGACGTCTAAACCACTTGGGTTGTAAAAGCTAGCTAGCTGGTTAGCCACTGTAGCTAGCGTTACAGTCCTTTCCTTAACATTTTAAAATCTAAGTGGTTTAGACGTGGCCTGGTCGTCTCTTACTTTCACTCAGTCTACCACCGGCAAACAGTTTGATTGACAAGGGTCCACAACAAGCACAAAAGCGTTTCAGTACTGGTAAAACTGTTTCACGTCTTTGCTTTTGTAAATTTGTCTTTTGAATGTCATTTTTTCATTTGTAATTTTTTTTTGTTTGGTTTTATTTTTGTCGTTTGTTTTCAGAATATTAGTTTTGTACTTTTTGGCCATCGTACTTTACAGCACCCAATCCATTGCTTAGCATTGCACATAGCGACTTTAGGCTTGTTGTGCAGCTGCTCATCCATTGAAACTCATTGCATGAAACCTGATGCCCAGTAGTGATGCTGCTTCAGGAGGCAATTTGGAAAAGGTTTTTCCATGCTACAAGCTGGGGACTCCTGCTATGGGAGTTGCAAACCAATAGCACTTACAGTTGACCAGGGGAGATCTAGCAGGGAAGATACTTCCCAAACTGGCACACCTTGACCATGGCGCGTTTAATATCACTGAACTCTTCAGTATGCTGTCAGTGTCTGCCTCCAGAGCTTACACTGTCTATGTTCTAAAGTTCATATACCTTTTTAGCAATGAACATGGCTAAAACACCCAGTGCTTGTCCAAATACTTTTGTCCGAAGAGTGCATGAGTCAGCATCATGGGTGAATCCAGATGGGAGTACATAATCTGAAATAGGTTTTGATTTCTGACTTTCATTCAATGATACTTTTTTTTTTTATTTCTACATCCCTCTTTCACAAAAAAAGAAAAAAATCTGTGTGCCTAGTTTGATATTACCTGCTTAATTTGTTTGTAATTTTGCACTAATAAATACACCAAAAAAAAAAAGAAAAGCTAAAAGAGTGAACATTTTGGGACGAAATCTTAAATGTCATGTACAAATACTTTAAACCTTTAAATGTCATTTAAAACGTGTTGGTCAAACCAGTTGTTCTAAACTATCATTTAAAGAATATGAAAAAAAATATGTGGATGCAAATGTTGCCAAATTCTTTTTACCAGTAACCAGCTGTCGCTAATTTTTAACACACAAACCAAAAATCAAGGATGAAATTAATTAAAATATCATAAAATCATAAATGTCATACAATGCACCTTTAAAACAGATCTAAAAGCTGATTGGCTGAGCCCGGTTTGCAGCCACTGTCCAATACTTACACTCTCTTTTAACACATCCCAGCTGTAACACTGTATTACTGCACCATAATGATAAACAGTGTACTTTCTATAGACTGTTGCACTGATAATTATATATTTACCTATATTTATATAAAGCAAAAGGCACACGCCCCTCAGTAGGGCTCTCAATCTGAATTCAACCAAGAAACCAGCAAGTAAGAAGCTGAATGCAAATGCTGCACCATTTAAGGTGGAATGGGAAAATGAAAGCTGATGAGCTGTAAGGAAATACCACCTTAAATGGTTACATGCTGGCATCTGGGGCATTATAATAATAACTGTTGTAACAATTAAGGTGGCACAGGAAAATCAGGACACGAATCAGCAAATAAAAAGCTGAATGTTGACGGCAGAATGTAATAGCTGCACCGTTTAAGGTGGGACATGAAAATTCAAACAAGACACTTACAAATGCTGCCCCAATTAAGGTGGAACGGGGACAATTTGTACCAGAAAAGTACCAGAAAGATGCTGAATGTCAGCAGCAGAGTGTAAATGTTGAGCCTTTTAAGGTGGAATGTGAAAATTCAAACAAGAAACCAGCAAATAGGAAGCTAAAATTTCAGTACCCAGAATGTAAATTTAAGGTGGAACGGGCCAATTTGTGCCAGAAACTGGAAAAAGGATGCTGAGTGTCAGCGGCAGAATGTAAATGCTGCGCCATTTAAGGTAGAACAGAAAAAATGTGTTTTAGAAGCTGGTGAATAAGACACTGATTTCAGCCTTGGAGGCTACCTGGAGTGTAATGCACACAGCTGCTGCAAAACGACTACGGCAGGACGTCTCGACAGGGATTCTTTTCTTTTAGTGTCTTTTAGCCGGTGCTATAGCATCACCACATTTAAGCTGCCTCTTCAACATAAATACGGAAACATAACTATCACTCTCTACAGACAGTGTGTGGTCTGTCTGTTCTGGGCTACAGCAGGAACATGCCAGCTCTACATGGCAGCCTCTGTTGAAAGACGAGCTGCTCCTATGTAGATATGAAGAGCTTAGTAACTCACAGGTAACCCTCCACTAATGAAAGCATAGTGTGGCATGTTATGTTCCATTTCTCATAATAAACCCCGCCCCTTGAATCTTACACACCGCTCTTTTGAAAAAGGCTGGTCTTGTTACTGTGTCTGACTGTCTTGACTAATATATCATTGTGGTCCAATGAAAAGCATGTATCCCAATTTTTGTCCATTTTGACTTTTATACATCATTTGAATGTAGCAGCTGCCTTTTACACTATGTGAGAATTGCACGATGAATGGATCAACAGAAATGACCCAAAAGTGTTTGGAAAGACGTCTGGTTCCATTGACTTCCATGAAACTTGAATGAGGTTTTTTCCTCTCCTGTAAAATTGCCATTTTGGAGATACCTACGGTGATGATATGTAAATGACCTCTCTTATAATTGGCTGCTCAGCATTCAAAAATCAGTTCAGGCTAAAAAACACTTCTCATAACTTTAGCATTAGGGGGTGGGGCTAAACTGCTGTAGGCCTTTATGACATTGCAAAAACAATACATTTAAAGCATGCATTCAGTTTACAGGGTTTGCACTACTGAATGGCACATATTGAAATTAGCAAAGTGTAAACACTTACAGTAAAAGCTTATAAGTACTTATAATATTTGCAAATAGTGAGGAAATTCTGATACGGGCCCTTTAAATACATTACAGTGGTAGACCCGCCCATTCAAATTGGAGCTGTATTGATTTGAATGATTTTTGGTGAGACAGTTGTTAACAGTTAATCGGTCAATTAGTTCCAACCCCATGTTGAACCAACTCTGCTCCTGAGTCCACTCGGCTCGCTCCCTGTCTGTTCTCAGCCTACAGGCCAGCCTCTAATGATATTTAAACCCGTTTCACAGTTTTGACGCCTGAAGTAAATGATGTGTAAAGGCTTTACGACACGCAATGGCTCAGAACGCATTCGGTTCAATTAGGCTATCATGGCTAATCATGTTTTGATGTATGCTCTGTCAGTGTGCTACAGGGCAAAATGGAGTGGCTAAATGATATTTCCGCACGGGGAGCCTGTATTTTCTTGTGTTTCATCTCCAAGCGCCGAAGCGTTTAACTCTTCCACAGGCCACCCGAGCCTAACTCATTTAACCAAATCAGGGCTAATAGACTGGAAGGCGTTTTCCCTCCAGTTTCTGGAATAACACTAGGTGCCCGTGCTAATTTGGCCTAGCTTCATAATTGCACAGACGCTGTTATGTAATTGCGTTTGGCACTCAGGCTAATAAGGATATAATACCTACCCATCAGCACACAGGTGCTTTATGTACAGCCTTTTTCTTGGGCTTATTGTTTTCCTGTTTCCGCACCCCCCCTCCACCCATTCATTCTTCAGTGCCAGTCCAGGGACCACTCAGTCATTCAGGTTTCCATGAATATTACATGAAAGAGGGAACATTCAGCGCAGATAAATTTCCCCCGACAATAAATATATTTCTTAGAAGGGGTTTTATTATGAGGCCGTGAGTAGACTGGGATTGAATGCTGAATGTTAAGAAGTCCTTATCCCATATTTTTCTTGTATTTTATTTCCCCCCCCGTGAGGTTCACTTATTATATTTGTTGGGTTTTTATGTACCAAGAATGCTTGTAATTCATTTTTACACGGCCATTTTCCAACCTGGATTTACTCCTTCGAATTCAATAGGCTGTTTTTGTTAGTTTGCCTTATGAGACTGATACAGTCAGGCCCATACGTATTTGGACATCAGCAGAGTTAACTATCAAGTGCAGAGGAGTGAAATTGGATGAATGGTGTAAGAATTACAACCTTGTTAAAAAAAAAAACAATTTTAAGGGGCTCAAAAGTTACTGCACAGTCGTCTGCCCTGCTATGTAATAGCCAGGCGTGGTTTATTACCTCATTATTCCACTTAGCAGTGAAGCAAGCCATCATTGGGCACACAAAATCAAAAGAAAACCATCAGGGAAATAGTATAATAACTTTAAGTGTGGCCAAATCAGATGTTTGGTAGATTCTTAATGTCTCTGTCCGTCTATCTGTCTGCCTGTCCCTGTCCATGTCAAACTACGCCCCCTGTGGTTGTGTTATAGCAGTACATTGCTTTTCTTGCTCCGCCCTAGCTCCACCCATGCCCACACCTGACACTAATTAGGACTTGTATTAGGACCCCTTTGTTTGCCCTGTCTGTTTGTGAAGTCTGTTTCCCCACAACCCCATGTGTTAGTGCTGGTCTGTTGGTTCCCTGTGTTAGTTCTAAGCTGTTGTACCTTTGTTGGTTGGTGTAGCTCAGCGGTTAACACCACTACCCACCAAGGGGTCGCCACCACCACATGTGGGAGACTGGGGTTCAAAAGAGTCCTTGGGCAAGATTCCTAACACTACGTTGGCCTACCTGTAATGTGACTAACCTTGTATGTCGCTCTGGATAAGAGTGTCAGCTAAATGTTGTTCATTCTAGGCTGTTGTCCCTTTTCTTTGTCTTGTTGTTTCTGCTTTCAAGTTATGGACATGTCTTTAGTCATACCCACCTGTGCTTTGACCCCAGTTACCCAGACTAATGCCAGTAAAACCACTATGCGCTTGCATCCCGCCTCAACCACAATGTTACACTTAATAAGAAAGAACAGACTGGTGAGCCCGGAACACCCTGGGAAACCCCAGAAGCCATGGTGGGTTCATTGGTAAAAGGAGGCATGTATATCTGTGTCAGATTGGGCAATCAAGAGAAGACGTCACCAGAGCACATACTAGAAGCTCACCCAAGATGTAAACCATTGTTAAACCCCAAAAACCAGAAGACCAAATCTGAAAAAAGCCTGTAAAGTGATGAACTTCTACTAGAACAACAGGGAGAGCATGGAGAAGGGAAGAAACTGTTGCAAACGTACCACCACTGTCAAGCAGTGGTTGATGTAGCTCAGCTGGTAACACCACTACTCAGGGTGCCACCTCTACATGTGGGAGACTGTGGTTCGAATCGCAGTCTGGGTGACTATGCTGAGCTACACCAATAAGAGTCTTTGGGCAAGACTCCTAGCACTACACTGGCCTACCTGTAATCATTAACCTTGTAAGTCGCTCTGGATAAGTGTAAATGTAAGCATTGCAGAGGTAGTGCTATAGTGTGGGAATGGAGAGATACTGATGGACCTGGTTCTCTTGTATTTACCGATGACTTGACCGCTGACAACAGCAGCAGCCGGGTGAACTCTGAAGTGCTACGTTATCCGTCTGTTCAGATTCTGCCAAATGCTCCAAAACTGGGTCCATCTGAAGTGGATGGCACTTTAGAGTGCAGATGGACTCACAGCATAACTGCGATCATAACCCAGGACAGGGAAGAAGAATGTTATGCAATGGCTAAGTCGGTCATGACTTAGCCATGACCTCAGTCCAGTCATGCAACCCAACAAGCAGTAGGAACTGAAGACAGCTGCAGTAAAGGCCTAGCAGAGCATCACCAGGGGAGAAGCCTAGTGTCTTGTGATGCTTATGGGTTCCAGACTTTCAATCAGTCACTGGGTTCATACCTAATATTAATTATCAACACTGAATTTATGAACGTTAGTTTGTCTAGTTCATTTGAGCTCAGTGCAGCGCCCTTTCTTCATTGCTGTGCTGGTTTGGATGTAAACTGAAAAGTCTGCACTTTGGGCTCGTATCATGATTCTGACTGTATATTTAAATGACCTCAGTTCTGATTGGCTCCTCATTCAAAAGGCAGTGCAGGCTGACCTCTCATGTGAATGGGTTGAGCTGCTGTAGACTGAATGGGTAGATTTGTATATCATCGCTGTCCAAAGAAATACAAGTATCTCCAAAATGGCAACTTTACAGGAGAGGCCAAAAACCTCATTTAACTGTAATGTAAGTCAATGGAACCAGACATCCTTCCAAACAGTTTTGGGCCATTTCTCTTGGTCCGTTCATCATGAGATTCTCACTCAGTGTAAACAGCAGCTGCTGTATTCAAATGATGCACAAAAGTAAAAATGGACAAAAGTGGAGATACATGTTTGTCATTGGACGGCGATATATTATTGTATATATGTTATTTTGAACACACGTAGCGATGCTAACCATGCTCTCAAACTGGATCCTCCTAATACTGATGCAGGGCTTGTGTTGTAAAGTGTTTAGCAGGGCATCAGCAAGGGCAAGCCTTTGCTCACTGCACACCTAATTATTGTAGCATTGTACTGAGTAAGCAGCCTGAGGCCTAATTAAGGTGACTAATCACTGTCTGGCAATTTTCCATATTTATTAACTAACTGATGGGACTAATGTGAAAATATGAATTAATGAATTTATGGATTTATAAGACAATGAGACCCCCCACCCCTCCCCCACGAAAAAAAACCCCAAAACAAACCACTGTTAACATGCCAGAAATCAACTTTATAATAAATATGATATCACATTATGTAATTCATGCCCATATGATGCACTCATACATACATGCATAAGGGCCTGACCCTGAGTGCAATATATATCCTCTAATGCACCATGATGTTCATGTGTCATAACCTGTATGTATTACTGGACTACTACAACAAGGGTGCCCACCCATTTCCCTCTAGCTTCCCCGAGCATAGAAATCTGACAAGTCCATATCCTTTACATTTAGCTGATGCTCCAGAGCGACTTACAGGGCAATTCATTTTACAGGTAGGTCAGTTCCATGTTAAGAGTCTTGCCCAAGGACTCTTATTGGTGTGGTGCGGTGGAAAGTAGCGCAGCTCGCGTACAAAACCTTTTTAATCCGAGGCCTTCAAGGGTTACTCGCTGTGCATTTGAACCCCCTTAGTGGGTAGTGGTGTTAACCGCTGAGCCACACCAACCACACTTTTGCCCTTTCCTCAATTGATTACACGTATTCTGCACCTAGGAAGTCGATGATCAGTTATGCACGAGTTCACTGCATTCTACTCTGTATGCCAAGGCCCTAATGGGGACCTTCTCTAAGCCTAATGGGAATCTGAAGGGCCTTCCTTTATCAACACCAAGCCAAGTCCGGAAACCTATTTGGTACAATGGAATCTACAGTTATAAGACAGATGAACTGGCGCGGCGGAAAGTAGCGCAGCTCGCGTACAAAACCTTTTTAATCCGAGGCCTTCAAGGGTTACTCGGTGTGCAGTAAGTGGCTGAATGATTTCTAAAGTAGTAAACGCTCATCAGCCCACATTCACTGGGACAGCGTTTCGAATCACTCAGCCAAATCAGCGGTCACACTCGCTAATTCAATGGCCTTTCAACAGCGCTGGACAATTGCTTGTTTATTTGCATTTAGATGGTTTGGCATTGAGACAGATGGTCATTGTTGTGATTAATTCTAAAATTCCTCCGATCATTTTCTTTGAGGAGCCGTGTGCAGCGGCCATTGTACCCTAATATAAAGTGTCAGATGAATTTATTTTAATGTTGTCAGCTTTTTTTTTTGTATTTGTTCTGGTTAGAATATTTTGTTTAGAATATGCTTCAGAAATGGTGTTCATCCATCCTACTTTATTGGGTGGCAGCTACAGGCAGCATAGCCAATTACCCAGGGCACTGTATCCCCACCCCCATTTCTTTTATAGTTATACTGTGCAAAAGTCATAGAGCGCCCTTCATTTATTTTAATTTCCAGTCAAAACAGCCACAAAGTTATTCATTATTGCAGGGGATATTTCTGAGGGAGAAAGTCAAAGTAAAACGAGAAACAGGAGTTTAAAAAATGATCAAAGGTGATAAAGGTGAGGAAAATAGGGATTCTAGCACCCTCCACAAAAAGACCCCGTCAGATAATTAGTACTTAAAGCATTTATCTTTGAATGAGAGGAGAAAGTCAAGCTCCATTCTTGACTTCCATTTGAAAAGGGTATTTCTGTCCATCTTTACAGTGTAGGAGAAGACTACTCAACAATATGGGTCTGAAAGGACGTGTAGCTGTCAAGACAAAGAAGAAACTGGACAAAGAATATGATCATATGTAAATCAATCACCAATGAAAACTGATGGTGTTCTGAGAATAGCAGGCTGACCACGCCTGAACATTTGAGGCGTAGAATAATATCTCTGCAAAATTCTTTGAGAAATTAATTGCAGGTCTCCTGCAGAAAAATAAGAATGGAAGCCATAATAAGGACAATAAGTGGGTACAATTAAAATTTGTTGAAAAAATAGTACCAGATGAAAAAATATTTTTTTAATTAAATATGTGATTTAAAAATATTTTTAATTATTTTATCATTTATTTATTATTTTGATTTAGATATTTTTCCCCCTGAAAAATGAACAACTTGTTACTTAACTTTGCCATTTTGACTGGAAATCAGAGAAACGAAGGGTGGTCTCTGACTTTTTGGTCTCTGGCTGCTGGGTACTGTATCTCTAAATGAGAAAATCTGTTTATATAGTTATAATAATGAGGGCTTGTGTTGTAAAATATGTATGTAGAGTGCCGGAACGCTGGGGAGGCCAGGGTTATAGCGCTGCCAACTTGCTTTGGGACATCCAGGGTTATGAGTGCCGGAATAGCTCCTCCCCCCAGGGGATATAGCGCCGGAACGCTGGGGAGGCCAGGGTTATAGCGCCGGAACGCTGGGGAGGCCGGGGTTATAGCGCCGGAACGCTGGGGAGGCCAGGGTTATAGCGCCGGAACGCTGGGGAGGCCAGGGTTATAGTGCCGGAACGCTGGGGAGGCCAGGGTTATAGCGCCGGAACGCTGGGGAGGCCAGGGTTATAGCGCCGGAACGCTGGGGAGGCCGGGGTTATAGCGCCGGAACGCTGGGTAGGCCGGGGTTATAGCGCCGGAACGCTGGTGAGGCCGGGGTTATAGCGCCGGAACGCTGGGGAGGCCAGGGTTATAGTGCCGGAACGCTGGGGAGGCCAGCGTTATAGCGCCGGACCGCTGGGGAGGCCAGGGTATTGTGTAGCGTGCGGAACGCTGGGGGGAGGCCAGTGGTTATAGCGCCACAACGGGGGAGGCCAGGGTTATAGCGAAGCTACCGCTGTGGGAGCCTGGGGTTATAGTGCCGGGTGAACGCTATGGGAGGCCAGGGTTATAGACCTTGGGCAAGACTCCTGGGGAGATCATTGGGTTACCTGTGCCGGATTACGCTGGGGTAAGTCGCTCAGGGTTATAGTGCCGGAACGCTGGGGAGGCCAGGGTTATAGTGCCGGAACGCTGGGGAGGCCAGGGTTATAGTGCCGGAACGCTGGGGAGGCCAGGGTTATAGTGCCGGAACGCTGGGGAGGCCAGGGTTATAGTGCCGGAACGCTGGGGAGGCCAGGGTTATAGTGCCGGAACGCTGGGGAGGCCAGGGTTATAGTGCCGGAACGCTGGGGAGGCCGGAAGACCTCAACATCATTTTGACGGGCGCTGGACAGTTTTGGTTGGTGTCCAGCATCAGTGACACTGATGTGTTTAATAACAGCTGTGTCAGATCCACAGTAAACTGTACTGTATTTTAATATGTACACTCGTGCATTTCTTTCTCCCTTACTATCTCTCCCAGTCTCTCTCTCTACATCTCTGTCTCTCTGATACAGTTATAGTTCATTCCTACATTCGGAACAGCTCTGGAATGGGTGAACATGCCACTGAAGGGAACCGGGCATGAAGTTCAGATTTGTTGCAGACACAATGGCACTTAAGTATGTTGTATTTAAATACAGGGGAGGCTAGGGTTTTAGCTGCCGGACTGGAATGGGAAGTCAGGGTTATAGTGCCGTGAACGCTGGGGAGGCCAGGGATCAGTAGCCATCACTTCTGGAGGAAGAATAAGCGCCGGAACACTGTTGAGACAGGGTTATAGCGCCACGCACTGCTCATCCTGGTTATAGCGCTGTGCACGCTGGGAGTCAAAGGGTTATGCTTTCTCATTAACTGGTATCTGAGGGTTATAGTGCCGGAGCTTATCAGGAGGACTTGTTATTTTGCCGGAACGCTGGAACTGCCAATTATAGTGCCGGAAAAGTGAATTACAGGGTTATTGCCGGAAGCTTCGAATGACTGAAATCAAGCCTGTGGAGGAGTTATAGTGCCTTTTGTTTAATAGGCCGGGGTGCTTCAGTGCCATAACTCTTTGCTGTCTACGGGATAGCCACAGTAGGGCCGAATCTCACTTTTAGTGCTTTAAAGCTGGGGAGGCCAAATCAATAGTGCCTGAAAAAGGGAGGCTAGGGTTTCAAAGCCAAGAACGCTGGGGAGGCAGGGTTAACCAAATGTGGTCAATCGGGCCAATAGTGCCGGAAAACGTCGGAAGCTTCAACATCATTTACGGGCGCTGGACAGTTTGTGGAAGTGAATGGCATCATGCAAACTGATCATATTTAAAAGCGCTTCAGATCCACAGTAACAGCATCAGTACTAGTATTTGAATATGCATTCTCTGCATTTTGACTATACAAAACTGCCACAGTCTCTCTCTCTACATCTCTGTCTCTCTGATACAGTTATAGTTCATTCCTACATTCGGAACAGCTCTGGAATGGGTGAACATGCCACTGAAGGGAACCGGGCATGAAGTTCAGATTTGTTGCAGACACAATGGCACTTAAGTATGTTGTATTTAAATACAGAACAAAGCTACCTTTTAGCTGCTACTGGAATGCAAAGCTGGGAAGCGTGTATTAAGCTCAGATCAGTAGCATCACTTCTGGAGAAGAATAAGGGCTTCACTGTTGGACAGGGTAACCACCCACTGCTCATCCTGGTGAGATCGCTGTGCATGGTGTTAGTCAAAGCCATCTGCTTTCTCATTAACTGGTATCTGATTCTTTTAAAGTTAGCTTATCAGTTGGACTTGTTATTTTAAATGAACTGAACTGAATGAGCGTTCGGAAAAGTGAATTACAGATTGCCAGCTTCGAATGACTGAAATCAAGCCTGTGGAGAGAATAGCTTTTGTTTAATATTAATGTGCTTCATTATTCATATTCTCTTTGCTGTCTACGGGATAGCACAGTAGGGCCGAATCTCACTTTTACTTTAAAGCAGCATTCAAATCAAAATTTGCTGAAAAAGAAACAGCTAGTTTCAAAGCCAAGAAACCAGTGCATTAACCAAATGTGGTCAATCAGCCAAAACAGCCAAAACGTCTTCCGCTTCGCCTTGGATATATGAGGCTAATGTAGAAGTGAATGGCGTCATGCAAACTGTCATATTTAAAAGCGCTTGATTTAGACAATAACAGCATCAGTATAAGTCATGCACATTCTCTCAGTGACTATACAAAACTGCCACGTGTTTTATATTCAGTGTTGATATAGTAATGTTGAAATAGCACTATTAATAATTACAGGGGTCGGACAATGAAACTGAAACACCTGTCATTTTAGTGTGGGAGGTCTCATGGCTAAATTGGACCAGCCTGGTGGCCAATCTTCATTACGCTCATCACTGAAAAGAAGTTGCACCTAGAACGAATCAGTCGATAGGAATGAGACCTGGTGGGTAAGTGATTAAGGTTTCGGTTGTGCATGTGACGTGAGCAAGGATAGGCCTTATGGCTGTATCAGAACAGCAATTAACAGCCATTAGCACTGAGAGGAATGGTGAGATGTTAGCATTGAGGCTAATGATTGCTGGATTTGTGCTAACACTTTATCACAGGTGGAGGGAACCTGATGGAAGACAACACGCTCTTCTTACACATTTAGAGAATGACTTATTCTCATGTTCGGGTGATGCTAGCTTTGATTTAGAGTGGTGCTAGTTTGCAAACCTGTGAGGCTTTCTGGTAATTTAGGTGATCTATGCTAGCTTTCAGGGTAAATGAATGCGCTAAGCTAGGACTTCAGAGTGAAAGGGTGGAACTTCATTAGGTAGACCTCCTTGTGTCTACACTCATTGCCTGTTTTAGCGTTGCATAGCGTACTTCATTATGTAGCTCACAGAGCAGCACTGCTAGGGAAACCCTGTGTACATTCACTCGCCTGTTGGCTGAGATATGTTAACTATTAAATGCAGTGTGATGAGAATCATCTTAAAGTGTGAATGATGCTTGACTGTCTCAAATTTCACAACTGTGGTGGCCAGAAGGGTAGCCATGCTTCATTCCAGGATGGCACTGACCTCCCTTGGGCGGACGGGTGGCCATGCTGGATCCCAGGAAGTCACCGATCATCTTAAGCCAGGGATTTTAGAAATCTTGCCGTTTGCTGACAGCTCATTCAGACAGTTTAGCTCAGCTCTGCTCAATTTCCATTAAAGATGTTTCATTCACAACAACACGCTGCGTGTCAGAGTACTGAGCAATAGCCCTGACTGAATCTCAAATCACTCCCAGCTCCTGCATAGTGCAGGTGTGGGATTCAGTCACTGGTAAACCAACTGCTAGAGTTGTGCTAACTTTGCTACACTGCACTGAAACTGTACACCAGCTGACCTACACAGACAATATGAAATTTCATTGTACAGTTCACACATAGGGAAGCTGGTACTCGACTCTTTACCCTGCGCTTGTGTGTGTGTGCAGGTGTGTAGGAGCAGTAGCTGTGACTGTTTGTATGTGGTTTGGTTGGTGTAGCTCAACACCACTACCCACCAAGGAGTCACCACCACCACATGTGGGAGACTGGGGTTCGAATCCCAGTCTGGGGTAATTGCTGTGCTACACCAATAAGAGTCCTTGGGCAAGATTCCTAACACTACATTGGCCTACCTGTAATGTGACTAAGTAAGTCGCTCTGGATAAGAGCGTTAGCTAAATGCCGTAAATGTGAATGTTTCAGGTGTGGCTTTGAGGAAACGACTGTGAGACACACAACTGACATTTCTGAAATTCATTTGATCATCTGATTGCTCAATCGGAGCTCGCTCGGGCTCAATCAGACATCGCGTCCCCTCGAAGCTGTAATACGGCCTGATCGTGAAATTCAGTCGGCTCTGACCAAATCAGGGCTAAATCGCATGGTGTATGTCTGGTTTTATAGACATCACAACCTCTGGTTCCTATCATCGCCACTGTACAGAAAGCAATATTATTTTTATATTAAATAACAGAATATTATTATTATTATTATTATTATTATTATTATTATTATTATTATTATTATTATTATTATTATAAAATAAAAAAGGCAGGATGTATACTTCCACTATGAATGAGCTTGCCAACTTCCCCCTAAACCTTGCTTTACAGTAAGCTATATTGAAGGCCCGCTTTGATCTGGGTTCCTGCTGAGATGTTTCCCGTCGTGTTACATGAAGCTGAAGAATTATGGAGTACACAGCACATATGACAAATATGAATTAACCATTGTGGCTAAAAAACTAGGGTTTCAGAACATATGTCTCTTCATGACAACATCTATCACTGGATTATGTGTTTATGGGATTAGCCTCCTTAGCTAATGGATCCAAGTAGTGTCACAGTCACCCGGAGAAGAGATGGCTGTGGTTAATTTAGCATGTAAATGTGGTATGGACTAAATTACACTTCATAACGAGGAAAAGTATTTTTTCCTGTTTTTTTTCCCCTACAGTATTATGATGGAAAGAGAGAGAGAGAGAGACATGAAGGGAAAAGGATGACAGAGGTGTGGAAAATACAGAAAAGGAATAATGATTGCCTTCCCATCTTGACAGACTTAAGTAGGCTATTACGTGATAGCAAGGCTTTCATCTGGCACATCAGCAGGGGAAGAAAGGATATTACAATGGCTTTATCCCATCGCAAGAAAGAAAAACCCTCGTGTGAGGTGCACCGGGCATCTATTACACTGAGACCTATTCAATACACGAGCAGACAAACAAAGAAGCACAACACTGGGTTCACCGAATGAAGACAATACAAACTGAAAAGGCACTGACATACCCAAAGTCATGGGACAGCAGTATGTAAATCGATTGTGAAGTGGTGTTACCTCAGGGGACGGCTTGGGAACGGCCACACCTGTATATGTTGGGAGGTTGAACACTGGCCATGATAGTGAAATGCCTCAATTGGGCTCATGTCAGGTGAATGTGGAGGCCATACTGTTTATGGGAACTTTCCAGAATGATGCTTGAACCAATTTTGGACAACTTGGGTCCAATAGTGCATCATCCTGATGGAATATGTCAGTGTTCAACCTTACTCACAAGATAACACCTCACAACTTATAGAGGTGTGGGCTTTCCCAAGCTGGCCACTTCATAATCCATTTACATTCTGATATCCCATGACCTATGGTATGTCGGTATATGTTAAGATTAGCTATAATTGCATGAATCCATGAGACGTGTGGCTTCATGTACCAAAACATGTCATAATTATTATGGTTGCGCATTGCAAAGCAATCAGCAACTATACTGTTATTCGATTTTTCTTTTTCTTATCTTTCTCCTGTTTCATCGCCGACTAACTCGTTCCGCAGCTTTCGAGATATCAACTCCGTTCCAACTCCAGTTGTCCGGTATGATACGCTGATGTGGGCTTGTATACAGCTTTTTGATCGGATGCATGGATTCCGAGTAGGAAGGAATTTTTTTCCATATTTTTTTCCCATAGAGAATGAATGGGATCGAAAAACTCATGCCTATCTAACCTACTTCCGCTCCACCTAGAGACACCAAATCGGATACACTGGCTTGGGGCACAGCCCCGAGCAGGAATTCAGTGTTTGATTGACCCGCACTCGTTCGTTTCTTCTTGTTGTTTTGCATCCCTCGTTCCTCCTATTGAGTCCCAGTCATTTATGGACCCCTCTAAAGTCGGCTATTTCGTTCGGCCTAGAGACGCGAAACCTCACATACTAACTAAGGGTAGGTCCCCAAGCACTAATCCACAGCCATACTGACCTCGTTCCTCCTATAGAGCCTCAGTCATTTTTTGACCCACCTCGGCGCAGCTGTTTCTTTTGCCTGAGAGCCACCAGACTTCACATGCCCACTAAGAGGAGGGCCCCAAGCACTAACCCATAGCCATACTGACCCGCACTCGTCTATCTGTCGTTTATTCATCCCCTGTTCCTCCCATAGAATCCCAGTCATTTTCGACCCAAACCAAGCAGTAATGCTTATGCTCGCCCGAGAGCCACTAAACTTTACATACTCACTAAGGGCAGGTCCCCGAACGCTAATCCACAGTCATAGTGACCCACACTCGTTTACTCATCCCTTGTTCCTCACTTAGCACACTGTGCAATCATCCCGCGTTTCCTTCAGGATATGTACTTTTCTAGTTCATTCATATGACCCTTTTTTGATCATCATCTGTCAAAAATCACCTAGAATTAAACAGGCTGGTTTTGTTACTAAGCCCTTATTGCCACTGTCCAAAGAAAAACAAGCATCTCCAAAATGGCAACTTTTACAGGAGAGGCCAAAAACCTCATTTAATTTTAATGTAACTCAATGGAACCAGACGTCTTTCTAAACAGTTTTGGGCCATTTCTGTTGGTCCATTCATGATGAGATTCTTACTCGGTGTAAACGGCAGCTGATGTGTTCAAATGATGCATCAAAGTAAAAATGGACAAAAGTGGAGATACATGTTTTTCATTGGACAGCGACAATATGCAAATGATCACTGTTCTGATTACTGATTAGCTGTCCTTTATCATTCCTTTTAACATTCCTCAGATATACACTTACTGGCCATGTCATCAGGTATATAGTCAATTTTATCAGCTCCACTGACCAAATGAGTGCACTTCGTAGCTCTACAATTACAGACTGTAGTCCACCTGTTCCTCTGCATACTTGGTTAGCCCCTTTTCACCTGTACTTCAGTGGTCAGGACCCCTAACAGGACCACCACAGAGCAGGTGTTTTATGGATGGTTGATCATTCTCAGCACTGTGGTGACACTGACTGGTGGTATGTTAGTGTGTGCTGGGTGGGCTTCGTTATGTGACAGATCAGAACCCCTGATCATTAAAGCTCTGTTCTGTTATTGTTATAGGTTGTCATCTATAATTCAGCCACAAAACTGTAATTAACTTATTAAGAAAGAACAATAATCAAACAAACTAAGATTGTTACATTACAGGCAGCATTTTGTACAGTTATGCCATACAGTATCTCACAAAACTGAGCCCACCCCTCACATCTTTGGTTTATTTTATCTGTTCATGGGACAAAACTGAAGATCTGACACTTTGATACAATGTGATGTAGTCAGTGTACAGCTTGTAAACTGGTGTACCTTTGCTGTGCCCTCGAAGTAACTCAACACACAGCCATTAATGTCTAAACCACTGGCAACAACAGGGAGAAAAATGGTCCCCATTTAGCCATTTTCCCTTCCCGGTGTCATGTGACTCATTAGTGTCACAAGGTCTCAGGTGTGAATGGGGAGCGACAACAAGTGTGTCATGGTTTGGGGCTGTCCAAGTGCTGCCAGCTGTGGGGAGCTACAGTCCACTGAGGAAAACTATGAGGGAACCATGTACAGTGACATACTGAGCATGAGCATGATCCCCTTTCTACATGATAATGACCCCAAACACACCTCCAAGACGACCACTACCTTGCTAAAGAAGAGGGTAAAGGTGCTGGACTGGCCATGCATGGTGGAGGAGTGCAAGGTCTCTAACATCCACCAGCTCTGTGATGTCATCATGGAGGAGTGGAAGACGATTCCAGTAGCAACCTGTGAAGCTCTAGTGAACTCCATGCCCAAGAGAGTTAAGGCAGTTCTGGAAAATAATGGCAGCCACACAAAATATAGACACTTCGGGCACAGTTTGGCCATTTTCACTTAGGGGTGTGCTCACTTTTGTTGTCAGTGGTTTAGACATTAATGGCTGTGCATTGAGTTATTTTGATGACACAGTGAATTTACATTACATTGTATTAAAGTGTCATATCTTATATAAGATAAAATGTGAGGGGTGTACTCACTTTTGTGAGATACTGTACCATATGGATGACCACACTCACCACCTGATGACCACACTCACATGACCTTGTTGAACGTTCTATTCCAAAACCATGTACACTAATGTTAACCACCCTCCTTTGCAGCTTTAGCATCCTCCATTTTTCTGGAAAGGCGTTCCTCAAGACTTGGATTCCTCTAAACCATCTTTTTAGGAGTGCAGTTATTTTAATGTTTAATACCCTTAGCAGTGACTTGTGCAAAAATAATTCCAGAACATGGATGTGAGACTTTCATTCTTTATGTCCCATCCCAAGGAAATTGAGAAAAACAAAGAAAGAGACACTTCTGTGACTCGTTACTCCTATGTTCTGCTGCACTGTAATTGAATTTGGAAGCAAGGAGAAGAGGCTTTCAGGCTTTCAGAGGCTTTGTCTCTAGAGCTATCTCTGGATAAAGACGATGGATGATGGCTTCACGGGTCGTTACCCTTCTTAATCAGAACAGTAATTAAAGACCATTAGCACTGAGAGGAAGGGTGAGATGTTAGCATTGAGGCTAATGTTTGTTAGATTTGTTCTAACACTTCATTACAAAGTAATGGAACCTGATGGAACCTGCGGTTGTGGCACATTTAGAGAATTACTTAAGCTCACGTTCTGGTGTTGCTAGCTTGGATTTAGAGTGGTGCTAGTTTGCAAACCTCTGAGACTTCCTGGTAATTTAGGTAATATATGCTAGCTTTCAGGGTGAGCTAATGAGCTAAGCTAGGACCTCAGTGTGAATGGGAGGCACTTTGTAGTTCTACAATTGCAGACTGTAGTCCATCTGTTTCTCTACTTACTTTGTTAGCACCTTTTCTCCTGTTCTTCAGTAGGCAGGATCCCCACCAGACCACCACAGAGCAGGCATTATAAGATACCTTCTGGATCATGTGAACAATACAGAAGTGCTTTTTGGGGGTGACAATAACAGCCCAGCTTCTCACCACCATTGGGCTGATCATGTAGACATTGTAGAGTGTTACAGAGTGCTTTGGAAATAAATCAACTGACGCCATATCGCCCCCCACACTTCCTACAGTGTACTACAATCTGTCAGATCCACATGTTGATCATATTAACATGATACAGCATTACAGTAGATGCCATATTGCTTTCTACACTTCCTATAGAGTATTACAGTCTGTCAGAATAACTATGTTGATCATATAAACATTACACGGCATTACAGAGTCTGTTTTTGTTACCCGGCTCAGTGTTTCTGGTTTCTTTGGTTTAGTATAGTCTGAGTTGTTCTGTTTATTAAAATCCTTGCACTTGCTTCCTGCCTCCCTGTTCTGTCTCTACGTAACAATATCACCCCCCACACTTCCTACAGTGTATTACAATCTGTCATAATGACACATTGTAACGTTGTATAATGTTTATATAATCAATGAGCTTTTGAAATGATCCATAAATGTCACATTGCCCAATACACATTATACTTTATATCAATAATACCTTTATACTCATCCTTAAAAGAAGAGTTGCACAAATAGCTGCACCCAGAAGGAATCAACCAACAGGAATGAAGTTTGGTGGGCAGCTTTGATATTGTGTTTCACCTCTACAACTCCATGCCGAGACGTCTGGCACATATTGTTAGCCAACATGGCGGCCTGACAACAACTGAGAGACAGACTTCTGTATGTGTAGCTCAATAAATATTCCCCATATCAGTCTAAATCTATCATCATTTATTGTTCCTAGTAACCTAGTAATCTTCCTTCCCAACAGCACTGCAATCCCACACTTCCTTCTGGGTGGGTTTGATGATGAGTGTATGATGTGACTTGAAAATTACATACCTGACATGCTATAAGATATACAGGGGTTGGACAATGAAACAGAAACACCTGTCATTTTAGTGTGGGAGGTCTCATGGCTAAATTGGACCAGCCTGGTGGCCAATCTTCATTAATTGCACATTGCACCAGTAAGAGCAGAGTGTGAAGGTTCAGTTAGCAGGTAAGAGCACAGTTCTGCTCAAAATACTGCAATGCACACAGCATTATGGGAGACATACCAGAGTTCAAAAGAGGACAAACTGTTGGTGCACGTCTTGCTGGCACATCTGTGACCAAGACAGCAAGTCTTTGTGATGTATCAAGAGCCACGGTATCCAGGGTAATGTCAGCATACCACCAAGAAGGACAAACCTCCACCAGCATCACGTAGTGACCTGGCCACTATCCTGCAAGAAGAATGGCTTAAACTCCCTCTGACCACTGTGCAGGACACAGTATATGTCATTCCCAAGACGAACTGACGCTGTATTGGCTGCAAAAGGAGGCCCTACACCATACTAATAAATGATTGTGGTCTAAAACCAGGTGTTTCAGTTTCACTGTCCAACCCCTGTATCTGCTGTGTAATACAGCTAAAACCAGGATGTTTATTCTCCGGACCTCCACGCCCATTTTTCCACCCAAATAGAGTGAAGCCTTATTGATTAATTTGCCATCTGGTATTTTTAACCTTTCGGTGAGCACCATAGTGCAGCATAAAGCACTTTTTAAATGAAGCTACAGAAGCCATATCGCCCCCTACACTTCCAGTAGTAAATTACAGTCTGTCAGTGTGACTGCCCCGATCATATGGGCATTATAGAACATAATGGAACATTACAGGGGGCTAAACCCATAAGACTCCACAAGTACTCGGCCCTATTTCAATTTTCAATATAGCAAATATAACCAGGCAGTAATGCACCAAACTGATCCACAGCTGTGTCTCAAATAATGCAGCGGACCACTCGAGAAGAGCGGATGGATAAAGAACGAGAAGAAGAGAAGGAGGGGTAGTTGGTTCAGAGCGTTTAATGGCCTGCTGTCCCTGCTGTGAATGAAACGACTCAGGGCAGATGGTGCTATCTAGTATCGCTGAGTAAATGTCAACACACAGCGGCCACATCAATCCTGTCTCTTCTCTTCGCTTATTTATCTTCACTGTGCTTCTTCCTCTCCGGTCCCACTCCATTTCCTTCTACTGTCTCTTCGGTCTCTTCACACATACACTCGCTCTCTCATGCAGGCCTGTTATTTGCTTTACACCCAAGCTGTTCCTCTTTACCTATCATCACTGCTGGATTTGTCAGGAGAATACCGTCTGTTACGAGCGCCGTGATGAGTTTCCGGCTGAAAGATCGTAGATCAGGGATGAACAGAGAAAGCGAGTAAGAGGACACTGATTCTTTCCCTCCCGTATAATCCCCCAGACGCTCCTCTATCTGGCAGCCTTTCACGCCCCCTGATCCCATCCCAATTAACAAGCATCCTTAACAAAGTCAACCTAATTAATAGAATAATTAATAAGGTGTAAATCAGGCAAAGAGAAGCAGCTGCACAGCAGTTCGGCATGCAAGGTGTGGATGTGAATTAAGTGATTGGTCCAGCAAGGATTTTTAGAAAATTAATTATCTATGATATAATATGTACACAAAATCAATACATTAATCAAGTCATATGTACGGTATATACATACGCTGGTGAGACCAGACGTTATGTCCACTCATAGATGAAGTCTAGTAACAATAGCACATGTTAATGGCTGGGATATAGTAAATGAGCAGTCTGTTCTCATGAAAATGGGCAGGTGTAAAGACTTGAGGGAGTTTGACAAGGACCAGATTGCTATGTCCACACCACAGGGTTGTAGCCTCCCCTCACGAAAGGTGAAAATGCACTCATGTGTCCTTTTTAAAAGTGTATCAAGTATGAAAAGTACATTTTTTAAATAATAGAACTTACTTTAATACAGACTCAATGTAAAAATAATGTAATAATGTAATAATAACAACGTAATAATAATGTAATAATAACATAATAATAATAATGTAATAATAACATAATAATAATAATAATAATAATAATAATAATAATGTAATAATAACGTAATAATAATGTAATAATATCGTAATAATAACGTAATAATATTGTAATAATAACATAATAATAATGTACTAATAAGGTAATAATTTACACCAACTTAAACATTTCCAAATTGTAATTAGGCTATGCATACATATATAAGCTCACTGAAATGAGTCACCTTGTGTGTTTAAGGTGGTAGTAACTTCAAGTTCCTGCAGGTAGTGCTGCACGAGGATGATGTGGGGCTATAAATACCTGCGGGGTGTGAGTGATGGGATTCATAGATTGAGAAGAGGTGGTACAGTGCAGTGCATGTCTCGTTCTATGTATGGAAAATGGCTCCAAAGCAGATTGGCTAAAAGAAGTGACTGCATGTGGGCGTGGCCAAAGACCATAGTGTGAAGGAAGTAGCTGAATCTGCAGGTATATAGAAGCATATGGTCATACAGGTCTACCAGCAGTGGCTACAATCCCAGTCTACAGGTAATTCTCCTCAGAATTGTACCAGGGAAGGCATCTACCAAATCTGGACCAACAACACAGTTCTTTGATGCAAGAGTGGCTGAACATTGATGTGGCCTACATGCAGAAACTTTTAATTTAAACAGTGTTATTTTAAATGACTGTGCAGGAAATAGATTTTAGGCTAATTCCATACATCAAGTTTACTATAGGGCAATGGTTCTACTTAGAACCACTAAAGAACCTTTGAAGAACCCTCAGTGTGGAAAGTGCCTACAATGGGCACATAAGTGTCAGAACTGGACCTTTGAGCAAAAGAAGAGGATTTCCTGGTCCATTGAGATGACCCGTTCTATGTGCACCATTAACATAGGGGAGTAAAGGCACCAGGATGCACTGTGGAAAGAAGATAAGCCAGTAGAGCGAGTGTGATGCTCTGGACAATGTTCTCTTGGGAAAGCATGGGTCCAGGCATTCATGTCACAGTTCGAGATGTACCACCAATGCAGACCAGGTGGCTTCACCCCTAGCAATGGCACTCCCCAGTGGCAATGGCTTTCAGAAGGATGATGTGCACAACCAACCTGCTCACACTGTTTAGGAAACGTTTGAGGAATTTGATGAGAAGTTCAAGGTGTTGCTCTGACCTCCAAATTCCCCATATCTCAAGCCGATGTGGGATGTGCTGGAACTTCAAGGATCTGCTGCTAATGTCTTGGCGCCAAATGCCACAGGGCACCTTCAGAGTCCATGCCCCGGCAGGTCGGGGCTGTTTTGGCAGCACATGGAGGACCAACAGCATATTAGGCAGTGGGTCATAATGTTTTGTATATGTAGCATACCACAGAGCAAAGGGCTCCAACTAACTCATTTATATTCAGCAGAACCGCGTGAATTGTTCACCCAGCGGTGGTGAAGCCATATTTAATATCTATGTATTGATGAAACCCCCTTGGTTTCCGTGGCGATGAAAGAAACTGATGCCTGTAATCAGGCCAATCAGACTCTGGTCCAGTGGCCACATGTAAACACACCTTAATCACACTCTACACACACGGGCTGGGAGAGAATAGCAGGGAGGTAAGAGATGAGTGGCATGCACAAGTGTGGATGGATATAGTCGTGATTGAACTAGTGATGGGGAAAGAGCGTGCTGAGAGGGGGAAAAACACAATCAACTGGCAAACAGATGGAATGATTGCAGGAGGGAGACGAGAACGAGTGGAGATGAAAGAAAGTGTATTGGTGTGAGAGGGCTAAAGATCAGCTTAAGTAGCTTTATCTTGGCTCTATATTAGCTTTAAATGTCAGGGTCATCACTGAGGGCCTTGTACCGACTACAATCAGCCCTTCATTCTTCTGTAGGTAGCAGATACTCAAATGATGGAAGGCAATAACTTAATGGACCTACATGTATACTTATAACTGTATAACTATAACCTGCAGCATATATACACAAACTGTAGCAGGAGCATATAGACAACGTCTTGACCAATGGACAGTTCTAGCATAAGGAACAGGTCACTGATGGGTAACCTTTTAAAACTGAATTTAGGTTCTCCAGGTTTCTGTTGAAGGTGTGGGAGCTGTAGTTGGTTTCCCATACACCAGCATGTTTTGCGAATTGTCCATATGTCCCTAAAAGGTGCTGCATTGGAATCATGAAGGTGGAAGGTGGATATGTATATATATATATTCAGGATTTAGAATTATATATATGTCTATATATATATATATTCAGGATTTAGAATGATATATATATCTATATATATATGTTTTTATATATATATATATATATATATATATATATATATATATATATTCACGATTTAGAATTATATATATGTCTATATATATATATATATATATATATATATATATATATATATTCAGGATTTAGAATTATATATATGTCTATATATATATATATATATATATATATATATATATATATATATATATATATATATATATATATATTCACGATTTAGAATTATATATATGTCTATATATATATATTTTCAGGATTTAGAATGATATATATATATAATGTCTGCCCAGAGCTCTGTTGTTGTTGTTGTTGTGTGTAAATATTAATAACTCAAGATTGTTATGTAACAGTTTCGGATTTTGGAATCCACTATTTTTACCATCCTCTTTTGTAAACACAGGATTTGTATTTGAAGGTGGAACAACAGTGTTGGAGATTCATGGTATGTCATTTCTATGTACTGATTTAATGTGGTTGGTGTGGCTAAGACCACTACCCACCAGGAAGCTACCACACCATCTGGGAGATGGGGGTTCGATTCCCGGTCTGGGTGACTATGCTGTTCTACACCAATAAGAGTCCTTGGGCAAGACTCCCAACACTACACTGGCCTACCTGTAATATGAATACCCTTGTAAGTCGCTCTGGATAAGAGCGTCAGCAAAATACCATAAATGTAAACTACTGACTATACCAGGGTATACACAGTGTTCCATTCTGTTGTAGTTTTAAGACGTGCTGTAGTACAGTCATGTGCAGTTTGCAGTGGAACTGGTTTCATCTTGTTGTATTTCCACAGTAATAACTGCTCTGAGGATGTGTCTAACTGAAGAACTGATTCTGTCCTGACTAGTTTTCTATATACAGAGCTTTTGAAATATTTCTTGTATCTATAAAAACCATTACCTACAATTGTTTGTCATAAAAATATGGAAGAGACTTGAACATGATCTATAAGACGTTTTGAGATAAAACTCTTCATGTTTTGTTTAATAAAAAGCAACAGCATTTCAGTGTAAAGTTTCAGTCAGTTAAAGTTTAAAATGGGTTTTCAACTCAAATTCAGAACAAATTCAGTGGAATGATCGATATACACACTAACTTTCCCCAGAATATACTCGCTATAAATTCCAGTTACAGTTAGATCCCACTGTTTTAAAATATGTTTATATGAATACTATTCTGCTCTCAAGTGTATAAAAAGTCTGTTCAAAGATGAGTTTACTAGTCATGCACTGATTTTAATTTTTTGAGTTTACAATTTATGAAAATTTGTCACTACCAAAACGTTTGCTTAAGGTCCGGTAGTGTTATGATTATGATGTTTTGGTAATGACAAAATGGAATTTTGTTAAAAACAAGGCATTTTGTAAACAGTGAAGGCATTTCGGTCTAACGTTCAAGTCAAATCAGATCAAATTCAGGATTCAGAATGACATATATGTCTATATATCTATATCTATCTATATACAGGGGTTGGACAATGAAACTGAAACACCTGTCATTTTAGTGTGGGAGGTCTCATGGCTAAATTGGACCAGCCTGGTGGCCAATCTTCATTAATTGCACATTGCAATGCACACAACATTATGGGTGACATACCAGAGTTCAAAAGAGGACAGATTGTTGGTGCACGTCTTGCTGGCGCATCTGTGACCAAGACAGCAAGTCTTTGTGATGTATCAAGACCCACGGTATCCAGGGTAATGTCAGCATACCACCAAGAAGGACGAACCCCCACCAGCATCACGTAGTGACCTGGCCACTATCCTGCAAGAACAATGGCTTAAAATCCCTCTGACCACTGTGCAGGACTTGTATATGTCATTCCCAAGACGCAATGACGCTGTATTGGCCGCAAAAGGAGGCCCTACACCATACTAATAAATGATTGTGGTCTAAAACCAGGTGTTTCAGTTTCATTGTCCAACCCCTGTATATATATATATACACACACAAACTTGGAATATACTTGCTATGCGTTCCACCTGCTAGACGTCTTCTCCGATGCATATGTAACAAGTAGTGACCCAGAAGAACAGACAGACGACAGAAGAGCAGAAAACAGCAGGTTCCTTCACATACTGCTGACAAAAGAGTCATAGAGAAAGAAGCAAAGTGTTGCCTACTTCAGTATTCAAAGGAGGAGGAGAGGAAACAGCACAGAAATGATTACAGAACACTATGTTTATTCATGAATCACTGTTCCGGCTTTGCTTGGCAACAATAAGTATGTGCCCACTGTGCACAACTAGTACTTAAGTTGTTTACGTTAGGGCAAGCATGACGCTATAATGGAAAGCGGGCTTTCAGTTTAGAATGTTCATTCAACAATGTTCACTGGCACATGGAAGCCAAAAACCGAAATTGCATTTAAATACTATATTTATACTACATAATATTAGGCCTTATGTGCGGGTTGGCTTTAAACAAATACCAGTTTTTAAATCAAACTATATTTCATAAAAACGTAGCAGCAGAACTTTAAGTGTTTACTTGATTTTTACTTTGGTATTATTTTTAATGGAAGTTCCTTATTTGGGCATGCCAATGGGTACACAATGCACAATAACAGAAATCTATTCAGACAAGAATTTAATGTATGTCATTTATCTAAAAGAAAAGTGATGGGATAGAACCAGTCATGAGTCCCGTTTGATGAATTGAGAGTCAAGTGACAGCCATACGCAAATGTTGAAATCTTCAAATTAGCTTTGACTAACTCCGCTTCTCATAGAACTCCATCAAAACTGAGGTCTGGATTTGCATTATGAAATTGACAATATGCTTCAAACAACAGGAGAATTAAAATAGAATTACTGGTAAAACACACTGTTTTAAAAACATTAAGTATAATATATGTATATTATATATTTCGTCGCTGTCCAAAGAAAAACAGGTATCTCCAAAATGGCAACTTTACAGGTGAGGCCTAAAACCTGATTGAATTTGAATGTAAGTCAATGGAACCAGACGTTTTTACATGCATGGTTTGGATATTTCTGGAGATCCATTCATCATAAAATGTCCGCCCAATGTAAACAGCAGCTTATGTGATCAAATGATGCCAAAAAAAAAAAATTGACCAAATTGGAGATATATGGTTTTAATTGGACAGTGACGATATGTAGTATTGTATATTCATAGCATATACAGTATATTTAAACAGAGCTCAGTCTACATCTTAGCACCACTAGAAAGCCCAGTCGCGGTCAGGGGGATTGACGAAAACAAACTCTGTTCAGCAAGAGTCGTTTCTAGAATACTGCTGGGTTAACAGTTAGCTAATGTGACTCTATGGTCTTTCCTTTATCAATCAACATCAGTAATCAACGGTACTTCATAAATTACTCCAATACAGAATCATATAGTCTGGAAGATGAGATATAATTCCAGATAAAGCATGTACAGAATCTAACAGTAACCATAGCTATCAGTGCATATGCAATTTATTCATGCTTCTATCCAGGGCAGCTTACAAGGGTGTTTGTTTTACAGGTAGGCTAGTGCAGTGTTGGAGAACCAAGGACTCTTATTGGTGGAGCTCAGCCTTTGCTACCTAGACTGGTATTTATACCCTCTTCTCCCACATGGGGTGGTAGCTCTCTGGTGGGTAGGGGTGTTAACTACTGAGCTATACCAACGACATACAATCAGAACAAACCCTCGAACATGCTAGAAGATCAGAAACTAGCCTATAACCAACATTAGACTAGCACAAAAGATACAGTGGTGCAACTTTAATCAAAGGTTTACACATTATATATATTCAAAATATTTTTTAAATGGCTAGAGAACAAAACAGTTTCCTGGACATCTCAGAAAACGAGTTGTTGATGCTTATGAGGCTGAAAAGGGTTACAAAGCCATCCTTACCTTCTCCATTAGTGGTCACCCAAAAGAGATCAAAAAACCTCACATGGGTCATGCAGTAATGCCACAGCGGTATACTTGAGTCATTTTACCGAAGAACAGTTAAAGTCCAGACCTTAATCCAATGGAAATGGAAATGTTGGGGAAGGACCTGAAGTGAGCGGGTCATGTGAGGAAAGCCACCATCATTCCAGAGTTAAAGCTCCTCTGTATAGAGGAATAGGCTACATTTCCTCCAAACCAATGTGCAGAACTAATCACTGCCTGTCTCCAGTTCGCCTAAAGATCACCTGCACAGGTCAGAGCGCTTTTTTGTGGACGGATGAGACCTATACACCATTGGCTTAATGAGGAAGTGTTATGTCTACATTCCACACACTGCGTTCCTATCTGTGAAACATGGTGGTGGTAGCATCATGCTTTGGGTCTGTTTTGCTGCACCTAGGTTGGGACGGTTTGGCAAAATAGAATAAACCCTGGCACATACCAGCAAGTTCTAAAAGTCATTATAATCTAAAATGTCATTATATCTATCCAGAAGGCTTTTTTATGGACGGATGGGACCAGTATAAAATCTTTTGTTTTAACAAGATGCCCTCCATTCCACACACTGCATTCCAATCTGTGAAACATGGTGGTGGTAGCATCATGCTTTGGGTCTGTTTTGCTGAACCTAGGTTGGGATGGTTTGGCAAAATAGATGAAACTATAAACCCTGGCACATACCAGCAAGTTCTAAAAGTCATTATAATCTAAAATGTCATTATATCTATCCAGAAGGCTTTTTTATGGACGGATGGGACCAATATAAAACCTTTTGTTTTAACGTGAAGCCCTATATCTACATTCCACACACTGCGTTCCCATCTGTGAAACATGGTGGTGGTAGTATTATGATTTTGGCCTGTTTGTTAAAATCCAGACCATAATCCAATGGAAATGTCATGGAAGGACCTGAAGTGAGCTGTTCATGTGAGGAAACCCTCAGTCAGCCCAGGGTTAAAGCTGTCCTGTACAGAGGAATGGGCTAAAATTCTTTCAAGCCAATGTGTAGTACTGGTCAACACTTACCTGTAATGTTAAGCTCCTGTTACTGCTGCACAAGGGTGTCACACCAGATACTGAGAGCAAAGGTTAACATACTTTTGCCACTAATAGATATAAAATACTGACTAATTTTCCACAATAAATAAATAAATATATAAATAAGCCTAATAATTTGTTTGTGTTCTCTTTATCTACGTTATAGATAAACGTATAAATATATACAGTATTTCATGTTACAATTATGCAGAAATATAGAAGGCTCAACAAATATTGGCTCACAAATGTTCAAGTGTTTGGTGTAGCTTAGTGGGTAACACCACTACTCAGGGTACCACCTCTATGTGTGGGAGACTGGGGTTCGAAACCCAGTCTGGGTGACTATGCTGAGCTACACCAATAAGAGTCCTTGGGCAAGACTCCTAACACTACATTGGCCTACCTGTAATCATTAACCTTGTAAGTCGCTCTGGATAAGAGTGTCAGCTAAATGCCGTAAATGTAAGCGCCATTAAAAGCCTAAATTAACCCTTTCTAGGAGAAATTAAGAAAAGGATTTTTGTCCATAAGGACTTTTATGAACCATAATTATGAACCATAATCCATTTTAAATTTAAACACTGCATGCTTTTCATAGTGTGGATAAAACTAAAAGTTTATAGGCTATTATTGGCAATATCAGTGAATGATTAACGGCCTTTTGCCAGAGGTTGTTGGAAGGTTATTGTGTTGTATGCCTGTAGTGCAGCTCTTGCAGACAGTGCTGTAGGACTGGCTGTTACGGAGCTGCAGATCATTTTAATTGAACAGGCCCCTCTGTGGCAGGCTGTCTGAACGTGGCCCAGGTTGTGAATGAGTTTGGATTTAAACAGCCCGCCTGCATTAGCACTTTAATCTGGACCGAGCCTTGTTCTTTGTGTTTGTGTTTGTAGAGCTGGCACGGCATCTCTGAACAGGTCACCAAAGCATGCGTGTCTAAAAGAGCTAATTTCCCCCGTCACTGCCTGCTCTCCAAACATTACTGCAGATAATTGGAGAAGACAGGAAACAAACAACATGCGCACACACACACGGAGTAAGCACGCATGTTTTTCTGGGTCATGTGTGTTGGTGAGCTACAGTATGGAACGTGTGGGTACCTGGGGCCAAACAATTGGGTGAAGCTCCTATTGCTTTTGAGTGAAAAGTTGCTTTCAGGGATGTTCCAGGGCATAGCGGGTTGCCATATTCAAGACAAGATGGTTGCAAGTTCAGGAAGGCCTGCTTTGAAATATGCATATGGCTAAAAGGGGCAGGTTTACTGGTGTCTGAAATAAATTACTAGGGTACGTAAGTAGGGTAAGACAGAAAGCTGCACTTTTGCACTATTGCATATGGATTTACAGGCGGTTCCCTCTCAAAGCGCAAAATACTACACGTATCCCCTGTTTACCAAGATTGATAAGCAATGCTGACACCCCCAAACAGCTGTCTTATACTTGGCACCAACTTACCTGCTATGCTTTGGGCGCAGAGAAAACCACAGTTTTATCAGTGTATTCACGTGTGTGTGTGTGTGTGTATATACCATCGCTGTCTAATGAAAAACATGTCTCCATTTTTGTCCATTTTGACTTTTATACATCATTTGAAAATAGCAGCTGCTGTTTACACTGTGTGAGAACTGCATGATGAATGGATCAACAGAAATGGCCCAAAAGTGCTTGGAAAGACGTCTGGTTACACTGACGAAGTTTTTGCCGACTCCTGTAAAGTTGCCCTTTTAGACATACTTGTTTTTCTGTGGACAGTGACGATATATACACATATGTGTGTGTGCCTGTATGTGTGCGTGGGTGTGTGTGCGTGTGTGCCTGTGCGCGTGTGTGTAGATGTGTGTGTGCGTGGCTGTGTGCGGGTAGGTGCCGTATGTGCGCGTGTGAATGTAAGTGTGTGTGCGTGTGTGTGTGTGTGCGTGCATGTGTGTGTGCGTGTGTGTGTGTGCATGTGTGTGTGCGCGTGTGTGTGTGCTTGCATGTGTGTGTGCGTACGTGTATGCGTGTGTGTGTGTACGCGTGTGTGTGCGTGTGTGCATGCGTGTGTGTGTGTGCGTGCATGTGTGTGTGCATACGTGTGTGTGTGTGTGCGTATGCGTGTGTGTCTGTGTGTGTGTGTGCGTATGTGTGTGTGTGTGTGTGTGCGTGTGCGTATGTGTGCGTGTGCGTGTGTGTAGGTGTGTGTGTGCGTGTGCGTATGTGTGCGTGTGCATGTGTGTAGGTGTGTGTGTGTGTGTGCGTATGTGTGTGTGCATGTGCATGTGTGTGCGTGTGCGTGTGTGTAGGTGTGTGTGTGTGTGTGCGTATGCGTGTGTGTGTGTGTGCGTGTGCGTGTGCGTATGTGTGTGTGCGTATGCGTATGTGTGTGTGTGTGTGTGTGCGTATGTGTGTGTGTGTGTGCGTGTGCGTGCGTGTGTGTGTGTGTGTGTGTGTGTGTATGTGTGTGTGTGTGTGTGTGTGTGTGTGTGTGCGCGTATGTGTGTGTGTGTGTGGGTGTGTGCGTGTGTGTGTGTGTGTGTGTATGTGTGCGTGTGTGCATGTGTGTGTGTGTGTGTGTGTGCGTGCATGTGTGTGTGCATACGTGTGTGTGTGTGTGCGTGTGTGTGTGTGTGTGTGTGCGTGCGTATGTGTGTGTTTGTGTGTGTGTGTGTGTGTGCGTGTGCGTATGTGTGCGTGTGCGTGTGTGTATGTGTGTGTGTGCGTGTGCGTGTGTGTGCGTGTGCGTATGTGTGTGTGTGTGTGCGTGTGCGTGCGTGTGCGTGCGTGTGTGTGCGCGTATGTGTGTGTGTGTGTGTGTGTTAAAAAATATTCCTCTAATACCAAAGAGCTTGTTATAAACATTTTTAAAAAGCATTTGTGAAACTTTAATTACATTTTCTTGGTTTAGTGGAACACTTTCAAAAAGTACCCTATTACTGTTGCAGGGTCATTGACATGACATGCATTTTTAATTTCCAACTTCATTATTTTCATTATTATATTAAAAATATAAAATGATTAGGGACACATCAATGCCATTTTTTTTCCAGGCCATGTACATATTTTTAGTATTTGCCAATGCCAAGCCCTATACAATAAATTACCTTCATATGATGAAGTTAGTTTATAGTTTCACCTTTATATTCAAATATACAAATGTATGTGTCTATCTGGTTTAATTACATATTACATAGTATATTATGTAGCTCCGCAGTGGAGAGGAACAGGTTATGTCAGAAAAGCTTCAAGCTAAACTGTAAGTTAAGATGGTAAAATAGGCAGTGCTGTTGGAAAGGAAGGTAAAGGTCACCAGGAGCAATAAATGACGATATATTTAGACTGATATGGGTGATATTTATTTAGCTACACAGAGGTTGTGTCTTTTAGCATAGCGTTGGGCGGTCATGTTTGCTAGAGCAACATGACAGACGTCTCGGCATGGAGTTATAAAGGTTCCTAATGGTGTCCTGTGATAATCTGTCCCATGCAGCTTCAATATTCTCACACAGGTCCTGCAGATTGTGTGGTAGGGGTGGAGGTGGAGTAACCCCAGGCCTACTATATGTAACATCTTATATGTAACGTCTTGCCGCTGACCACTGTGCCTCCACAGATTCGATGGTCATCTCCACCATGATAAAAGTGGGACTCGTCACTGAGGATAACCCACTGCCATTCTGAGTCACTTCATGACAGTCTGGCACGACACTATTGCAGTGTTTGGTGATGTCGACGTGGTGCTGCACATGGCTGTACGTGAGGACGTCGGGCAATTCGTTGGTTCTCTGTCTTTGTGGTTCATGTAGGTCTCCCAGATTACTCATGCAACTGGTGCGTGCCTTTTCCTATCCACTACCCCCAACAGGGTGCTATGGTCGTCTCCGCACGACTGGTATAGCCCACAATACCTTGATAAGACCATCTTGCCATCAAGCCTTACAATGGGACCCCTCTCCAACTCCTCCAACTGCTCAAATTGCTTTAGAACAGTTCTTTTCTTTGAGGTATACTTCACTATAAGGACGCTACCAACACAAAAGCACGAGCGAGAATAGAAAGTACACACAACAGGACGACCTTACATAGTCAGTCAGGGACAGCGATACATACATATATGTTTAAATTATATATAATCAGAATTTACCTCTGATTGGTAATGGGTCTGGACTTTTATGGGTTAAGCCCAGTAGGCTTCATGTTATGTCAGCACTGCACAGGACCAAAAGTGCCCAGAGCTCCCCAGAGTTCAGCTCATTCACCAAAGGAAAATGAACATTCCAAAATGCAGGGGTTGGACAATGAAACTGAAACACCTGTCATTTTAGTGTGGGAGGTCTCATGGCTAAATTGGACCAGCCTGGTGGCCAATCTTCATTAACTGCACATTGCACCAGTAAGAGCAGAGTGTGAAGGTTCAGTTAGCAGGTAAGAGCACAGTTCTGCTCAAAATACTGCAATGCACACAGCATTATGGGAGACATACCAGAGTTCAAAAGAGGACAAACTGTTGGTGCACCAAGACAGCAAGTCTTTGTGATGTATCAAGAGCCACGGTATCCAGGGTAATGTCAGCATACCACCAAGAAGGACGAACCTCCACCAGCATCACGTAGTGACCTGGCCACTATCCTGCAAGAAGAATGGCTTAAAATCCCTCTGACCACTGTGCAGGACTTGTATACGTCATTCCCAAGACGAACTGACGCTGTACTGGCCGCAAAAGGAGGCCCTACACCATACTAATAAATGATTGTGGTCTAAAACCAGGTGTTTCAGTTTCATTGTCCAACCCCTGTAACTAGAAGGGGAAAGATCATGAACAAATTCCAAATTGTCTTGGACAAATGTAGTTAGCACCTACAACTGATTGTTTTGGGGATTGGGCTTGTATAGTAGTGTCCCAGGTGATTGCTAAGTTTTGTTTTTTTGAATGGAGAGGACTCTGTATTGATGTATGCCGAATGGGTTGGACTAAAATGCAGTCAGCCGAATGGACAAGGACAAAACGGATAAAACGTGGGCTGACAGGATGATCAAATGTTGTGCTAAGGATTGTAACGTCATGGTGACGAACTGAAAGCGTGCTGTTTTCGCAGCTTAGTTTCCATGTACGGACTGGGAGAGTGAACGCCGCGTTTCTGACGCTCAAAAACTTTTAAAAGTTACGTTCAGTCTTCCATGATGTGAACCCCTTAAAGGTGTCTCGCACATGACTGTTTGTCTTCTATTCACACGGAGGTCACTTTCACCCTCTCCTCTCAGCCCATTCATTTGTGAATGTAAATAGGCTGTCATTTAGGTAGTATGAAGATGAATAACAGTTTGTAAAGGCGCTGGAATGTGTGGCGGCTGGAGGGCGATTATGATCGCTAAGCATAATAAAGAGCATTCATTTTGTTTTGGAAGTTTCTATGGTTTGTTTGCACTCCATCTCCAAATCTTTAGAACTTTCATATAATGAATGTTATTGTTGCTTTAATGGAACAGCGCAAAGCTTGCTTAGCAATGAACCCCAATTACACACTTCAGCCTGCAAAACAGGCTTTTGTACTCGTACAATATCTTGAAATGTTTGTAGACATATGCTCATCCAAGGTTTTTATGAAATCCAGGACATAAATAGACAAGTTTGTCTCTTCTTCGCTGGTGTAACAGCTCAACTCCTCTGGGAAGGCTTTACAATAGATGGTGGAACATTGCTGTGAGGATATTCAGCCCCAAGAGTCTTGGTGAGGTCAGATACTGATGGGTTCTAGATCACTTCAGCTTATCCCAAAGATACTCGATTGAGCTCCATCACTCTGGAGAACCCAATTCCACTGCTCAACAGTCTAATGCCATTGGAGTGGGGGTTGTTAACACCCCTCTAGCAGACCATTGGCATTGGTCATGATGGCCTTACATGAGGCTGTCCCAGAGCATCTCCATGGCGATTATACCATACAAGTGGTTTGGGTGCAAATGAACAGGTGGCTGCAGCTGGGGTTTACTATTAGAGAAGCTGTCCAGATAGATGTGGATCTCAGATTTATGCAGACACTAGGTTTAATGTGTTGGACTGATTTGCCTTACCCATGTAGAAAACCTCAGATACCAAACATGTTCCTGGCCAATCACATATTTTGGACGCTACATATAAGCAAGCATACACACGCACACCAAAATCAAGTCCTGCAGGACCAGTACTCTACTGGAGGATGAGTTTTTCAGCTTATGGACAGATGGTCAATGACCCATCGATGGCTCAGTTAGATTGTTAGACCTTTCTGCCGCGCCGCTCTCTGCTGGAGAGAGCGCAAGGCTTTCCCGCTGAGAGATTTTGGGCTTATGTCTAGAGGCAAAGACACAGAGACCTTACCTATTATGCCTCCTTTACGCCTTCCCGAAATAAAGTTGCTAGAGATTTGTCGATTCTGAAAACTGCCAACTTATGACTTCACAACAAAGAGTGATTATCAGCTTGGCCCCGTCACACTTCCATTCCTAGCAATGCCACAGCCGTCAGAGTCCAAGAGAGTATGACTGGCTCTCTGGGTAGGCTTATGGAAGCAGACCAAGACCAGCCTCCTCACCACAATAACTTTGCTTGGAGTAATACGGACCAAACCACAGAATGGACCATCATATGTTCCCAGTGACAGACAAATTCCTGAAGCTGTTTGACACATGCATGTGTTCTCCCATCTCTTCCTGAGCTCTGAATATAGAATGGGTCGCTTTGTTTGCAATTCACCTGAATTATTAAGGCCTCCTTAAATTCTTAATATAAATACAAATCACTGCACACATTACTCGCATTATATATTAATGCAGCAGGTTTTTGATGTAGGAGATTGCACAAGCATATCACAGACTGATAAAACATGACACCCACCAGCTCAGTATGGCCAGACTACAGCATAGTTCATTAGATGCAATTATAAACACACCCTCTAGAACTGCTTAACCCTCTCGGGTTGATGATGTCATATCCCACATCAAAAAGGATGTCCTACACAAAAGAATAAGGCTCAGGAACACTACATGCTTCAGACGTAGCCTTATTGTTTCCTGGAAGAGTAGCGCTGTTCCCTTTTAATGAGGGCTCAGGTGTGATCGAATTCCTTTCAGAAGCTTCGTAATCCAGCCTTGAGTGTAACAAACTCTTTTTTGGGAGTTTGTCAGATAAATCCAGGCTGACCAAACCAACACTGAATGCTCCTGTGATTGTTCATCCATTTCTCTGGGTTGCAAAGAGTTATTGTGACTGTTAGCATGGCTGTTAGCATGGCTGTTAGCTAGCTGTCCATTGACACCTTGGGTTAAGCCTGTAGACCAGTCAAAGGAGAGTCTTGACTAGTCGACCAATTAAAGGCAGAGCAGTGTTCCCAAGATTTATTCCTTCATGTATGATGTCTTTTGACGTTGCATACAATGCCGCTGACCTGAGAGGGTCCGACCCTGGCATAGGTGGTTCATAGCTATCTGAACCTTTCCTTAGATGTTTAGAATCAGAATCAACTCCAATAACTCTGATCCAAACTGTCTGCTGGAACAACACTCTGCTTCACTTCAACAGGAATGGATGGAGCTCAGCTAGCGGGCTTATTTAGGAGGTGAGCTTCCCTATTAACCCGGTATGTGTATGTGTAAGGTATGTGTCTTTGGTCGGGGTGAAAAGTGCCCTGATGCGTTTTACACGCTCAATTACACTCTAAGACTGGGCCCTAGAATCAAATGAGCTGCTTTCAATTCTTTAGTGAACTCATGAATAATCGAATGAGCTCTGCTCTGATTGGTTGGTTTACAGTGAGACACTCTGATGATCACATAGAAGCATTAAGTTCAAAAAGACACTAACGGGAAAATAAAAAGCTGGAACGTCATACTACGGGTTTAGCTAGCTATGCTAATGCTAGTTACTTAAGGCTTGCTAGTAGTTAACACCACCTGTATAAGCTACTGGCTTTCCATCTGGACATCAACACAAAGTAGACTAAAGTTGTTCCTCGCTGTGAAACTCTCAGCTTTAGTCGACCAATTAAAGGCAGAGCAGTGTTCCCAAGATTTATTCCTTCATGTATGATGTCTTTTGACGTTGCATACAATGCCGCTGACCTGAGAGGGTCCGACCCTGGCATAGGTGGTTCATAGCTATCTGAACCTTTCCATAGATGTTCAGAATCAGAATCAACTCCAATAACTCTGATCCAAACTGTCTGCTGGAACAACACTCTGCTTCACTTCAACAGGAATGGATGGAGCTCAGCTACCAGGCTCATTTAGGAGGTTAGCTCCCCTATTAACCCTCTATGACCAAAAGAAGGCCTGTTCAGGTTTGGTAGAACCTTGGTGCTATCCTGGGAACCAGTCTGTATATGCACTAGCTTTTATTGAAACCAAGGAACGTTATCAACGTCAACAGAGGGCGCTGTACAGCAGTAGTAGACATAGATGGTATAGAACGTATAGATTACCTGCAAGCCTTTGTGTCTGTTATTCCTGATGTTTCTTTACATCCGGAAAGCAAGCCCAGATCGACTACTGGTGATAAGAAGACGGAGAAAAGGTTCTTCAGCAGACCACTGGGTATCGCTAGTGTTCTTTGCTTTTTTCTTTAAAAACTGATACGTCATCACAGTTCATGCTGAAGAACCTACTGTTTTTTGGGTTCCAGCTGGGAAAAAAATGTTCAGGTTCCAACCCTGTTTATTTTTAGAGGAAATGAGCCAAAAGGTTCAAAATTGGGTGGGCTAACCGGACCGAAACCATCCATCCACATTGGTGGAAAGGGCCTTTATGTGGGCTAAAAGGTCTACGATAGGGATAGGGAAGTGTGGGCCAGACTCCAGGACAGTTTGGTCATTTCCTGTCCTAGATGATGATCCTGATGAGCTGAATCAGTTGTGTTTGATTAGGAAACCCCCAAACTTTGCCGAAATATGGCTGCAGGCCTGGAGTTCCTTATCCCAGGACCAGGAGTGAGCATCACGTTTTCACATTTCACAAAATATCCCATAACAGCAGTCAGGATCTGTTCTAATGTTGCTAGTGAACCGGCACAAAGTTTATTACGCTGTTGCTTTCACTCATGCATCTTCATAACTCTGCTTGTCCCCCCTGAGACGGTAGGAAATGAGAGGTGCCATGCCAAAACAGCTGTGTCAAGCATGTTCCAGAGATTAAAAGGAAAATGCAAATGATGAGTAACATCCTTTCCTTCTTTTCCCTCCCCTGCAGTTTTCTACCTGGCAAATGCCAGCCTAATACCTGGATTCCTTCTTCTGCCCGAAGGGAGAGAAAATTGGAGGAAGAAAAGAGGGGAAGGAGGCTTTTGAGGAGTTTCTAATCACCTGGACCAAAGACGGGGGAGTAAAGAGGGGTTTGGGTGAGATGCTCTCAAGGGCAGAATTAACAAGCAGCAGCAAGCGGCTGAGCCTGGAGCTTCAGGCAGCCCCGAAGAGACTGTGTGTGTGTGTGTGTGGGTGCACGCTAATGAAATGACAGCCAGGTAGCTCACATCTCCATCCATCAGAAGCCATACCCAAACAAAAAGCCCCACGCTGACAGCCCTATCAGGTCTCAAGCACCAAATAACAGCGGCCTTTGTAATAGCAGCTACACTGCAGGTTATGAAAGCAATGATTCATTTATTGATTCGATGCATCAATTTGAATTTAATTCACCAGGCTAAAGGAACACTGCGGTAAAAAGAACATAGAAAGCTAATTGTTCTTGCATTAGCCTTGAAACAATCTGAAGTGCCTTCCGTAGACGTCTAGAACTTGGCAGTATGCCTGTCACCCTTAAGGATTAACTCCTGTGTCAAATTCCATCAATTAGATGCGATGACATTCTGTTAGATGAAGTACATCTACGGCTTAAAGGTGCCTTAGAATGCCTTCGCTCAGCATTTAAACGGTTCTACGATGTCTAGAGAGAAGGTATGTGTCTTTGGTCGGGGTGAAAAGTGCCCTGATGCGTTTTTACACGCTCAATTACACTCTAAGATCGGGCCCTAGAATCAAATGAGCTGCTTTCAATTCTTTAGTGAACTCATGAATAATCGAATGAGCTCTGCTCTGATTGGTTGGTTTACAGTGAGACACTATGATGATCATATAGAAGCATTAAGTTCAAAAAGACACTAATGGGAAAATAAAAAGCTGGAACATCATGCTACGGGTTTAGCTAGCTATGCTAATGCTAGTTACTTAAGGCTTGCTAGTAGTTAACACCACCTGCATAAGCTACTGGCTTTCCATCTGGACATCAACACAAAGTAGATTAAAGTTGTTCCACACTGTGATGTTGTTGCTGGGCTGTGCTGTCTGTAGCCAGCAGAGGGCAGCAGCAGCGGTGCCGTTCTCGGGGGACTACAGCCCGGAACTCCAAACCCCAGAATGCCCACGGGCTGATCAAGCCAACAAGCTGCACCTGAGGCATCGGCCATATAAGCCCCCACCACATGACCACCTCCGCTGCACCTTTGTAGAGGGGTAGCCGGTAGAGCAAGAGCAAGAGCAAGAGCAAGAGCAAGAGCAAGAGCAAGAGCAAGAGCAAGAGCAAGAGCAAGAGCAAGAGCAAGAGCAAGAGCAAGAGCAAGAGCAAGAGCAAGAGCCTACACAGTAGAGAGCGTGGGTCACTCTTGAGAATGTCGTCCTGGCGTCTCCTTTGTTTGTTTTTCCCGCCATTTCTCCCTCTCCCTCACAAAACCCCTCCTGACTCGCCTCCTGTGTACTGCCGTAGCGCAGTGGTAACACGTAGGGTTACTCTGGAGTTCATTCCCCGAACACAGAGTTTCATGTAAATACAATGATAGTTGCTGCTAAAAGTCACACAGCATGGCTGCTACTTACAGGCCGCTGTTGGGGTTGGGGACTGCTCCTCCCTTCAGTCTCTTCAACACTGAACGCTGAGTGCAGCTGCTCCATCTTGTTCAAGGTTTGTAAAGTGTGTGCAGCTAACTAATCATTTTGAATTAAAGTGATCCAGGATCTCGTAGTTGGATTCCAATACGGCAGCCTGTGTACATGTTTCTGTTTCTGCTCCACCTTAAATGGTGCATTTGCGTGGAGCATTTAAGGTGGACAGGACATTCGATTCAGAAGCTGGTAAACAGAAAGACAACTTTCTTGCTGTTGCTGTCGCTGTTTCAGTGAGCTGGAATGTGAGCTGGTGCTCAAAGATTTTGGGGGTGTGAATATGAATAAAGACTTTTATATTATACAGAAACAAATCGGCTTTATTGCCCTGTTTTGTAACCATGCGAGTTGTCCTTGAGGATGGAGCTAGCGTTTAAGGTTCACAGTACATTGGTTCTATGGATTGAACTATAGCGCTATTCAGACGGGGTTGGTTTTACATGGGGAGGTGGGGTAATGTAATTACTACCAGTGCTTTTAGTCCCGTCCTCCATAACTGTGTGATTTGTACTTGGATAGAGGCAGGTTCATGATATATTGGTTCCGTGTGTATTGAACTATCCTCTATCCAACTGTAGCTCTATTTGAACATGGTTGGTTTTACATGGGGAAGTGGCGTAATGTAATTATTACCAGTGTGTCTTTAGGTTGTCTGAATGTGCCATGTCAGCCATGACAGCATGGAGGCGTTCAAGGACACACATAGTTTCGTCAGGCATGGCCCAGATACATTACCTTGAGTCATTCAAGTCTATGGCAAACCCCAGATGCTGTACACCATACAACACTCCAATCCAGAGGTCAAGCCAAAGGCCTCCTCAGAGGGGTGAAGCTTCTTGTAGCTTTAGGCAACTCACTGTGTAGCATAGCCTTTAGCTAATGTCATGAACATGTCGCTGCTAATTTTCACACTTAAGTGTCATATGTTATCATTCTTTACTTTATCAGTCGCCACAAGATGCTCTTGGTGGACTGGTTTGGTAACTGGGCACACATCTTTTTTTGGTGAAGGTGAAGGCAGCGCGTAAATCAGGCAGCCACTCCCATAAGACATTTACACGGAGAGTTTCTATCCCATCTGGATTGGTCATAAATTTTATAGACATGCTGTAGTAAAATTACATTACTCCTTCTCCCCATGTAAAACCAATCCCATTCCAGTAGGGCCTATGCCTGTTTCCATTCTATGGAAACTTTAAGAGTCTTAATGCTAAAATGAATGCATTCATAAGTACATTTGACACAATGACTGCATTTAATGGCATCTTCTTCTGAGTGTGTGTTCCTGCTCCCTCCTTCCTTTTGTTCCACACAGAGGTTAGTGGATGCCATCCAAAATGTTCCACCAGTAGAAATCCGTTACCTTGTCCATAAAATGCGATCAAATTAATCACAGCCAGCTAAACTTTATGATTGCTGCTGGAGGCCGTATTAAACAGATTTAGAATTCTATTCTCCATAACCAAACTATATTCCACCCTAACTAGATCACTATATTGCCAAAAGTATTCACTCCCCCATCCATCATTGAGTTCAGGTGTTCCAATCATGGCCACAGGTGTATGAAACCAAGCACCTAGACATGCGGACTGCTTCTACAGACGTTAGTGAACGAATGGGTCACTCTCAGAAGCTCAGTGAATTCCAGCGTGGTACTGTGATAGGAAGCGAACTGTGCAAGTCCAGTTGTGGAATTTCCTCCCTGCTAAATATTTCACAGTCAACTGTCAGTGGGATTATGACAAAGTGGAAGTGATACTGTGTGAGGTAGTGATAGTGTGCAGAGGTCACCAACTTCTTCAGAGTCAGTCTCTACAGACCTCCAAACTTCATGTGGCCCTCAAATTAGCTCAGGAACCGTGCATAGAGAGCTTCATGGAATGGGTTCCCATGGCCGAGCAGCAGCATCCAAGCCTTACATCACCAAGCACAATGCAAAGCGTCGAATGCAGTGGTGTAAAGCATGCAGCCACTGGACTATAGAGCAGTGCCGACATGTTCTCTGGAGTGATGTATTACACTTCTCCATCTGGCAATCCGATGGGCAAGTCTGGGTTTGGCGGTTGCCAGGAGAACAGTATATGTCTGACTGCATTGTGCCAAGTTTGGTGGAGGGTGGATTACGATGTGGAGTTGTTTTTCAGGAGTTGGGCTCGGCCCCTTCAGTTCCAGTGAAAGGAACTCTTAATGCTTCAGCAGACCAAGAGACCCTGGACAATTTCATGCTCCAAACTTTGTGGGAACAGTTTGGAAATGGCGCATTCCTATTCCAACATGACTGTGCATCAGTGCACAAAGCAAGGTTCACAAATACATGGATGAGTGAGTTTGGTGTGGAAGAACTTGACTGGAGTCCTGACCCTTAACTTGATAGAATGAATTCGAGCGGAGACTGCAAGCCAGGCCTTCTCATCCAACACCAGTGTCTGACCTCACGAATGCGCTTCTGAAAGAATGGTCAGAAATTCCCATAACCACATTCCTAAACCTTGTGGAAAGCCTTCCCAGAGGAGTTGAGGCTGTTACAGCTGAACCCTATGGATTAAGAATGGGATGTCACTCAAGTTCATATGCGCCTGAAGGCAGACAGGTGAATACTACGGGTGGTATAGTGTAAGACTAGGAGGTAGCCAACAGGCTCAGAGACAGCCTGTAAATTCAGCTGTTTGTTACACGTATGCCAGTAGCTTCACATGCTTGTGTTCACATTGGTACTGTATATACCATGTTAGCGCACTGCAAACATTATGCTAGTGGCTAACTGGGCCTGCATATGAAGACAATGACAGGGTGTCCACAGTAAACATTGCTATATAATGACATACAACAGGCGGATCATTTGGTTTTAGAGCATAAACAAACTTAAGCGCTTCTTAAAATGTCTGGAATTGTCTTCTGTTGCATCCATGCTATCGATTAGGAGCTGTGTGTTATTTCTAAATCGGCTCCCTATAGGCTCAAACCCGAATAGCACAAGCTCATGTATGCGGAAATACGCTGTGCCTGTCGTTTCCTGTGTCTCTACATGTTCTAGCAGTTCCTCCAGGTTTTAGGACATCGCCTTATGGAAGGTTTCTACCTGTGGGATGCACCAAAGACACCCAGCAAACATATATGGCGTCACTTCAGCTGTTAAAAACCTCCTTTACTGGAGGAAGAAGTGTGTTGCAGCAGCAGGAGAGGAGTCAGGAGAGGAAACATGTTATTTTATTTTGAGCATGGCTGAAAAGCCACTTCCACAAGGGATGAAATAACAGGGCGGTGACTTTTAGCCATTCTCACCGTGGCAGGCACTCAACCCTGCTAGCTAAACGCACATCCCGACACAGAACAATACAAGTAACACAGAACACATAGTTCACATAACAGGAAACAATATACACCACAGCAAATCCTTTACAGGGGGGCGTGCGCCTCTCAAGAGCCTCTTAGCACGTCTGTTAGCATGGTCACATAAAAGCCTTGTACACTTTGAGATGCAGCCACCACAATATATTGAGTGCATGTTACGCCAGTTTTAACCAGCAGCAGTGGCTGTCCCTGCCTTCTCCGCCCCCCTTACCCTTCGGGACAAGGTGCAGATATTCAGTGCTGAATGCTGGCTAGCAATAAGCATCCTATATCAGCTTCAGCCACAGGGGGAAACCTATGCACTGTTCATTCACCAGAGGCAGGAGAGCTGGTCTGCATTTGGTTACGTTAGAGTCAAACCGTGTATGTGTTAGTGTGTTAGTGTAACACATTTACATTTCTCAGAACTTTAGCTTAGTGCTAGAGAGCTAGCTAGCACATATAGACACTACAGACTAGCTGTCTGTTAATCAACTCCTAGTTAGTTGTTTAGTATATACTGCTGGAGAGCTTCAGCTCTGTTCATCAGACTGCTGATATTCAAGGTCAAGTTGAACTCCGTACTACGTACTAGGGCCTGCATAGTATAGTGTGTATATATATAGTATATAGTGTGTGTGTGTGTGTGTATATATATATATATATATATATATATATATATATATATATATATATATATATATATATATATATATATACATACATACATACATACAGGGGTTGGACAATGAAACTGAAACACCTGTCATTGTAGTGTGGGAGGTCTCATGGCTAAATTGGACCAGCCTGGTGGCCAATCTTCATTAATTGCACATTGCACCAGTAAGAGCAGAGTGTGAAGGTTCAGTTAGCAGGTAAGAGCTCAGTTCTGCTCAAAATACTGCAATGCACACAACATTATGGGTGACATACCAGAGTTCAAAAGAGGACAGATTGTTGGTGCACGTCTTGCTGGCGCATCTGTGACCAAGACAGCAAGTCTTTGTGATGTATCAAGAGCCACGGTATCCAGGGTAATGTCAGCATACCACCAAGAAGGACAAACCTCCACCAGCATCACGTAGTGACCTGGCCACTATCCTGCAAGAAGAATGGCTTAAAATCCCTCTGACCACTGTGCAGGACGCAGTATATGTCATTCCCAAGACCAACTGACGCTGTATTGGCCGCAACAGGAGGCCCTACACCATACTAATAAATGATTGTGGTCTAAAACCAGGTGTTTCAGTTTCATTGTCCAACCCCTGTATATACTGTATATACACATATACCATTGTAACCATTGTACATCCAGTATGTGGTACGACAGCACTTCAAACCTTTTTAAAAGCTCTTCCCGTTAAGTGCATTAGACCAGCCCTTTGGTTATTTTGCGTAATTTTATAAGTACATGTATATGACAAGCACATATGCATGACAGCTAAGGACTATGATCAAGATTATTATTGTATGGTACATTTGTATGTGTAATATTTTCCCATGCATTTTTAAATGAGCGGTTTCAAACAGACTTCTATTCAGAATACCAACATTTCATCGCTGTCCAAAGACAAAACTTCTTCAACATGGCAACTTTACAGGAAAGGGCAAAAATCAAGTTTAATTTTAGTAAGTCTATGGAACCAGACGTCTTTCCAAGCCATTGTTGAGCCATTTGTGTTGGTCCATTCATCATGACATTTTATTACAGAGTAAACAGCAGCTGCTGTGTTCAAATGATGGCCAAAAGTTAAATGATGCATTAAATGACGAATAAAAATTGACAAAAATTGAGACATGTTTTCTATTGGACAGTGGTGAAATTCTAAAATATATATTTTAGTGTCTGGAATGTAATTCATCATGGATTACAAAGTATTTAAAATGCATCTCAAATATATAAACCTAGACCATATATTTTTTCCATATAGGTTAGCATTGTGTCAGGAAAAAGACTCCGGATCGACGTTCGCAACAAAGCAGCTTTAATATAAAAAACACAAGCTTAGCAATAATGACAAACCAGACCAAGAGTAGGAAGAAAGCGTAGTCAGGGACAGGCACAGGTCGGACACAGGAGAAAGCAGTCAGCGAAGGCAACCAAGTTTAAAGGGAAAAGCTAAAGAGAGGTCGATAAAGCCGAGCAGAGTTCAGAGACCAGATAATAGATATTAGCCGATAAGGGGGAGTAGCAAAAGGAGTAGTCAAGAACCGAACGAGAGTCAGAACCAGAATACCATACAAGAAAGAAGAACGCTCAGAATTGCTACAAGGTAGGCAAAGCTTCGCCAAGAGCATCTGGAAACCCGGACTTTAAATACAAACAGATTTGGGTCAGCTGACTACAACTCAGGTGATCGCAAACGAATTGGCACGTCCGCGCGCGAGCACATGGAGCTGACGTCATCAAGCGATGTCCTCTGGGAAGTGGAGTTCGGGAGAGCGGGAGGAGCAGGAAAGCCCGGAAGCGTGACACATTGAGATCCAGGTCTTGTTTCAAAGTGCACATCACACTCTACTGTGGAGTTTGGCTTTGTTGTGACAGATTTTTAAAATAACTGGCTGCAAAGAATTGGCTTTTCCTGTGATAAAATTCATGACTGCCCAAAAAACTACACTGTCACAACAATAGCATTTCATAAAATTCAAATCAGAAACAAACATGACCTGCTCACAAACACACACGTGCTAGAATCCCTCTGCTTGCTTCATTCATCTAAAATGACTGCATGCTTTAGTTATTGCCAGTGTGTAAACTTTTTCACCAGGAGTAAACCGGAATGCTTATGTAACTCCAAGTCTGTAAAATCCTGTATTATCTTTGTGTTTAATATTTCGTTCCTGCTGTAGTAACTCACTTTTTGATTTTCTCTCTCCTCTAAGCCAACCTTGAGCTAGATGAGTTCTTTACTAGGAGCCATAGCGGAAATTAAATAAATCAATAACTGTTCCCAGGAATGGCGAGCACGATCCACCTGGCATCGGATCATAAGGGTGAGATTTACAGACGCTGCATAAACTTGTCAAGAATCTTGACATACGCTCTCCAGTCTCATTACCTGCGTGCAGTTAATTGACCCTGATGGCTGGTGGATGTGCTGAATGATGTTTCAGATTTTTTAGCCCATGGTTTTTACAGCTCTATTCGCAGGCACGGATGCAGGAAGCAGACAGCTGTCTCCTTCACCGACGGAGGGAGAGTTGATTTGACGCTATCCGAGCACCACATGGATGTCTGTAAGAATGTTTACACTGTGCTGTGAGGAAGTGTGTAAATCTTGCATTGTCAGCCTTGCCTTGCTAAGGGCGGTAGGGATCTCTGTTGGGAAATCTTTCGTCTAACGCAATCAATTACTCATAACTATGATCTTTTCGTACGTCGTTGTCTATTTGAGGTGGCAAAACAAGACATTTTTAAAAATCTCGACAATTGGCCAGACTGGTTTAGTGTTTTCTCCATAGCTCCTGTCAGCATGGCTTCAGATGTTTCAAAATTGGTGTTAATAGTAAAGATATGAGAAGGGGTTTGTTCTAGGCCCACTGGACAACAAATGAGTCACCTGTGACTGAAACATACCTAACAGCGTGCAGTACCTCCATGAGCCCGAATAACAGCTGGGACTGGATTGGACGAGTTTCTGGATGTGGGCCACATCAGTGTTCAGCCACTCTTGCATAAATGACTTGCGCAGTTGGTCCAGATTTGGTGGATGCCTTCCCTGGCACAGTTCCGAGGAGAGTTTCCTGTAGACTGGGATTGTAGCCACTGCTGGTAGACCCGTATGACCGTACGCTTCCATACACCTGCAGATTCAGCTACTTCCTTCACACTATGGTCTTTGGCCACGCCCAAATGCTCAGTCACTCCTTTTAGCCAATCATTAACATCTGCTCTGGAGCGTTTTCCACACATGGAACGAGACCTTCACTGCACTGGACCACCTCTTTTGGATTTTCTGTCTAAACCAGACCTGGAGAAACTCATCCACGCAGGATTGATTACTGTAACAGTCTTCTAACAGGTCTTCCAAAAAAGACAATCAAACAGCTTCAGCTAATTCAGAAAGCAGCAGCCAGAGTTCCACCAAGAGCAAGGGACCACATCACTCCCATTCTTACTACACTGGATACCAGCCTGCTACAGGATAGATCCTGTTACTGGTCTATAAATGTCTCAGTGGTTTAGGACCAGCATATTTATCTGTTATGGTGCAGCAGTATGAGCCGAACGGAGCTCTCAGATCGTTAGAAACAGGTCGGTTAGTCCGGCCTAAGGTAAAGACTAAACATAGAGAGGCAGCTGTTAAAAGGATCAGCTGACAGAGAGTATTAAAGCCCCAACGGTACATAGTTTTAAATCCAGGCTGAAGACCTTCTTGTTTGATCAGGCTTTCAGTTGAGTTTAAAGCACTGTCATTCTCCTGTAATGGCATTTTTTATTCCTCAATCTCATGCTTACTTTTATTTATATTTTATTTAATGATTATTAATGATATTTTAATGATTTTTAAATGATTTTTTTTTCTTTGTATTTTCTTGTCACGCTTCCGGGTTTTCCCTGCTCCCATGCTTCTCCCGACTCAACTTCCCAGAGGGCAACGCTCGATGACGCCACGCCCACGTCCAATCCACTTCGCTCTCCATCACAGGAGTTTTAGCAGACAGCTGAACTTAATTTACGCCCTCCATTTATACCTCCCCACACCGCTTCAGCTTTTGCGAAGCTTTGCCAACTTAGTTAGCAATCCTGAGCGTTCTTTCTGTGTGTTATCTCTTTTCTAGGTCTTGATTTCTTTTCTGTTGTCGACTACCCTTTTGCCTTGTCCTCCTAATTTGATTGCCTCCGCTGATTGTCTCTTCTGGTTTCGACTGTGCCTGCCTTGACTACGTTTCTAGCCCTACCCCCTGTTGCTATATCTGCGTTGCTGCTTAGTTTGTTCACTTCCCTGGCCAATAAACATTCTGCCTTGACTTTTAACTCTGCAAGCGTCGACCCGGAGTCTTTTGCCTGACTTTTCTCCTTTTTATGTAAAGCACTTTGAATTGCCCTTGTGTATAAAATGTGCTATACAAATAAACTTGCCTTGCCTTGCCTCTTCTCAATCTATGGATCCCATCACCCCGCAGATGTTTATAGCCCCATCATCCTCGTGAAGCATATATTAATTAGAGTGTTAGAATGGAATTGACCGTGTGGCGCCCCCCCCGGCAGTGCAAACAGCCTAGCTATGGTGGCACTGGCAAGCAACACCACCAATCACCCCTACACCACTTGGATGTTCTATTAACATTATTAGTGATGTGCTGCAGTGTCTCGGTAGAACCCGAAGAGCTTCCTGAGAGCATTTTGCAGTGTCATATCTGAGCTGGAGAGAGATTTGGGTTCTAGATGATTGTGCTCTAAATTAAGTGGCTTTGTTCTATCTTTGGGCTGGGTTCTGTCAATGAAAGGGATATGATAATAGCTGTTGGACCTGTAAGGACACCCCCCTCCCTCGTCCTTCACTTCCTGTGGCCTTCCACAGCTTCTTTCCTCGGCCTGCAGACCAAATGGCTTCATTATGAACCTCTGAATGTTCATTAATGCCAAAGGAACCCAGGTGTCTGGCACTGGAGCTAGTAGAGCTCGCTAGTGTGAGCCATAGGAGGGCAAAGGAGACATAGAAAGGCACAAATAAGCTCACATGCTTTATATGGTAATGGCAAAGTCCCCTGAATGTCCTGTAGCACGGGCACTAAAGCAGTTTGGAAGGGTATTCCACACAAACACCAAACAAACATGGTAAATATTAATGCCATTATTAATTTTATTAATTTTTTTCACATTATCCTGTTTTAACGCTAGGAACCATCCGTAGCTCAGTAAGACGTACCATTTCCAAGCAAAGTGCTCTACTGATGCTGTCAACATCAGTAACATTGGCACTATAGGAACACATCAGCTGACTACACTGGCCAGTGCTTGCTGAAGTCAACTTGTAGTGAACTGCCCCCAGTAATACTTATTCATCTTCTAAGCCACCCATCCATCTGGGTTGCAGGGGGTGCTGCAGCCTATCCCAGCACTCAGAAGGCAAGAAACAGCTGGGACAGGCCTCCAGTCCATAGCAGGGGCTACACCAGTCCTCACACCTAGGGGCATTTCCAATACGGCTGACTGCATATGTAGACTGTGAGAGGAGCACCCAGAGGAAACCCACACAGACACGGAAAGGACCTGGGACACCCAAACTGGAAATCAAACCCAGACCCTTCTTGCTGTGACGTAACATCTCTACCCACTGTGCCACTACACCCCAAGGAACAGACAAGACAAAGCTATAGCTCCCCTTGTGGTGGTTGGAGGCAAAGCTATGCGTGCTTAAAAGAGTTGAACACTTGCTGAGGGATCCTTCATGCAGATCGTCATCGGTTCCTTGATATTTGTGGGTTTATCCTTGTATGCTTAATCACAGCTCAAAATGTAACGGGAGTGTAACATTTATGACTTCAAACACAGTGAAATCTCATTACTCTTTACTAACTAGCTATAACTTTATGGCTACCTCACCAAAGGATATCACTACACTGGCAGACCATGTTCAAAAATCTGATCTGCTGATATACAGGGGTTGGACAATGAAACTGAAACACCTGGTTTTAGACCACAGTCATTTATTAGTATGGTGTAGGGTCTCCTTTTGCGGCCAATACAGCGTCAGTTGGTCTTGGGAATGACATATACTGCGTCCTGCACAGTGGTCAGAGGGAGTTTAAGCCATTCTTCTTGCAGGATAGTGGCCAGGTCACTACGTGATGCTGGTGGAGGTTCGTCATTTTTGGTGGTATGCTGACATTACCCTGGATACCGTGGCTCTTGATACATCACAAAGACTTGCTGTCTTGGTCACAGATGCGCCAGCAAGACGTGCACCAACAATCTGTCCTCTTTTGAACTCTGGTATGTCACCCATAATGTTGTGTGCATTGCAGTATTTTGAGCAGAACTGTGCTCTTACCTGCTAACTGAACCTTCACACTCTGCTCTTACTGGTGCAATGTGCAGTTAATGAAGATTGGCCACCAGGCTGGTCCAATTTAGCCATGAGACCTCCCACACTAAAATGACAGGTGTTTCAGTTTCATTGTCCAACCCCTGTAGTTGGATAGTGGCCATTGCATTCAATCCTTAATAGGTAACAGATGAATAAGTTATAAACGGACAAGCATAAAAATAAATTACTAAGCATTAACTAATACATGTATTAATGGATGAAGAAGGTGTCAGACTGCAGTGATGACAAATTTAGTCCGGTATGGGCAATATTTATTGAGCTACACATACAAAAGTAGAGTCTCTCAGTATGGTGTCAGGCCACCATGTTTGCCAACCCAACAAGGCAGATGTCTCGTCATGGAGCCCGATACACACTATTCATGCTTATTTGTTCCCTCATGTTAGTTCTTCAAGGGAACGTATAACCTATGTATGGAGAAAAGAAATAAAATCAGTATGCTGATCACAGCTCCATGGCTTGCTTCACACGACAGCCTAAACTTGCATTTATATATCTGTAATGTGTTGAAAGTGTCTTTGTCTGAATGTTTTTATTTTACCTTTATTCCTTTTTTGTCCTTTATTTTACCTTAACTTTTTTTCCGGCAGGGTGTAGCTGGGCAGTTTGAAAGATAACCACCACCATGTCCTTGTAGAGGAGATGTCGGACAAAGCACCCCCGCTTTGTATAATGCAGCGTATCAAGGCTTTCCCACAATTACAGATAATAACGTTCCACTAACAGGACTAAAACCCTGAATCTCACATTCACATTCAAAGCATTTACTAACGGACATAAAAACAAACAGGGAGAGAAAAAACAACCCAATACAGAAAGAAATGAGGGCGGTAGGAAGGAAAGGAGGTAGTAGTGCAAACAGAATCAGGGCAGCTTTTTACATTTAGTAATATTATTAATTAACGAAACTACAGTGTTGGACAGTAACTCAGTAAGTGTAATGTGTTAGTGTACTGTAGGTAGCGTGTTGGTGTACAGTAACTCAGTAAGTGTAATGCGTTAGTGTGCTGTAAGTAGTGTGTTGGTGTACAGTAACTCAGTACGTGTAATGCGTTAGTGTACTGTATGTGTTGGTGGACAGTAACTCAGTAAGTGTAATGTGTTAGTGTACTGTAGGTAGCATGTTGGTGTACAGTAACTCAGTAAGTGTAATGTGTTAGTGTGCTGTAAGTAGTGTGTTGGTGTACAGTAACTCAGTAAGTGTAATGCGTTAGTGTGCTGTAAGTAGTGTGATGGTGTACAGTAACTCAGTACGTGTAATGCGTTAGTGTACTGTATGTGTTGGTGGACAGTAACTCAGTAAGTGTAATGTGTTAGTGTACTGTAAGTAGCGTGTTGGTGTACAGTAACTCAGTAAGTGTAATGTGTTAGTGTACTGTAAGTAGTGTGTTGGTGTACAGTAACTCAGTAAGTGTAATGTGTTAGTGTACTGTAAGTAGCGTGTTGGTGTACAGTAACTCAGTAAGTGTAATGCGTTAGTGTACTGTAAGTAGTGTGTTGGTGCACAGTAACTCAGTAAGTGTAATGCGTTAGTGTGCTTTAAGTAGTGTGTTGGTGTACAGTACCTCAGTAAGTGTAATGCGTTAGTGTGCTGTAAGTAGTGTGTGGGTGTACAGTAACTCAGTAAGTGTAATGCGTTAGTGTGCTGTAAGTAGTGTGTTGGTGTACAGTAACTCAGTAAGTGTAATGTGTTAGTGTACTGTAAGTAGTGTGTTGGTGTACAGTAACTCAGTAAGTGTAATGTGTGTGCTGTAAGTAGTGTGATGGTGTACAGTAACTCAGTACGTGTAATGCGTTAGTGTACTGTATGTGTTGGTGGACAGTAACTCAGTAAGTGTAATGTGTTAGTGTACTGTAAGTAGTGTGTTGGTGTACAGTAACTCAGTAAGTGTAATGTGTTAGTGTACTGTAAGTAGTGTGTTGGTGTACAGTAACTCAGTAAGTGTAATGTGTTAGTGTACTGTAGGTAGCGTGTTGGTGTACAGTAACTCAGTAAGTGTAATGCGTTAGTGTACTGTATGTGTTGGTGTACAGTAACTCAGTAAGTGTAATGTGTTAGTGTACTGTAGGTAGCGTGTTGGTGTACAGTAACTCAGTAAGTGTAATGCGTTAGTGTGCTGTAAATAGTGTGTTGGTGTACAGTAACTCAGTAAGTGTAATGCGTTAGTGTGCTGTAAGTAGTGTGTTGGTGTACAGTAACTCAGTAAGTGTAATGCGTTAGTGTGCTGTAAGTAGTGTGTTGGTGTACAGTAACTCAGTAAGTGTAATGTGTTGTGTGCTGTAAGTAGTGTGTTGGTGTACAGTAACTGTAGTGTACTGTAAGTAGTGTGTTGGTGCACAGTAACTCAGTAAGTGTAATGTGTTAGTGTGCTGTAAGTAGTGTGTTGGTGTACAGTAACTCAGTAAGTGTAATGCGTTAGTGTGCTGTAAGTAGTGTGTTGGTGTACAGTAACTCAGTAAGTGTAATGCGTTAGTGTGCTGTAAGTAGCGTGTAGGTGTACAGTAACTCAGTAAGTGTAATGCGTTAGTGTGCTGTAAGTAGCGTGTTGGTGCACAGTAACTCAGTAAGTGTAATGTGTTAGTGTGCTGTAAGTAGTGTGTTGGTGTACAGTAACTCAGTAAGTGTAATGCGTTAATGTGCTGTAAGTAGTGTGTTGGTGTACAGTAACTCAGTAAGTGTAATGCGTTAGTGTGCTGTAAGTAGCGTGTTGGTGTACAGTACCTCAGTAAGTGTAATGCGTTAGTGTGCTGTAAGTAGTGTGTGGGTGTACAGTAACTCAGTAAGTGTAATGCGTTAGTGTGCTGTAAGTAGTGTGTTGGTGTACAGTAACTCAGTAAGTGTAATGTGTTAGTGTGCTGTAAGTAGTGTGTTGGTGTACAGTAACTCAGTAAGTGTAATGCGTTAGTGTGCTGTAAGTAGTGTGATGGTGTACAGTAACTCAGTAAGTGTAATGCGTTAGTGTGCTTTAAGTAGTGTGTTGGTGTACAGTAACTCAGTAAGTGTAATGCGTTAGTGTGCTGTAAGTAGTGTGTGGGTGTACAGTAACTCAGTAAGTGTAATGTGTAAGTGTACTGTAAGTAGCGTGTGGGTGTACAGTAACTCAGTAAGTGTAATGTGTTAGTGTGCTGTAAGTAGCGTGTTGGTGTACAGTAACTCAGTAAGTGTAATGCGTTAGTGTGCTGTAAGTAGTGTGTGGGTGTACAGTAACTCAGTAAGTGTAATGTGTAAGTGTACTGTAAGTAGCGTGTGGGTGTACAGTAACTCAGTAAGTGTAATGTGTTAGTGTACTGTAAGTAGCGTGTTGGTGTACAGTAACTCAGTAAGTGTAATGCGTTAGTGTACTGTAAGGAGTGTGTTGGTGTACAGTAACTCAGTAAGTGTAATGCGTTAGTGTGCTGTAAGTAGTGTGTTGGTGTACAGTAACTCAGTAAGTGTAATGTGTTAGTGTACTGTAAGTAGTGTGTTGGTGTACAGTAACTCAGTAAGTGTAATGCGTTAGCTGTAAGTATGTGGTGTACAGTAACTGTAACTGTAATGCGTTAGTGTGCTGTAAGTTTGTGTGTGGGGTGTACAGTAACTCAGTAAGTGTAATGCGTTAGTGTGCTGTAAATAGTGTGTTGGTGTACAGTAACTCAGTAAGTGTAATGCGTTAGTGTGCTGTAAGTAGTGTGTTGGTGTACAGTAACTCAGTAAGTGTAATGCGTTAGTGTGCTGTAAGGAGTGTGTTGGTGTACAGTAACTCAGTAAGTGTAATGTGTTAGTGTGCTGTAAGTAGTGTGTTGGTGTACAGTAACTCAGTAAGTGTAATGTGTTAGTGTGCTGTAAGTAGTGTGTTGGTGCACAGTAACTCAGTAAGTGTAATGTGTTAGTGTGCTGTAAGTAGTGTGTTGGTGTACAGTAACTCAGTAAGTGTAATGAGTTAGTGTGCTGTAAGTAGTGTGTTGGTGTACAGTAACTCAGTAAGTGTAATGCGTTAGTGTGCTGTAAGTAGCGTGTTGGTGTACAGTAACTCAGTAAGTGTAATGCGTTAGTGTGCTGTAGGTAGCGTGTTGGTGCACAGTAACTCAGTAAGTGTAATGTGTTAGTGTGCTGTAAGTAGTGTGTTGGTGTACAGTAACTCAGTAAGTGTAATGTGTTAGTGTACTGTAAGTAGTGTGTTGGTGCACAGTAACTCAGTAAGTGTAATGTGTTAGTGTGCTGTAAGTAGTGTGTTGGTGTACAGTAACTCAGTAAGTGTAATGTGTTAGTGTGTTGGTGTACAGTAACTCAGTAAGTGTAATGCGTTAGTGTGCTGTAAGTAGTGTGTTGGTGTACAGTAACTCAGTAAGTGTAATGTGTTAGTGTGCTGTAAGTAGTGTGTTGGTGTACAGTAACTCAGTAAGTGTAATGCGTTAGTGTGCTGTAAGTAGCGTGTTGGTGTACAGTAACTCAGTAAGTGTAATGCGTTAGTGTACTGTTCACAGTGTGTGAATATTTATTGATGAATGGACCAACAGAAATGGCCCAGATCTGCTTGGGGAAAAGTCTGGTTCCATTGACGCCCATTCAAATTAACTTCGTTGTTTACCCCCTCCTGTAAAGTTGCCATTTTGGAGATGCTTCTTTCTTTCTTAGGACACCCGTGAAATGTCCTTGCTGTTCAAAAATGTTTCTTTCTTTCTTTCTTTCTTTCTTTCTTTTTTAACAACATTTCAACACAGTAGCTGGCCATTTGTATGGTTTAAACATTTCGTGATGACAAATTAATAAAAACGCCTGAATTCATGTGGATAAAATTTCTTTACACTGACTTACATTATAAGTTGAGAATATTTTGCCTTCTCCTTTATAAGTGCCTCATTGGGAGTAATTTTTTTCAACAGTGTCATGTTTCCAGGTTTCCCCGGTTCCTCCATACTCCCGAACTTCACTTCCCAGAGTGCATCATCCGATGACATCACACCCACATGTCCCCAGCCTCCTACCAGGTCTAGGTCACCTGGGTTATAGCCCAGCTGCGTCCACTCTAGCTCCAGTGTATATAAACCTCCCTTAAACACTTCCTCATTGCGAAGTTCTGCCAACCCAGTTTGCATTTCTGAGCGGGCCTCCTCTGTGTATTCTGACTCTTGCTTTTGACTCCCTTCGCTTTAGACTTCCTCTTTTGCTTATCCCTTCTCGACTTTCCTTTTTGATCTACTCTCTGGCTATCGACCTTTGTCTCGTTACCTTGACCATTCTCTTGTTAGCCCTTCCACCTTGCTTGCCTGGCTGCCTGCTTACTCTGGTTTTGACCTCTGCATGTCCTCTGACTTTGACCTTGTCTCTCCCTCCATGTTTGTCCATGTATTGTTGCTGTGCTTATTTACTCGTGTGCTTAATAAAGCCTATCTGACTTTAGCTCTGCACATGTTAGCTCTGGTTCTTTGTCCCTGACAGACAGTGATGATGATAAATATATTTATATATATGTATGTTCTCATCCGAGGGGCACATGAGGGGCACTGTGAGGCAAGATAGTCCTCTAATAAAATCTTTTATAGAGATTTACCACTATTTTCCATAGGAGCCATACATAGTGGTTTGAGGTGAAATGCCCCATTCTAGAGCCAGAAATGTCCAGTGGTGGGATGGAAACCAGGCACCTCAGGAGCTGCCTGCCTCTGAATCCTCCCTCACGGAAAAATTTTAAATGAAATGGTAATGCAAACGCTGCCTGATCCCTGAGATACAGTTTTGCTTAATACGGATTTACTAAAGGAAAGAACTGTAGATGACCTTTAAATGCTGAAAGCCCATTTTTGTTTATATCCCTGCCTGTGTTTTTTGGTTTTTTTGCCCATTTTCTAGGCTGTTTATAACAATGCCTGATGGAGCTATGATGTGAAGGCCATCCAGCCTTACTATTGAAATGGTGAAGTACCAATATCTCCACCCGAGTCATTCCTGATAATGAAGCGGTGATTGGCACAGGTGTGTTTAATAAGCAGCCATATTCAGGCTTTGCTAGTTAATTCCCAATGAATGAACTGTACAAAAGGTGTAGAAGCGCAGCAGTATCCACCGTAGTGGAGTGATAATGGCCAGAGTCGGCCTATCCTTGGCCCTGTGCTGGATGGTTAATATGCAAAGACAGTAAACAGAGGTGAATAATTGAGGAGAGCAAAGTGCACAAATAAAAAGAAGAATATTAAAAGCAGGGTAAGCGGAGCGGACCTGAAGAAATAAGAAAAGAGAAAACTTAGCCGTGTGTGAATTTTGATTCATTTTTGTCATTTGATTTAAATTAAAGTCCAATTCCTAAACGGTCATGAGTGTTGGTTTCAGGTGCAGACTGTAGCCTCTACAGCTTTTGTCCAGCCTACAACACGGTTTGGTTAAACGTGTAATGTAGTTTAATTAGGCCTCATTAATGCCAATTACACTGCATTAATAATGCAGAATTGGACTGATTAATTAGTTATTAATTTATAGAAAGTTATTATTTCCCAACCATGCAAGAATTTAAAGCAGTAAAGGTGGTTGGTTGTTAGTTGAAGAGTGTTCATCAAAAATCTGTACAAAAATATATCGACCTAGTGGAAGTCTCAAGCTGTCTTGCTGTTCTGTGCTCTCCTGTGGCTCCTTCTGCACCTCCCTGTCCCTAGGTGGAGCTGTCAAGAAATGCCCAATGCTTTGTGTGAGGAGAGACTAAAAGAGGCGGGAAACCGAAGAAGAAGACCTTGTGTTGACTGATCTTTGTATAGCTTGCGTCTCAAATTCAACTTAGACACAACAGATGTAGCAAAGACAGTTACTGGCAATTTCTTTGGACTTGAGCTCATCTGAAATGGACTGATGACCAGTAGACACAAATTGTTTATGAAATAATGGACCTTGTGTTCTCCTGGCCAAAGAACAGGACCATCACAGTTGGTACCAGCTTGAAGTTCAAAAGCCAGCATCGGTTATCAGTCATTCTATTAGTGGGCAGTTTAAACATCTGTAATGGGACCACTAGTACAGGAAACTTTTAAAAGCAGGATATCATGGCCGTCCTGAGATAAACATGCATCTCTTTTTATTGATTTTTACTTTTATGGATTACTTGAAAACGGCAGCTGCTGTTTAGACTTTGTGAAAATTTCAAGATGTATGGACCAACAGAAATGGCCCATGATGGCTTCGAAGCAAGTCTGGTTCCAGTGACTTACATTAAAGTTAAATGAGGTTTTTGCCCTCTGCTGTTAATTTGCCCTTTGAAGATACTCTTTTTAATGCCTTCTAGACGTCATCTTAAAAAAAAAAAACACAATTGTTCCAACATGTTGATTATGCCACATTATGCATGTTACAACAGTGCGGCTACAGAATCTGAGAGATTCTGGCTCCAGTCTCCATTTAAAAAATGTGTATCTAACTAATCTCCAAACACAACAACGCAGACCTTGTACACTCTAAGAAATTAAACAGATCTGTTGTGGGTTTTAGTCAGATTTTTTTATTGTTGTTGTTGTTGTTGTTGTTGTTATTGACCCTACTAATTGTGCATGCTTCTGTCTTATGTTCATTGCCCAGCCACAGTGCTGTTGGTTTTTAGCACTACTGCTAAGTGTAATTCTTTGTAAGCTCAGCAGCACAGTAATTACAAAACTTAAAAAGCAAAACGATTTTTTTCTACTTGAATTAATAGAACACAACCATGATCATGTTGAAACATGAATATTAAAATCCAGTCCAGTTATTTAAAACTTTTTTTTTTATTTATTTGAATTTACTGAGTCCATATTACTCAGAAGAGCTTCCTTGAAAGTACTCAACACATCTGCATGGAACCACCCGGCATAACATTAAAGTAAATCAAATTTTTCATTTTTGAATGATGCATGTAAATGAACCCATCCAGTTAAACAAAACTTACTCAAATCTCTTTAGAGTTACTCATTTGAATAGGCCCTTTTCACAAAAAAGTGAAAATACGTCAACGCTGGGTAGTACAAGTTCCTGTACTCCCGGCTGACCATGAAACATTTCACTTGATCGCTGTCGAGACTGAAATTTGAGGATGTTTCAAAGGCTACAAATTCTTTATTGAAGAGTTCCTTCACGGCTATCAGGGTTAGGAAGGAAACGCCAGCTAACATTAGCTTTGTTTACATCTGTGCTAGCTAGCTAACTAGCATTTAATGTATATGCATCATATACTAGCGTTTAATGTTATATGTGTCTAGTTTAAGCAAATAGTAAATATTATGAATGATACTGACTGCTTTAGTTAACGTGATCTACGAGGCTGAAGTTAGCTAGCAAACCAAGTAACATCAGGTAACGTAAGCTTTGTTTACATCTATGCCTGCTAACACGCTAGAACAACAAGCTAATCCTTGTCACGGGAATGATAGGCTAAGTGTTATTGTTTATTCAGTCTCCAATATCGTGGACAACAAGGTGATAGTCAGAGCTAGATGCTTCCGATCAATGAGGAAGAACGAGGAGCCCCACAAACTTGAGGTTATACATGGTCTGCTGGTTGGCTTCTACTCCCGTCGAAAGAGCTTGCTCTTTCAAACGCTGACAGCTTATGAGGGGGGACGTGAAAATTGTTCCACTGAAACCGAATGGGAACAGCACCCGGCGTTACCCATCGGTGCGTGTTTCCGGAAAAAAGAATGCGGAAGTGTGAAAAGGGCCTATTGTTTTGGAAGGCTCCTAACACTGTTGGATGGGGCCGGTTGCCATAACATTTTTAACTAAATTCAACATATTATTTTTGGGTGATACATGAAAATAACCTGTCTAGCTAATTAGAACTTATTCAGTTACTTTACTGTTACTTACCTGAACTCGTTAAGCATGTTCTATTCAATCAGTGATCCTAAAAGCTACGTGACTGTCGCACCTCCAGGGTTCCCCTCTGCCTCCGAACTCCATCTCCCAGAGCCAGCTACCTAATAACATCAAAGCCATTGCTCAATCACATTCTGCTTTCCCGTTCGGCGTCCCCTGAGTACTGATTACCCACACCTGTTCCCTCATGTTGTCTGTTTGCCTGTAAGCCCCTGGTTCCCCTTATGAAATGATAATATATGGCAATGTATTGGAAAATATAGTGCAATATATTAAATAATACAGTGTCATATATGGGAAACAAGTGCATATATTTTGCATATATTTATATAGTGATAAATATATTACAATATATTGTATAATACATAAGGAATTGCCGCTTTTCATATATTGTATGTATGGTAGTATAATATATATATATATTGTAATATATTTCATTTTATATATAATAGACATCATATGTATTTCTCCATGTGTTTGCATATATATAAATGATATTATATATATATATATCGTAATATATTACTATATTTATATATATTATATGATATATCTAGATATATATATATATATATATATGATAATATATATAGTTTTATATATGTGAGAATATTTTCATACATACATGTGGCAATATATGTATATATTCTCACATATATAATATTCTCACATATATAAAACTATATATATTATAATAGGGTCCACATTACCATCTAACCCCCCCCACCCTCGCCCCCCCCTCCACCCCCACTGTGATTTCTTTTTGCTATTTTCTGGTTCTGACTCTGTTTGATTTTTGGTTTACTCCTTTCTGGTTTTGACCTCTTGTTTCACATCAAGTTTGTTAGTCATTACATTAACACGGCTGTGCTGGACCATTTTTGAGTGTACAGTTACACAGCTAAAGACTTCAAGAACCTACGGTGGTAAAGTTTGCTTTCAAAACGGGATCAGTTTGAGTCTTTAGTTCAGCTTTTGGCCTAAAATGTTAGGGTAAAACCAAGACTTGGATGTGGGTTGAGAGAAGTTTTAGAAGTATTTATCAAAGAATATTAACTGTAAGTGTTTGTTAGCAATATGAGCCCTTCAGCGCTAAGTTAAAGAAGCTAAGTTTGGAAACTGTGTGTAAAGTACTATATTTTTTTTGTGCCAAACTCAGCAGTAGGTCGCACACCACAGAAGACCATGAAAGTGGATGAGGGTAGACTACTGTACATAATGCAGAAACACAGTTATGCTGAAGCTTATGGAACGTAAATTTAAAAGAGGAAGCCATTAGGCTAATTTAAACCCCACTTACTAAAGGTGGCGGGCCGAGGACCCCCAAAACCTGTGATTTCAAGGTGTATAGCCTTTAGGCAGTCTTCAGTAGCAACACGTTTACATGTACGCTCTTAGTGCTTTGACATATGAATAAGATTAGATCAGTCTGCCCCTTTACTCATGCTGCACACAGTGGCTATGATGGCTATATGCATCAAATAGTATACAGTAGTAAACCTAATGTTTTACTTTAACCTTAACATTGTCAGTGTTCTAATTCAATATGCCTGAGCACAGAGGTAAAACAAAGTGAGCTACATGCTAATATTATATCATAAGCAAACCTTGATTATTTGGACCTTCAGTGAGACGAACATTCCTACAAACGTTTGATTTCTTCCCCCATGCCAGGCTTTAGGATCTACATCTACTGGGTAAATGTGAGCGACCGTTACTCCTCAGCAAGTTTATGCCACAGTGCCCTCTGTTGATCATTATTAGCACAACAGCTGATGGACTTCGGAATGCTGGGCTAAATGTGGTCTCTCTCATTCCAAAATCTCTGCCCAGTGAGAAACGTCAAAGCAGCACTTAAGACTAATTGAAAACCTTAACCTTAATTGCAGTATACAACCAATATGTACATAATAATGAGATCAGGAAAACAGGCCACTTTTTGTGTTCGTAAAGAGAGATAAGTTTTGTGGGTGGAGCTTAATTGGTGGCAGAAAGTGACAGTAAGTAAGAATAAAGAAATAATGAATGAATATGGATATATGGAATATAATGGTTTGGCAGCAAAACACAAGTTGTCATACGCTAATGAGTTAACCTTTAGCAATAGGGTCAGGTCCATCTAAATGGTTAAAGTTTCAATGGCTGGACATCTTATCCCATATCCCATGGGGAAACTCAGCATCTACATGAACGAGCACTTCAATCTTTTGATGCTCACAGTTTTTTATGATCGTGTCACTTGAATACCAGTATTTGTCATAGGCTTTTTGTGTATTACAGACCACCATGCTGCCCAGCTAGCAACAGGGCATAAAACGTAGCAATAAAAGATGTAGGCTAAGCTAAATACTGATGGGGAACTGCACTTGCGTGGCTGGATTAGCATTCATTATAGCATTTTATTTATCTAGTTATTTCATGGTGTAAGGCTAATATAGTGCTAATGCAGGTTAGCTGTTAGCGGTAGAGCTAATACAGTATGCCCTCTATGGACTGCATATCTAATGTCATCCAATCATAGCAGGTCACTCTTTGTTTTTAAGACAACCATAAAACCATAACTGTCTGCTTTTTACCCCATCAACTTCGACAACCCAGCTAGCAAAATTATCCAGGCCAGATGTGGCCCACATTCCCCATTTTCATCTTGCTCACATCCCACATGGATTGGCTGCACTTGGACGGCTCCTGGTTGCAAGATGTGGGCCACATGTCACCCAACTGTGAAACAAGTAGGCTTAATCCGGGCCAGAAGAAGACTAGAAGATGCGGGCCATATCTGGAACCGATCCACACCAGACTCGTTTCTGACAGCAAAGTTATTGTAACGCATATCTGCCCCAGGTCTGTCTCACAATCCCGCACCTTTGCTGCATGCACTGATTGCACTTGGGCACTCTGCTCCGGTTGCCAGATGTGGGCCACATATATGCCAGATTAGGGGCACATGTCAGCCAAATGTGAAGTACACAACAAGGCCTAATCTGGGCCAGTAGGTGACCTATTCCATATCTGGAATAGATCCGCACCAGATAATGGCCCACTGGCTGCATGGATTGACTAACAGCAAGAGGTTGCTCTGCAGATTTTAGTGTCAGTAGTGTACCTACAACGTCCACTGTAAAGCACTGTAATGATTACAGGGAGGTCAACGTAGTGTTAGGAGTCTTGCCCAAGGACTCTTGTTGGTGTAGCAGAGTATAGTCACCCAGACTGGGATTCGAACCCCAGTCTCCCACACGTAGAGCTGGTACCCTGAGTAGTGGTGTTACCCACTGAGCTACACCAACCACACGTATACATATATACAAGTAAAAGATGTACAGGGACAATCAGCATACATACGTGTGTGTGGTACTGTATAGTACCAGTAATGTGCATCTTGTGTAGGAATATAAATGTGGTGTATAATGTGGTATAAAAGTGAAGCAGGGTTTAATGCTATCTGAAGTAAAACTGGAGCAGCTCTAGCCTAGCCGATTATATTAGAGGTCAGCTATTTATGAGGAGGATAGCCTGAGGATAGAAACTGTCCCTGTGTCTGGTAGTCTTAGTACACAGCGCCTGCCGGAGGGGAGGCTGAAAAAGGTTGTGTCCAGGGTGCGAGGCATCTGAAATGATTTCCCCATTTCCTGGTTTTTGAAGAGCACAAGTCCTGGAGGGTGGGCAGGGGAGCGCCGGTAATCATGTTTGTTGCAGTCTGTTCCTGTCTTGTTTTGTGGCTGCTCCGAACCGGACCATGGAGGACGTGTACTGGATAGATGCAGCCACTGTAATGTAGAACTGGCTCAAAAGCTAAAGGCCACTTTATTCACATCTCCCTTCAAGAGTTAATAACTGCAATCAAGGGACTGATAACTCTGTACAGTGTTAAAACTGATGTCTGAATGGGTCTGAAACTGCGTATTGGGAAATGACGTTTTCTGTAGACAATAAATGGGCCAGACCCGTTTCCCCTTAAGGGAAAATAATGAAGGGTCAGTTATAAAATCATAGAAGATCAGTCTTATTGTGACAAAGAGGTCACATGGCGTCTTCTGTAGGTATTATAGAGTCATAGTACTGGTAGCATATGTCACAACAACAACGATTTCATAACTAGTATTCCATCATGGTGTTCTAGAAATGGCATCAGAATGGGTATATGTAATATAGAATATGGGTATGTGTAATACAGAATATGGGTATATGTAATATAGAATATGGGTATGTGTTATATAGAATATGAGTATATGTAATATGGGTATATGTAATTTAGACTATGGGTATGTGTAATATAGAATATGGGTATATGTAATATAGAATATGGGTATGTGTAATATAGAATATGGGTTTATGTTATATAGAATATGGGTTTATGTTATATAGAATATGGGTATATGTTATATAGAATAGGGGTATATGTAATATAGAATATGGGTATGTGTAATATAGACTATGGGTTTATGTTATATAGAATATGGGTTTATGTTATATAGAATATGGGTATGTGTAATATAGAATATGGGTATGTGTAATTTAGACTATGGGTATGTGTAATATAGAATATGGGTATATGTAATATAGAATATGGCTATATGTAGTATAGAATATGGGTATATGTAATATAGAATGTGGGTATATGTTATATAGAATATGGGTGTATGTAATATAGAATATGGGTAGATGTAATTTAGACTATGGGTATGTGTAATATAGAATGGAGTATATGTGATATAGAATATGGGTATATGTGATATAGAATATGGGTATATGTAATAGAATATGGGTATATAAACATTAGAGCTCTCTAACTGCACTAACCAAGTACATCAGCATTTTCTAAATGAGGTCATATGTTCACCATCTGTCACGTGACTGCATCATGTTGGGTATAGGTCACTCAGGGACTCCACGTGTTTAGGTGGAGGATAAAGCTGTATAAAGAACCTTACAGACTTTAAAAGGCTGGTGACACATACGTCACTGTGGGTTCTTCTGGGTTAAGAATTGGGCTGATGGTCTAAGCAAAGTCACTGCTGGATAGCATCATCACCCACCAGCAGAGGTGTCTTAGACAACTGGATCGAGATGGCTCAAGCCTTAAAGCTCTTATCAGAACTTGCAGAATCAAATTCAAGCTTAATGGACCCCACAGAAAGCAGGTATTGATTTTTGGGTGGGCCAGCCACGAACTGGGCATGATGAGCTAATGACACACATGTCTCTTTGCTGCACCCTTGTGGCTCTACAGCAGAATTAGAAGTGACCACGGTATTTCCAGTGTGGCAGTAAAGTAAGCGTATCTAGATAGATAGATAGATAGATAGATAGATAGATAGATAGATACTTTATTGATCCCAGAGAGAAATTCAAGAAGCTAGGTTATTAGCTATCCTATGCTAAGCATGCTAACACTTAATAACTCAGTATCAGAATCAAGCTTTATTGACCAAGTATGTATGTTCATACATACAAGCAACACACACACACCACACCATAGATACTTGTAAATCTTACATTGTGTGATGTTGTACAGTGCTGTGAAAAAGTATTTGCCCCCTTCATGATTTCTCTTAAATATTTCAGATCATCAAACATATTTAAATATTAGTCAAAGACAACACAAGTAAACATAAATTGCAGTTTTTAAAAGGTTTTTATGACTAAGACAGAAAAAATATCCATACCTAGATGGCCCTGTGTGAAAAAGTGTTTGCCCCCAGGTAAAACAGGTATAACTCTACTGTGGTTTTTCACACCTGAGTTAAATTTTTCTAGCCACACCCAGGCCTGATTACTGCCACACCTGTTCTCAGTCAAGAAATGACTTAAATAGGACCTGCCTGACAAAGTGAAGTAGACCAACAGATACTCAAAAGTTAGACATCATGCCAAGATACAAAGAAATTCGGGAACAAATGAGAAAGAAAGTAATTGAGATCTATCAGTCTGGAAAAGGTTATAAAGCCTTTTCTGAAGTTTTGGGACTCCAGCGAACCACAGTGAGAGGCATTATCCACAAATGGCAAAAATGTGGAACAGTGGTGAACCGGTGTGGCCGGCCGACCAAAATAACCCCAAGAGTGCAGGGCCAACTCATCCCAGAGGTCACAAAAGACCCCACAACAACATCCAAAAAACTGCAGGCCTCTACTGCCTCAGTTAAGGTCAGGGCTCATGACTCCATTATAAGAAAGAGACTGGGCAACAATGGCCTGCATGGCAGAGTGCCCAGACGAAAACCACTGCTGAGCAAAAGGAACATTAAGGCTCGTGTCGATCTGGGTCTGTTTTACAGCTTCAGGACCTGGAAGACTTGCTGTGATTAATGAATTCCGCTGTCTACCAAATGATCCTGAAGGAGAATGTCCGGCCATCTGTTCGCGACCTCAAGCTGAAATGAACTTGGGTTTTGCAGCAGGACAATGATCCACCTCTGAATGGCTGAAGAAAAACAAAGTGAAGACTTTGGAGTGGCCTAGGCGAAATGCTGACCTGAATCCTATTGAGATGCTGTGGCATGACCTGAAAAAGGCGGTTCATGCTCGAAAACCCTCCAATGTGGCTGAATTACAAAATTTCTGCAAAGATGAGCGGGCCAAAGTTCCTCCATAGCGCTGCGGAAGACCAAGTTACTTGATTGCAATGGCTGCTGCTAAGGGTGGCCCAACCAGTTAGGGTTTAGGGGGCAAAGACTTTTTCACACATGGCCATGTAGGTTTTTTTTTTTCACTTAAAAATAAACATCTTCATTTAAAAACTGTAACAATAGTAATTGTTGTCACACGGATGCTTTTGAGGGAGACTCCGGATTTGTGGAACCGGGAGTGTAATGCACTGTAAAGACGAGCGTGCGGGAGTTAACTAATAAAGTGTTACCCAGTTGGGCCATTCTAAAGACATTCTGTAGTTGTCATCAGTATATTTGAGCAGAACATAACAAAAACTGCATTTTGTGTTTACTCGTGTTGTGTTTGACAAATATTTAAATTTGTTTAATGATCTGAATCATTTAAAAGACAAACATCCCAAAAAAATAAATGGGGAACACTTTTTCACACCACTGTATGTCTATGTTGAAGTGCTGAGTGCAGCAGTTAAGTACAGGTTAGACATTAAGAACAGAGCACTGAGTGTTATGTTGATACTATCAAGGGGGTTATTAATTATTAGCTATATGAAGTGTGTGAAACGATAATATATGGCAATGTATTGGAAAATATAGTGCAATATATTAAATAATATAATGTCATATATGGGAAACAAGTGCAAATATTTTTCATATATTTATATAGTGATAAATATATTACAATATATTGTATAATACATAAGGAATTGCTGCTTTTCATATATTGTATGTATGGTAGTATAATATATATTTACTTATATATTGTAATAAATTTAATTTTATATGTAATAGACATCATATGTATTTCTCCATATGTGTATATATATATATATATATATATATATATGATAATATATATAGTTTTATATATGTGAGAATATTTTCATACATACATGTGGCAATATATGTATATATTCTCACATATATAAAACTATATATATTATCACATATGTATATATATACATATATACACATATGGAGAAATACATATGATGTCTTTTACATATAAAATTAAATATATTACAATATATAAGTAAATATATCAAAAATAAGATCGCGGTAATGATATAGCTCACTATGACCTCACAACTCACTACTGAATTTGCTATTGGCTGTTTAGAGTTTTGTTGATTTCTTTTGATATGTTGATTTTTCATATTACCATATATTACCATTCATAAATAGTCATATACTGTAACTCAGCTTGTTTGAATGTAGTTATGGGAATTTACCCAGTGAAATATTAAAGAGGAGAACGAGCCCAAATCCAAATGCATTGTTCTCTGTGTACACCGGTGCCAACCATGTTTGGCTAAATGAGTTACACCTGGTTATTAAACTATTATATCTATAGTTACCAGCCGGGAATCTCTTCACTGTCTTTGCGCCAGGAATGCTAGGTACTAAATAGCTAAATGCTAAATTAGCCGACGATCGGTTAGCATACAGAATACATGTTACACCCAGGTTGTTTTCTCACGGCACGGCATGGTGCTGTTGCCTCACACCAAGAAGGGTCTGGGTTCAATTCCCTGGCTGGGTAGCATGGGTCCTTCCTCCATGTCCTTCCACAGGCCAGGCCAGCTGGAAATGTTAAATCGCTCCCAGGTGTGAAGGTTTCTGTGTGTCTGCCCTGTTATGGACTGTCCAGCCAAAGTGCATTAGGAGGGGCTCCCGCACCCACGGCAACCCAGTAGGATAATCAGCCTGGAGGTGAGTTAGTGTTTTCTCCTGGATTTAATTCCAAAAGCAAACAGTCGATTGGTGAATGTATTAGTACAGGTTCATTCTAGTGCTTTGAACTGCTTGTCATGGCATAAACTGTAATAAACTGTATTCGCTTTAATAGACACAGGAAATGCCAGGAAAATGAATCGGTCCGGTCCTGGACTTCCTGGCAGAGAGGACCCTATCCGTTTAAATCAGAAGCATTGCCTTCAGTGTCACCCACTGTTGCCCAGTGGGCCAAGGCTCCCCACTTGTATGTATGTTTCAATACTGTACATTTAAATAGAACATAGGATAAACTTTTAATATCCCATATGGGGAAATTTGCGTTGATAGAGTACAGAGTAAATAGCAGATTTACAGAATACAAAATAAGAAATTACAGAAAAAAATAAATCTCTATGGTTAGGTTAAAAATACAATAAGATATAACAAGAAACTATACAAATGTACATTGTAATTGCACAGATAAATATTGTACGGCTATTTTAAAGATATCTCACAGCTATGTTTACTAGCTACACAGATACTGATAATCTGGCAGTCACCTAAATACTGAGGGTATAGACAGTCAGAGTGCCTGAATTACAGCGATGCTGGCGGTCTGTACAAGATGTAAACAGGTGATGTATAGGTGCAGCAACAATGTTGGTCAATACACCAAGTCTATGATTTATATGTATGAAAATGCTTGGTCCAGCTGACATGCTATATAACTCAGCCCCTAATTTACTTTTAATACAAAAAGTTTTTGAGTAATTAAACTGAACATGAATGAAAATGCACTATATATTTATGTGACCTATACGAAATATTTGTTTTCTATACTGGAAGAAATTTTACACATTAAATTCCATGTTGTTTTTTCTAGCACAGGCAGTTGCTATATCAGATCAGATATGAAAACCGCTTAATTACTTTATGAATAAATAGTACTTCTACATAACATATCATCACTGTCCAGAGAAAAACAAGAAACCCACGAAAAATAAAAATCCAAAAAACAATTAGTGCTGCCAATGTGTTATCTTTTGGCATTTGAGACCAAATATATCATCACTGCATATAAAAGTAAGAATCAGAAAACATGTTTTTTTTTTTTTTTTTGTGGGTTTTTGGTGGGGGGGGCTGCAATGATATAATACCATTCTCAATAAATAGTAATAACTAATATGCTAATACCTTTCCATCAACTCTCATGCCATTTCTGTTGAATACCTTATAAAGGAAAATATAAAACATGGCATGTAACTGACTGTACTGTGTTTAAACAACTGTCCAGGGGTGCTGGGATATTCTCCAGCATCCCCCATGATCCAGGAGAATCGGCGCCTTTAACAATGAGTGCATAAGTGAATGTTTGAAGGGCCTTTGCTTTCAGCAGTTGAACAGCAGGGGGCGATATTTTGTAAAGAATGAAAAAGCTGGAAAAGTTATGTATGGTCTGCAATGCAGTGCTAAGCCTCAGTACAAGGCGATGCATGTACATCATGTAAATAGCCTGTATGACTCCACAGGTGAAATATTAATATGAGGTGTGTATAATGGGCTGTTATTTCTCTGTGGGTCTAGTGACATAGATTTAAGGTCTCATCAAATAAAGACTTTTCTTTGTTCAAACTCATTGTGATAGTTTCAGTCCAAGCGTAATGGTCCATTTAATAAAGTGTATTAAAGTCCATTTATTTACAGACTGCATTGTATTTGCTCATATTTACTAAAACCTTGAGCTACATGATGCTCATGCTGTATAAGCCAAACCTGTCAGCCTAATCAGTAATTTCATTTTCATATTCAGCTATAAAGGATAAACCTTACATACAGAACCGTAAAGCAATTGTGTGTGGCTTACACTTACTAAAGGTGCAATGGGACATATCCAAAGTGCATATAGTCACTGTCCAAAGAAAAACAGGTATCTCCAAAATGGCAACTTTACAGGAGAGGCCAAAAACCTCATTTAAGTTTAATAGAAGTCAATGGAACCAGATGTCTTTCCAAGCAGTTTTGGGCCATTTCTGTTGGTCCATTCATCATGAGATTCCCACTCAGTGTAAACAGCAGCTGATATGTTGAAATGATGCATAAAAGTAAAAATGGACAAATACGTTTTTCTCTGGACTGTGACGATATGTACATTTTTTCTTGTATCCTGAAAATATACAGATAATTGCATGAATGTTTTTGCTTCTGCAAAGTGCCAATAAATGCTAACATCACAACAAATGATACAAACTGTGGGATAAACTGTGAGGTATTTGGCTTTGTAAGCCTTGGCTTATTTCCAAGCCTTTGTTGGAAGTTATTTAGTTTCGCTGGGGTATTTTCATAAAGAATATTGGCAAGCAGAAAAGCTTTCATGAGTGTAAGGCTGCAGTCATGCTAGGAATTTGCAGTTGGTTTCACCTTGTGAAACAGCAATGCCTATGAGTGAACTGGAAGGCTCACGAAAATGTTCCTGCACCTTAGAGCAGTTAGCGATTCAGCAGACTCGCTAACCACCAAACATAAAAAACATAAACATGTATAAAATAAAGTAAAATAAATTTTAAGAAGTCTAGGAACATTTTACTAAACTGAAAGATAAAAGTAGCCACATAGAACATATGCAGTTCTGACTACTGTACATTACCTTCAGCTAGTTCTAGAACAGATATGGCCAGTATAGATCATATATGTTCAGTTGTCCGGATACTTTTGGCCATATAGTGTATGTATCCTAAACAGTGTCCTGGGTCATCGTGTAAAGCCCATTTTGAAATATGTCCCAACATTTTAAGTAGATACTTCTTCAGCCTGTACTTCATTTTTTCTCTATAATAACTTCTAATAAAATTTAATTTGTGATCTTGGGAAACATAACTGAGCAGTTTTTAAGAAGGGTAATACCGCTTACCTCACATTTAGACTCTGATATCTATGAGAAATGTGTTCAAGGACCAGGAATTTCTGGAACAAAGTGCTATGGACAGACAAGTCAAAGGCAGAGTGCCAAGCGTCTTGATTGGCGAGAACCAAAGACAGCATGTAATCAGAAGTACCTACCATTAAACATGGTGGTGGAAGTGTTATGGTTTGGCCTCCTGTCAAATGGTTGGAACTGATGAAGTGACCCTGCCAACAGGATAATGATCCCAAACACGCAAGGAAATCCACCAAGGAATGGACAAAACCAATTACCTAAGCTTGGGGTGTACCCCAATTGGAGTTTCCCTTATATACATTGACCGTTTATTATTGTTTATTTTAAATAAATGAGTTTAATTTAGGAATATTTTATGGGGTGTATTTACTTTTTCACATGACTGTGCTGCATCATCTGGGATGGGCAGATCAATACCTAAATATATATACTTCCTGGCATTGACTTTATAGAATCAATTTTGATACACAAATATCAATATAACATTTGTTTATTTATGCAGCAGGATGGATGGGGATGTCGTACACGATGGTGTAGTATAGCTACTACTTTTTTCTTCTGCTGCCGAAATGAATCCGGCAAATAAGAAGCCAACATAATGTGCAAAAGTGATGCACAAAAATGTGCATTTTTAATAGACTCACAAGCACAAATAAATACCCAGGTACACCTGTCTTACACAGCGAGGCTTCTTTAAAACACCCAAACAAATATTACATACACTTATTCTTTGCTTATTTTATATGCCACACATTTCTTTATTCATTTCACTCTTATTAGATATATAATGAACTTAAAACTGTAACCATTCAGATATTAATTTAAGTATGTTATTATAACGAAGCAAAATGATAAACTCAGATATTCATTTTCGACATTCAAGATTCATTTTAAACATTGTTGTAATTTTACCATTAGTCGTTAACAATCACAAACTTCAAAGTATCGGTATCGGGATATTGTCCTTGGTATCGCTTGGTATTGCCCATCCCCAACTGCAACCAAATCACAGTAGAGATAATATATGGATGATAACACACCACCTCCACTCTATCTATTCTCTCCTCCTATAAACCCCCTCAGAAATAGAATAAGAACAGTCGCCCACTTGAGCTCCCGTGTTAATGCTTTAACAGTAATTAAATTATGTTTCCATGACACTCGGCCCTGAGGGAGGAACCTTGTAACTATAATAAAGGCTTAGTCAGCCTGTGTGTTCATACAGTCCCAATGGAGAGCCATTTCTGAATTATTTGGGCAGCATTTCTGTTACATGCCATTATATTAATCTGTGTGAACAAATGAAATATTACAAATTAATATACTTTTTGATCTCTACAACATATCATATCAACATACACTGCTCAAAAAATAAAGGGAAATAAAGGGTTGGTGGATGGAGCGAGACAGATGTGCTCAATCGGATTCAGGTCTGGGGAACGGGCGGGCCAGTCCATAGCTTCAATGCCTTCATCTTGCAGGAGCTGCTGACACACTCCAGCCACATGAGATCTAGCATTGTCCTGCATCAGGAGGACCCCAGGGCCAACCGCACCAGCATATGGTCTCACAAGGGGTCTGAGGATCTCATCTCGTTACCTAATGGCAGTCAGGCTACCTCTGGCGAGCACATGGAGGGCTGTGCGGCCCTCCAAAGAAATGCCACCCCACACCATTACTGACCCACTGCCAAACCGGTCATGCTGAAGGATGTTGCAGGCAGCAGATCGCTCTCCACAGCGTCTCCAGACTCTGTCACGTCTGTCACATGTGCTTAGTGTGAACCTGCTTTCATCTGTGAAGAGCACAGGGCGCCAGTGGCGAATTTGCCAATCCTGGTGTTCTCTGGCAAATGCCAAGCGTGCTGCACGGTGTTGGGCTGTGAGCACAACCCCCATCTGTGACTGTCGGGCCCTCATACCATCCTCATGGAGTCGGTTTCTAACCGTTTGTGCAGACACATGCTGGAGGTCATTTTACAGGGCTCTGGCAGTGCTCCTCCTGTTTCTCCTTGCACAAAGGCGGAGGTAGTGGTCCTGCTGCTGGGTTGTTGTCCTCCTGCGGCCTCCTCTACGTCTCCTGGTGTACTGGCCTGTCTCCATGTAGCGCCTCCAGGCTCTGGACACTACACTGACAGACACAGCAAACCTTCTTGCCACAGCTCGCATTGATGTGCCATACTGGATGAGCTGCACTACCTGAGCAACTTGTGTGGGTTGTAGAGTCCGTCTCATGCTACCACGAGTGTGAAAGCACCACCAACATGGTACTGAGAAGTGGTCTGTGGTCCCCACCTGCAGAACCACTCCTTTAATTGAGTGTCTTGCTAATCGCCAAAAATTTCCCCCTGTTGTCTATTCCATTTGCACAACAGCATGTGGAATTGATTGTCAATCAGTGTTGCTTCCTAAGTGGACAGTTTGATTTCACAGAAGTTTGATTTACTTGGAGTTATACTGTGTTGTTTAAGTATTCCCTTTATTTTTTTTTGAGCAGTGTATATAAACAAATCACTGATAAAAATGTTGAAAAATGAATAAACAAGTAATATATGAAGACAAACCAACAGAGAGTGAAACAATCCTTAATAGATCCATATAAATTCTCCCAATTAGTGATCGTTAATAATATAGCTTCGCTAGCTTTGTTAAATATTCCATTCTAATTATTTTCTGAATACTAGAGAACCAGAATTTTATAACTAAAAGTTAAGGGATACATTTTTAACAATAAAATGACTTTCCAATCATATTGTGACAATGGAAGTACCGTAATAACGCCGAAGCTAAAGGCCAGAAAGTACAAGTAAACTGGTTCCTTGTTCATTTCTAGCAAAATATTTAAGATGATAACCTAGCTAGGTTAGCCTGCTAGCCAGCTAATTACCTGTTTGATGTTGTAGTATAGTAGTGACAGTGCTAAAGAGGATAGTTAGCTGAGTGAGCTAACAAACCCTAAGCAGGGTATCCATAGTTTCAAACGAAACTTGGTTAATAGTTCCCCCAACTACTTATAAGACAAAGCTGTCATAAGAGCATTCGTGTGGAGCTTTAAAAACGTCCGCCTCTTGTGTGAGACCCCAGATGATGTCTGGGGGTCCTATGGCTGTATCTGCAAGAGATGGGCCTTTAGCTCAAGGTCTGCAACGACCCTATTGGTGGTGGTGGGGGTAGGATAACAGTGTATAATAGTGTATAATCTGTCTTTCCCTCTCTGGGTCCAGGACGCTTGCTATAGCACTATATAACTTTGGAGAAGTGGCGACAGGACGTCTCATGAGACCTACATGATACTTTAGGTCACCATGAAGAAGCTAGCTTGGTATTCCCAGTATGGAAAGAACAGCTGTAGTAAAATTATAATTTTACTACAATAATTTTAAAGAATAATTCTCTCTAATGAAGCGAACTCATGCAGGACTGCAAACGTTCTGTACGGCCCTGACGTTATTTACATTTAGCAGACGCTCTTATCCAGAGCGGCCTACAACCGTGCTCAGTGTTCTGTTGGATAATGTTTCCCAGCTAGTATGAGAAAGTTAGAGTCTATAACACTGCCATGAGCTCAGACACTGCCAGTACAGTGGCCAAAACAAGGGCCAGTGCTAATACCTAGAGAGAAGAATACACAGTGTGATAAGGCATGATCCCGGGAGGGATCATCTAAATGATGATCTCTATGGACAATCCTTTAGCATATTTATACTTGCTCATATAAACTATATTCTATATCTGTAGTGTATATATACTGTATACATAAAATATATATATGCCAATATATGTATATACATTCAATGCCCTGTATATACCCTGCATCTCTCATTTACCTCAGTCGTACCACAGTACTATATGGAAATGTGTACATCTGTATATCGTTGCTGTCCAACGAAAAACATGTATCTCCATTTTTGTTGATTTGTACTTTTAAGCCTCATTTGATCACATGAGCTACTCTTTACACTGTGTGGAAATTTCATCAATAATGGACCAACAGAAATGGCCCAAAACAGTTTGGAAAGACGTCTGGTTCCATTGACTTCCATTCAAATTAAATGAGGTTTTGGGCCTCTCCTGTAAAGTTGTCATTTTGGAGATACCTGTTTTTCTTTGGACAGCGACGATATATCATAGTTTCTTTTAATAACTTTATATTACTCTTATACAAAAACTGTATATCAGGATAAACAGAGATTTTGTGTTTAGTATTGTATATATTTATTTTGTATTTAAGTGCTGTAAGGGACTATGCACCTAAGTTTTTCACTCACCTTCACACCTGTGAATATGTGATGTGACAATAAAAGTGATTTGATTTGATTTGATTTGATTTGATTTGACAGCATGCCGTGATTGGGAGCGCCCTGTATGGGTACGGTCGGGAGTGAGGTCATGAGGTCTGGAAGAAATTCGGTCAATATGAGAGTTCTTTCCCACTTCACCTTTACTGACCCACCAATGAATACAGCTATTTACATATTTACACATGCACACACATTCGAAGATGAAATTGTAAGGTTCCGGGCTGTACCGCCGGCAGCCAGCAGAGGGTGGCAGCGGCGGCGCCGTTCTGGGGGAACTACAGCCCGGAACTCCAAACCCCAGAATGCCCCGGGCTGATCAAGCCAACGAGTGGCACCTGAGGCAGCAGCCATATAACATACACCTGCAAGCAAAGAGAAAAGAGAAAAGAGAAAGAGAAAGCGAAAAGAGAAAGCTAAGCAAAAGAAAAGAGGAAAAGAAAACAGAAAGCTAAGGAAAAGAAAAGAAAAGGAAAAGAGAAAGCAACAAGTGTTTAAAATAATTAACTACAAAGAGTAGAGAGTGTGGGTCACTCTCCACGCAAAGTCCCCTTTCTGTTAAACCCTCTTCTGTTTGTTTCTGATTTTTATCAACTTCTCCTTTTGTTTGAGAACGCCGTCCTGGCGTCTCCTTTGTTTGTTTTTTCCCGCCATTTCTCCCTCTCCCTCACAAAACCCCTCCTGACTTACCTCACGTGTACTACCGCATAGCGCAGTGGTAGCACGTGGGGTTCTCACTCCAAAGGGCGGGGCTTTAATCCCCGCCTAAACCAAAATTCAAAAACACGTTCCTGAAAACACTTCACAGTTTCACGTGCACCTACATCCAGGAAGTCCGTTTGCTTGCGATTTAACATTTACATCGCCGCAAATGGATTCCTGCCCTGCGCTTGGGTCCACACCCCCAACCGCGCCATGACAGAAATGAATTGAAAATGGAACTCTCTACTAGCCAGAGATATAAGATCAAATGACTGAAGTCATATGGACCCTAGTCCTGTTCGCATTGAGCCCTTGCTGTACTGAAAGATCCTCCTGTACACCACATATAAGTGGATTGCCCCGCTCCTGGGCTAAACCGTTAGTGGCCTGAGGTAATACTGGAGTTCTCAGCATTGGTTTGGCCCTTTTCTACACGCTCTGTTTTTACCTCCACTTCTGCAGAGGTTGGACTAAGCCAGGGAAGTAAAATTAAGGTGAACCTTTTGATTCTCTTTTGACCCTTTATCTACAAGGCTGATCAGTTCACAGGTACGTATATACAATCACTAGTTCTTCTGTGATGTGTAAGGGGCCTTACATCATCACACTGAGACATATATAAAGGATAAGTGCACTACTTAGCAACCCCAACCGAGGACTCATATCTAGAGAGAAGACAGGTTATGGTATAAGTGCCCATAGAAAATATTTCAGTATACACATCTATTAATGCTCACTCACTTAAGTGCTTCATAAAGAGACAAGTCTTCAGTCTGCACTTGAAGGCCGCAAGAGACAGCCATTGGGAGTGCATTCCACCATCAGGGAGCCAGGACAGAGAGGAGACTGGATGCTTGTCCTCCATGCATCTTCAGGGATGACAGGTCGAGTCGAGCTGTACTTGAAACTCGAAGGGCTTGAGGTACAGATCGACTCTTATCCATTGCCATAAGGTAGGGAGGTGCTGGTCCATCCTTGACTTTTTGTAGGCTGTGGAGTGAACTTGGGAAGATTGAAGATGAGTCAAGCTGCTGCATTCTGGACCCATTGTAGAGGCCTGATGACCTGTAAAGGAACACCAGCCAGGAGTGAGCTGAAGTAGCCTAGACTTGAAATGACCAGAGACTGTACAAGCAGCTGGGTGGCCTCCTGAGAGACAACAGGTCGAATCCTCTGGATGTTGTAGAGGAGGAATCTGGATGACCGAGCTGAGAACGATAACTGGCCATCCAGAATCACACCAATGCTTATTGCATCTTCAGTCGGGGTGATCAAGGAGTTCCCGAATGAGATCATGGTGAGAACCTGTAGTGTCTGGGATAAACGACAGGTCAGTCTTGCTGGGGTTAGGCTTAAGGTGGTGAGCTGTCATCCATGAGATGTCAGTCAGGCATGCTGAGATGTGAATGCATACCTGTTCTAATACGGACGTTATCTGTATGTAGGCTGTAACCTTATCCGGGCCAGCCATGCCTCACAGAGTTTTGTAGTTTGCCTGGATGCCAATAGCCATCGGATCTCAATCCTGTTTCAGGCTAGCATGCAAAGGTATGAATTCCTCTCACTCCAGTAAAGTTTGTTCAGATAAGCTCTGAAAGCTTGCAGTCCGTCAAAGCTCTCTCAGCTAGCTTGTAATGTACATTACACTGTCAGGGTACAATGTGCAATGTACATTTTTAAGGGGTCAGCTTATGCTGCCGGCAGCCAGCAGGGGGCGATGCCAGCGAGGCACTGATATTCCAGGTAGCTCAAAATCCCAGCGTTCTCAGGGGTAAGCAGTGCCAAACAGGCTCACCTGGAGAAAGCAGGATTTAAAGGTGTGGCAAGCAACACTGCTTTGTCACACCTTTGATTTAGGTTGACTGGTAAGGTACTGGCGTTGACTGACTGACTGACTGATTGACTGACTACAAAAAAAAACAACACCCCACATACCAACCAACCAACCAACCACCCACCACCACCTCCAACAAAAACAATAACAACCACACCACCACAACGACACCACCACACACAAACACACACCAAAAATCCACCACACAAAACAAAAAGAAGACAACAGGAAAGGAAAAGAAAAGGGAGTGGAAAGAGAAGTGCTGAAGGACAAACTCTAGAAACAAGCCTAGGCCAGAGATAAATAAAGGGAACCCCTTAAGTGGTTCCTTGGTTCCTCTTCCAGGTGGTTTTCGGTTTTTGTTGGGTTTAAGCTATCCTTAGTTTGAGACACGCCATATTAGCATCTCCTTTGTTTGGTATCCCCCCCGCCACTCATCAGTGTTAAGGTGCTGGGTTGGGAAAAGAAGGTTGCAGATTCTAAACCAGCCAGATATGATATTCTCTCACCTGTGCACAAAACACCCTGGGGCCCACAACGGTCTACACCACACACTACCACAAATCAAACAGTTTCATTTCTCTGGTTTTACTTCAGACCCTAACCGGTCTTCCTCTCTGTGCTTGGATCCACCCCCTGACTGTCCTGGGACAACAGTATGGGCAATATACACTGTGTCATGTCCTCAGCAGTATGTAAATCATATCCGCAGAATCATATCTGGGTAAAATCCAGTCAAATTGCTCTCAACATGTTTCTGTTACTTCTGATTTCTGATGTTTCTGATTATTCCACTCGTCAACGAATGCACAAATATAGCTGGGACTCAAAGCACTACAAGATTCTGAATCCACCAATTCACATAATGCTGCTGTAAAGTTACTAAAGTAATTAATAAAGTCCTAGTAAGCAAGCTTAGAAATGCAAAATCAGAAAATAAGCTCACCAGACAAAACAATTTCCCACCTCTGCTGTTTAAGGTGGTAGGAACTTCAGGCTCCTGCAGATGGTGTTGCAAAAGGATGATCTGACTATAATTACCTGCGGGATGAGAGCGACCGGATTCAGAGACTGAGAAGAAGTGCTACAGTGCAGTAAATGTCTCTGGATGACATCTGGATTGGCAAAGCTGATGTTAAGGACTGGCTGAAAGGAGTAATAAAGGTTACCGTAACGATAAATAATACATTTACACTGATATGGTCAATATTTATTGAGCTACACATACCGTAGCATCTCTCAGTATGGCGTAGGGCGGCCATGTTTGCTAACCCAACATGCCAGACTCGGCATGGAGTTGTGGGAGGTTTCTAATGGTGCTCCAAGTGAAATCATCCCCATGCAGTTTGAATATCCTCGCACAGTTCCTGCAGATGGTGCGGTAGGGGTGGAGGTGGAGAGACACCAGGCCTTCTGTACGTGTGACAACAAATCGTTCATCTTGGTGCTGACCACGGTGCCTCCACCCATGGATTCATTGGCCGTCTCCACTTTTTTTTAATAACTGCCGTGGTCAAAGGGCTAAAGCATGTCTTTGTATTGCACTCCATAATATACAGTATATGTGTATGAGTGTCTGTGTATGGTGGTGCTTGTGGGGGTATTGCCCTCTACGGCTATGTTTCACTAATACCCGGTGACTAATATTTGGTCTAAGGGGCTTATGCTTATGTCATATGAGATATTGATTCTTGTGTTCGAGAGTTCTGCGTAACACTTCAGTGGCTTGCAGCACTAGTCTAGAGGCCATTAGGGATAAAGAGAAATCCACAATGGATTATTCAGAAACAAACAGAAGCAGCTCGCCCTCAGATATAACTATGACTCATGGAGGCATCACTGCTCACTGGATGTCTGTAGTCGTGGCTGTTGGGTCAGTCGGGTAACAGTCCCGAATAGAGGCCTTGGTCCTTGCCTTCCTCACATGCTTAGCCATAGAGTATGAAACTAACCCTAACCCTAGCCAATCCATTCGCTCTGTGACTCACAATGTCAAAGCACCACACAACAGGTTGCATTGCGCGGTTGATTCCTTTCTGGGTGCCAGCTACAGCTGCCTCCTCCTAATTATTGGGCAGCGCCCCTGTTCCCCCTAACTCGATGTGTCTCCCTTGCTTCTCATAAATTGAGTTTCTTCTCAAACAGTAATATAGGACAAAACGATTGGAACACAAAGACGTATAAACTCCAACCTTTAACAAGTCAAGTGAATGTTTAAGGGGGAAATACATTCCCTGACTACGAGAATAATTTCCTTCTTCATAAAATCCTACCTGTTCCACAATTATTGGCACCCCACTAACACTTCTTAGGAAAGTAATTATGGTAATAAAAAGTATTGTCTCTGCCCACTTCTACAGTAGTTTACGGAAGTTGATCAGTAGTATGTAGGACCTAACTTTAATTAGTAATTCACAACTTCCGGTTTCCCTGGGGTATATAATTTACTGACGTGACACAGCGGGCATTCCTCTTTCAACATGGGAAAGACAAAGGAACATACCATTCTAAGTACCAGCAGATGTGTCGGTTGACCTTCACGACAGTCGGCAATGGCTACAAGAAAATAGCCGCGCGCGCCTACACCTGTGTCCATATCACTACTGCCCCAGAGTAGAATTATTAAGAAGTTTAAACCAACGGGGGAACCAGTGTAAACAAGACCTGGAACGAGGACGCAGAGTTCGCCTAACTTTGCCACCATACGCACAGTAACAGAAACTAAAAAGTTACTCCAAAGCCTCACTGTTACAGAATTTGGCAACAAATGGTTTAGCCTTCTGGGTCACCAAAGCTCTCCAAAAAAGCATTCAGGCGCAGGACGCACATCTACATGCCCCAAACAAGCTGTTTTGTGAGGCATGCACAAAAAACCTTTTCTACACTCACAATCTTCATGGCTACGGCAACGTTTGGAGTTTGCTAAGCGGTACTGGGACTTCACTGGGGACCGTGTGCTTTGTGTCAGATGAAACAAAGATGAAGCCACTTTCTACGGCATACAAGCCTCGCTCTACAGTGGGTTTCTCTGGCGTAACATTCAAGAGCTGAGGTATGCAGAAAAAGCACCCTGCAAGCCCCCACCTGTGGAAACTACGGTTGGAGGATCAGTGATGCTGTGGCCTGTTCTCTTTTCCAAAGAGCCCTGCGGAACCTTGTTAGGGTGCATGGCATCATGAACTTTGCTTTGAAATACCAGGACATTTTAAAACAAAATCTGGTGGCTTCTGCCCTACGAAAGCTGAAGATGCGGTCATGCACTGGGTCTTTCAGCAAGATAATCGCGATGACCTAAACATAGGCCCACAGAAAGCGGTCCATTCCACACACAGAACCCTTTTCTCGTCAAGCTCCTCCCATGGCCATTCTCAGTCCCCAGACCTCAACCCCATTGAAAAACCTGTGGGGTGAGCTCAAAAGAGGAGAGTGCAGAGGAGATGACCCAGGTCGCTGGATGATTTAGAGAGAATGTGCAAAGAGGAATGGTCAAAGGATCCCTCTTTCTGTATTCTCCCATCTTGTGAAAACATTATAGGAGAAGATTAGGTGCTGGTTTTGTTGGCAAAAGGGGGGGTTGTACAAAGCATTAACATCAGGGGTGCTAATAATTGTGGCACACATGATTTGATGTTAAACAATTATTTCTTAATGTGGGATTTTTTTCCTACTGAATAAATTCACTTGAGTTAAAGGTTGGATTTTACGCTTTTTTTCCATCGTGGTCCTATATTATTTTTTAAAAAAAACTCAATTTATGAGAAGCTAAAGAACACATCTCAACCAGGGGTGCCAATAATTATGGAGGGCACTGTATTTGTGCAACCATTGTTTTGATGATGGGTGTATATGCAAATATGTATATTGTACAGCATAACTGATTTGAGTTTAGACATGCATACATGCAGTAATAAAGGTGATTGGTTCAGAAATCAAAGCACAGCTTGTACATCAGCTGGTACACTGAGACTGGATCAAGTGATCACTGTAGAATGATCCATCATGCCTGGACTGTGATCACCATAGTTTGCAGACGCTTCCTAATCAGCTGTCAGTAGTTTCAGCACTGAAACCAAAGGCTTCTACAAGGTTAAAGGTTAAGAGGGTGTTACATTTAGGGAAGAATTAAGTGGGAGCTGACAGTCTGATACAGATGTACAGTTTGCACCCATCGTTTGAGTTCAGTCAGCCTCTGCAGGGCCAGGTGCACTGAACTCGGCCTGGCTGCAGCCAGTGGTACTGGTAAAGGCCTGTACTGGGTAATGAGGTTTCACGTTGGTGCCTCATGTCTGGTCTCTGATGATCATAATTTGCAGACACTTCCTAATCAGCTCTCGGTGGTTTCAGCAGTTCACAGTAACCAGTGTGTTCTATGAGGTTAAAACGCCATTTATTTAACCCAGGAATGAAGTGAGAGCTGAGGGACTGAGAAATTAACATTATGGCGCTGCCTCCCTCCAAAAAAACTCACGTATCTGTTTCCATTGATTTTTACTTTCCCATGCCTCATTTGAACACGTCAGCTGGTGTTTACACTGCCTGAAAATTTCATGATGAATGGACCAACGGAAATGGCTCAAAAGTGCTTGGCAAAAAGTCTGGTTCCATTGATTTACATTAAAATTAAATTAGGTTTTTAACTTCTTCTGTAAAGCTGCCATTTTGGAAATACTTGGCCAATTAAATCACGTTTATTGTTGCGTCACATGACCCGATAGTGTATAGAAGGTGAGTGAAAATCAGCATACACACAATATTCACACAATATACACACAATACTGAACATCACAATAGCTTTGCTTTGATTATCCAAATATACAGTTTTGTATAACGGCTCAAGTAATTAATAGAAGTGTGTATATATACTGTCTATGAGCCTTTGCTCTCTTTTCACATTTTAAAGCTGTTGGTCTATTTTAACTCACGTCAACATCAAACTGTGGGAAGTTAAAAAGCTCATTTTTATAATGACCATAAAAAACTTTTTTTAAACACTTTTTTTTTAATGCTTTATCTAACTCACTCAGTCACTCAGTCACTCACTCACTCACTCAGTCAGTCACTCACTCACTCAGTTACTCAGTCACTCACTCACTCACTCACTCAGTCAGTCACTCACTCACTCAGTTACTCAGTCACTCACTCAGTCACTCACTCAGTCAGTTACTCAGTCACTCACTCAGTCAGTCACTCACTCAGTCACTCACTCAGTCACTCACTCACTCAGTCACTCACTCACTCAGTCACTCACTCAGTCACTCACTCAGTCACTCACTCACTCAGTCACTCACTCACTCAGTCACTCACTCACTCAGTCACTCACTCAGTCACTCACTCAGTCAGTTACTCAGTCACTCACTCAGTCAGTCACTCACTCAGTCAGTTACTCAGTCACTCACTCAGTCAGTCACTCACTCAGTCAGTTACTCAGTCACTCACTCAGTCAGTCACTCACTCAGTCAGTTACTCAGTCACTCACTCAGTCACTCACTCAGTCACTCACTCACTCAGTCACTCACTCAGTCACTCACTCACTCAGTCACTCACTCAGTCACTCACTCACTCAGTCAGTCAGTCACTCACTCACTCACTCACTCAGTCACTCACTCTCTCAGTCAGTCACTCAATCAGTCACTCACTCACTCACTCACTCAGTCACTCACTCACTCAGTCAGTCAGTCACTCACTCACTCAGTCACTCACTCAGTCACTCATTTAATCACTCAATCACTCAGTCACTCACTTACTCAGTCACTCACTCAGTCACTCACTCACTCACTCACTCACTCACTCAGTCAGTCAGTCAGTCACTCACTCACTCACTCACTCACTCACTCACTCACTCAGTCAGTCAGTCACTCACTCACTCAGTCACTCACTCACTCAGTCAGTCAGTCAGTCACTCAGTCACTCACTCAGTCAGTCACTCACTCAGTCAGTCACTTACTCACTCATTCACTCACTTACTCACTCACTTACTCACTCAGTCACTCACTCACTCACTCACTTACTCACTCAGTCACTCACTCACTCACTCACTCACTCAGTCACTCACTCATCCTCTAAACCCTGGAAATGCCTCCAGTCCATCACAGGGCAGACACACAGACATACACCTTCATTCACACCTACAAGTCATTTTAGCACCACCTCCAGTTAATCTGACTGCATGTCTTTGGACTACGTGAGGGAGGACCAGAGGACTCTGGCCTGTTTTGCTGTTTTGCTGTGAGCGATGTCCTTATTAATTTTGCAAGGGACATTTTTATAACCCCATTCAAATAGCTTCTTCTGAGAAGATGCTGCTAACCGGCTCCTAAAAAGTCAAAACACAAGACACACACGGGTCTTTCATATCGAAGCTAAGGTTTCATACGATGGTCTGTCCAATAAGAATTTAGCCTGTCTGTGTCAGAAGACAGCGAATGTGAACGCTGCTCAGTTTTGGGGAGCTTTAGGAAAAGCAACTCCAAATGGTATTTCCAGTCAGGCGTCTTGCACTCTGATCTCCTGAAAGGTAGTGGCACCTTCTGTAAGTTGAACTGTGGCCTTTCTACTTGGACACCATTCCACCATCCACTTTACCAGACACGTTTCTCCAGTGGAGCAGAAGACATGCGAGTAATAGATCTCTGTAGTGTGGGTGAAGCTTGCCTGCAGAACTCACAGGCATAAAAATAGATTTTTAATAACTGCCATGGTTAAAGGGCTAAAGCATGTCTTTGTATTGGACTCCATAATACATAATATATATATATATATATATATATATATATGTGTGTGTGTGTGTGTGTGTGTGTGTGTGTGTGTGTGTGTGTGTGTGTGAGTGTCTGTGTATGGTGGTGCTTGTGGGGGTATTGCGCTCTATTGGGTACGTTTCACCCACAGGTGACTAATATTTGGTCTAAGGGGCTTATGCTTATGTCACACTCACCCCTCTGCAACTCTATATTTTTAGAGATATTGATTGTTGTGTTTGAGAGTTCTGCATAACACTTCAGTGGCTTGCAGCACTAGTCTAGAGGCCATTAGGGATAAAGAGAAATCCACAATGGATTATTCAGAAACAAACAGAAGCAGCTCGCCCTCAGATATAACTATGAGCTGACATTTGCGAAAGTGCTGGAGACGGAGAGTTCACATTAATTAGGTCCGTATAGCTGATTTGAAAATGTGCTCTCCTGTCAGTTCCTGCTTGAACCTCGCACAGCACATTATAAGGCTTGGCCTTTCAATGAATAGCCGTCCTTTCTCATTTAAAAGGGTCTGGGTTATTCTGCTGGTGAAATTAGGCCTGTAAACACGGGGGTCGGAGTCTTTAGCCATGCTGCCGGCAGTTAGGAGAAAACAAGAACAGAATATTATCTTGGGCTGTGACTGACGTCATGAATAAATGTGTTTATGAAATCTGGTGATCTCCTAATGAGACCCAGTCCAAGCCTAAGGCAGGGTTTTAAATGATTGTGTGGGTAGATCTGGTCATAGGGTCCAAAGGTCAGTGGAAAGTTTTCGAGACAGGGCGCAGTTAGCATAAAGCAATGGACACAGCGGGAAAGATTTGTTGGCTTGTATGTTGTTGCCAGTGCTAACAACGTTGGGCTGTGCAGGTCCCGCATGGTGTATTTTTGTTTTATATGGATTGTTAGTTATTGTTCAGTCAAGTAGTATGGAAAGTACATAAGATGTATATACATGGAAGAACATAACCTCTATCTCCAAAATAGCAACTTTACAGGAGAGGCCAAAACCCAAATTAATTCTAATGTAAGTCAATGGAACCAGAGTTTCTCCAAGCGACCTTTGGGACTTTTCTGTTGGTCCATTCATCATGAAATTCACACACAGTGTAAACAGCAGCTCAGGTGGTCAAATGATGCATAAAAGTAAGAATCGTCAAAAATGTAGATTTTCATTGGACAGCGATGATATGCTCACGCACTTTCTGCAGATTGTGTAGTAGGGGTTGGGGTGGAGTGACACCAGGCCTTCTGGACGTGTGACAACAAACGTTTATCTTGGCGGTAACCACAGTGCCTCCATACTTGGATTGGTGGGGTCGTTCCTGGGAATGTCCCGCTGCTGTACCTGTCGAGGATCTTGTTAAAAATGTGGGAGCTGAAGTGTGCCCTCTATTGGCCAGCTTGTTTCACAGATCTTCCATTCCACCGTAAATAGTCCTGTAGATACTTTCTGCTGGCTGAACAAGCTGAAGACAGTTCCTAGGGACATGTATTCCACCATTTGCTGTTGCTTTGTTGTCGTTGTTGCTGCTGGGCTGGAGCATGCGCTATTATATCAGCACTGTCTGATTTAATTTTAATGCAAGTCAATGGAACCAGACGTCTTTCCAAGCAGTTTTGGGTCATTTCTGTTGGTCCGTTCATCATGAAAGTTACTCACAGTGTAAACAGCAGCTGCTGTGTTCAAATGATGCATAAAAGTAAAAATCAACAAAAATGGAGCTGCATGTTTTTCATTGGACAGTTACAATGGTCAGTTTGGTGCATGGTTTTGGGTGGAGTCAGGACTGTTATGTAACAGCGTAGGGTTTTAGAATGGGATTCTTTTACCGTCAGCTGGTACTTGGAGGAGGAGCAACAGTGTTTGAGGTTTATGGTATGTGAGTTCTTGGTACTTGTTTTCCATTCACCTTTAAAATCTGTCCTAGGTTTGACCACCACTGCTGTAGTGGATTTCAGGAAAGTATAAAGATCCAAAAGAAGACTTAATTGTATTGTGTCACTCTTCCGGTGTCTTCTTCCAACTACAATCCCCACAATCCCCTTCCTCATGACATCACCATCACGTGTTGTTCCTGGTCATCTTCCCCAGACTAGTAATCAGCAACACCTGTTTGTATCTCAGTCCTTTGTTTCACTCGGCACATTGTGAGGCATTGTCACTCCGTAGCGTACTGAGAGGTCTCGCTCGGCTTCCTCTGGTTGCTTTATGGTTATCGATCTCCTTTCTCCTTTGGTGTTGTCTCTGATTTCTCTATTTAACAAAGTTGCTTGTTTATCTATTTCGTTCTCTTGATTTTGCTGTCGAGTCTAAGCGCCTGTTCTCTCAATAAATCTCGCTTTACTTTTATTTCTGCTTGTGTTGGGTTATATCTGTCCATCGTTCCATATTGACCCTTCCACACACAAATGGGCAGCAGACTTTTGATGTCCTGTGTCAAAGAAGACACCAAGGGAAAAACGTTAGGTCTTGATTTAGATTTGAATCCCTTGTTAATCCCACAGTGGGGAAATTTAGGAAACCCATCCATGAAGTGAAACACCCACAAACACACTCACTAGTGAACACACACACTAGGGGGCAGTGAGCACCCTTACCCCGAGCGGTGGGCAGCCCTATCCACGGCGCCCGGGGAGCAGTTGGGGGTTAGGTGCCTTGCTCAAGGGCACCGCAGTCGCTACTGTCCGTTCAGGGAATCGAACCGGTGACCCTCGTCTCAAGGCTGGTTCCCTAACTTCCAGCCCACGACTGTAAAGGCCTTTCAAAATTGATATGTGATCCAGGAACTTCCCGGCACTAACAGTGTCCTGAGATCCTCTTGGAAGTTACATTAACTGTCATAGACACACTTTTAGAAGAGTTTGTCTTGAAGGCAGATAGTTCAGCTCAACACTTACCTGTTATCTCAGTACTTACATTCTTCTGTTCACTGATTTGTTCTTCTCTATTTGGGCATAAAACAATCAGTTCCTGCTATATACAGCTTGTCACATGTCTAGTGCTAGTGGTTTGATGGCAACAGACACTTTGAGACAGAGGGAAACAAGCCATGCAAGATTTGTACATCTGTGCTCAAGAGTGGAATCGATGGACGAGCTTCTTAAACTAAGCTGAACGGTTGCTTCACATATAGTTAGGGGAAAAGAGATGAAGAGGAACGGTGATTCCTGAAATACAGAGTGAGCTTCAGATACCGCAGGGCACCTTCAGAGGTACAGTCTATGCCTCGGAGGGATGGATCTGTTTTGGCTGCACGCAGCCAACCAAGAAATACAGGGTACACTGGGTTAAAGTATACCTCCAGGCCTGATTCATAAAGCAGGCTGTAAGGAGCAGGTGCATGTTTGTAATGCAGGGCCTCTACAAGCGGGATCATTTCATTAACTTCCTTGATACATTTTTTATCATAAGCATAGCAGGTCATGTCCTGGTGAGATAAAGCGGCAGGTAATGCACTGGAGGGCCCTGTTTACCCCAGCTGTACTGGTGCATTAGCCCATATGGATTTCTTTAGAAATAAGGCTATCCAAACTTACTAGCTCATCTGCAGGCTGCTCCATACACCTCTGCAGGCCGTAACCGGAGTTTGGTCTTCCACAAGCATGTTATATATCATTACATATCATCACATCATGGAAAACCAAATTTCCCTTGCTCTTTGACATACCCTTTAATGCCCAATGTATTCATGCCCCCATCCAATCTCTGAATTCAGGTGCTCCAGTCACTTCCATAGCCACAGGTGTATAAAACCCAGCACCTATCAGTGAATTCCAGCATGGTGCCGTGATAGGATGGCAACAGTCCAGTCGTGAAATTTCCTCTCTACTAAAAATTCCACAGTCAACTGTCAGTGGGATTATAACAGCGACTGGGAACGACGGGAACACTAAGTGGTAGGCCATGTGAAATGACAGAGTGGGGTTGGCGGATGCTGAGGCGCATAGTGCACAGAGGTCACTAACTTTCTCCAGAGCCAGTCGCTACATAACTCCAAACTTGATGTGGCCTTCCGATTAGCTCAGGAACAGTGCGTAGAGGGCTTCATGGAATGGGTTTCCATGGTTGAGCAGCTGCATCCAAGCCTTACACAGCCAAGCGCAATGCAGAGCGTGGAATGCAGTGCTGGAAAGTGGCACCACTGGACTCTAGAGAAGAGTTTGAGTCTGGGTTTGGCGGTGGCCATGAGAACGGTACTTGTCTGACTGCATCGTGCCAAGTGTAAGAGCGAGGGGGGATGATGGTGTGGGTTTGTTGTTCAGGAGTGGGGCTCAACTGCTTGGTTCCAGTGAAAGGAAGTCTTAATGCCTCAGCAGGCCAAGAGATTCCATGCTACCAACTTTGTGGGAATGTCACGTCTGGTCCAGCCCCTGTTTTTCTCCGGTTGTCTGTTTGTCTTCTCACTTCTATGTGCCTTTTGTTGGCTACTTCTGTCTCGGCCCCTTGTCAGTCCCCTCACCTGTCCCTAGTTTGTAGCTCCGCCCCTTCCCCGGTGTTCCTTGTTGGTCTTTGTTCTCTTATACTCCCTGTAGTCTCCACGTGACAGGGAACAGTGTGGGGATGGTGCCTTCCTGTTCCAACATGACTGCACACCAGTGCACAAAGCAAGGTCCATAAAGATGTGGAGTCCTCAACCCTATAGAACACATTTGGGATGAAGTAGAGTGGAGACTGAGAGCCAGGCCTTCTCATCCAACATCAGTTTCTGACCGCACAAATATGCTTCTGGACGAATGGTCAAATATTCCCATTAACACATTCCTAAACCTTGTGGAAAGCCTTTCCTGAAGAGTTGAAGCTGTTATAGCTGTATAGGGTGGGCTGGCATCATATTAAACTCGATTAAGAATGGGAAGTCGCTCTGTCATTATATAAACATTGCTTCAACATTAACAATTCTTCCCATACAATCCATATATGGAAATTATGCTGCCTGTTTGGAATTCATTGTTTCTGTCATGCCACAGCAACCAGCTCATTTCCATATGCCTATTTATTCCGCCTACAGCAATTTAGCGCCATCCGCTTATTCTGATGTCCTGAGGAATGGTTTAAGTTGGAGTGCTTTTCTGAAGAAGGCGCAACACAGAACAGCCACTCGTAACACGGTGCAGCTCCGTCTCTACACAGTAACAGAACAGCCTATTTAATACCTCTGTGTCGAATCAACACGTAGTCCACGCCATAGCCTGCGCATGTGTCTTCATCACAGTTGCACCACCAAAACTCTAGTTGGTGATGGAGTTTCTACGTCACTGTGTTGACTTTCTTGGTGCTCTACAAATGATTGTTGCTGAAGCTGAGTGATTTATGTTGGTTTTGGAATCAGATGTTTGTGTTGTCTGTGGTTCATTAAACTGGATTCACAAATGGCGGCAAAGGCAGAAAGGCAAATGTGGATCGAGGGCCGATCACAACTGTTGGGGTCTGCGTCATCATGATATGTAGTTATATTTCTGGGGAGGTGCACATCAGGCTATGGAGTAGGGGGCAACAACCTATGCCCCCATGCTAACCTATGCCCCCTATTTGACCCAGAAGCATAAATTGGCCGTAAGGGGTAAGAAGGGGTTTGAAAATGGCCATGTCAAATGAACTGTGGTGGTCATTTATAGGTGAGGCCAGTCATTCTCGGAGTATAGAGTTAAAGCCATTTTCTTCCATTTGTGTTATGCACACACAGAAATCTATCTTCTGCATTTAACCCACCCGTGCCCGGAGCAGTGGGCCTTTGGGAGGGGCGCAGTCAATAGCCAGGCATGTTTTCTTGAAGAAAGGCAACTTTTAAAAATGAGTTCGTTAAGACTCGGTTCTCTCAAGTGGCATGTCTGTTTGCATTGCAAACGAATAGCTGCACACAGAAGGAGGTGTGGAACTGCAGTGCTGTTGGAAAGGAAGATAAAGGTTACCAGGAACAATAACTGATAATACATTTAGACTGATATGGGGAATATTTATTGAGCTACACATACAGAAGTCTGTCTCTCAGTATGGTGTTGGGCCACCATGTTCGGAGTGGTTGGTGTGGCTCAGTGCATAACTACACTACCCTGTAGGAGCTGCTATCCCATGTGGAAGGCTTGGGTTCTATTCCCAGATAACCATGCTGTGCTACATCTATAAGAATCCTTGGGCTAGGCTCCTAACACTGCGTTGGTCAACCTGTAATATGAAAACCTTGTAAGTGGCTCTGGATAAGAGTATCAGGTAAACGTTTGCAGACGCAACATGTCAAATGTCTCGGCATGGAGTTGTAGAGGTTCCTAATGGTGTCCTGTGATAATCCATACCATGCATCTTAAATATTCTCACATGGTTCCTGCAGATTTTGCGGTGGAGTGATACCAGGCCTTCTGGATGTATGACACCTGACAACAAACAATGCAGTTCGGTGCTGACCACGGTGCCTCCACACACGGATTGGTTGGTCGTCTCCACCAAGACAAAAGCAAGACTTGTCACTGAAGATGAGCTGCTGCCATTCTGAGTCACTTCATGACTATCTGGCACGACACCATTGCAGTTATTGGCGGTGTTGACGTGGTGCAGCTGTCTGCCAATGGTGCTGGCACTAGCAGGATGGAGGCCATCACTGATTTCGGTTAATTCCCCTATGGTGCAGTAATTTGTACAGCTCTTCTTTTAATGTGTTGTTAATTTTGGGGGGGGGGGTGTAGCAAATTCTTTCCTCCCTTTTTCCACTGTGGTAGGGATGGGCTGATCGATGCCTGAATATGGGTACTTCCGATGGTGGAATCAACTCTGGTGCAAAAATAAATAGAATTTATTGAAAATATATATATACATATCATGTTTATTTCATGCTGCCGTAAATGATGTATGTAAATTAGGAACTACTTTCATTCTACCTTCTTGCTCTGTTCCCAAATAAAGCTGGTGAATAAAATAAAAAAAAATCAAAAGTGACTCTAAAATGGACATTTTTAATTGGTAAACTTGCCTGAACTAATGATTAACACATAGAGCATCTTGTAAATAACATGGTACACATGACCTACACTCCCAAAAAATGCTTTGCAGAGAATTAGGTATACAGATCACTGGCCAACGAAAAACATGTATCACCATGTTGGCCATCGTTACACAAGACCAGGGTTGAATCCAAAAGCAGGTTTTTAATAACGAACAGATCAGGGCAAACAAAGCAGACAAGGGGCATACACAAAACCCAGAAAGTCCAAAAATACAGAGAACGCTTCGAATTGAAAGGAACAAGACATCGAGTCCATGTCAACAACCATACAGGAAACAGGTGAACAACTAAAGCTCAGGAAAGAGCGACCTCCTATGATGGGGAGGTGAATCACCAGGGCAATTGGTAACAGCCATTTTTATTTTTATGCACTATTTGCTCACTTAAGCTTCTAATTTCATGATGAAAGGACCAACAGAAATGACCCAAATCACTTTAATTACATATATAACGATATAATAACTTTAAAAATATATTTAGGTAGTAATTAAACTGAACACTAGTGCACTATTGCTAGTGCACTGCTTTGCTGCATTGCCACTGCATTGCTAGTGCACTATTGATGGCACATAGCAACACACAATGTGAATATTATTGAACACTGATTTGAATTTTGTTAGAAAAGGAAGAGGGAACTCATTTTACAGATTTCTGAAAGTTTATTTATTATTATTATTTCCAGATATTGTGTCCTAACTGTATTCATGTGAGGATTCACTCCTCAAATCACTCCCTTAAATATCGGTATCGGGATAGTAGCTTTGATATTACTTGATAACAGCTCAAAAGGAATATCAGTGGTATCGCCCATCCCTAGCAAGTGGCATGAGCTCCAACGCCAAAACCAGAATCCCTACATTATAGCTAATGAAGCTGTTCCAGCTGAGCAGCAGAGCATGAAGTGATGTGACGCATTGTAGGTAATGAGCTTGTTCTATTCTATTAATGGCCATCATCTTTTCTCTTCCGTGAACTGGAGACTGCTGCATCGAAGCGACAGCTATTTTTGTATGTATGCACATATTTCAGAAGTTATTATCAAGCATCAACTCACACAGGGCACCTCATTTGTATTTTCATGGAGCCCTAGACAGGCTCGTAGAGGCTGCCTGCCTCTGCCTAGTGCAAAGGCCGCCCCTGTCTACAGTCATAGTGTTGGGGTATCTCAAGTATGCAAACCTGTCCCGGGACTTTACAGCAGAATGTCCTACCAGTAATGACCATTGCTAGTGCACTGTTGATGGTACATGGCACGCATTCTTCCCCAAACCATCAAACCCAAGTAAACTGGTGTTTCATTTTTGGCTTGATTGGTGCCATAGAAACTTTTTGAATGGACCGTTTATATATGAATGCCTTTAAAACTACAAGCAAATATTATTGAGGTGGTAATTTGCCTGTGCTAATGCTTGTGAAGAACTGTGTATTACAAATAAAGGGGTGACGTTATACAGCAGAGCTGAAACGAGCTATGAATGCTTCTTCAATAGGGAATGTTGAACATGCTAGCGGTAACTTAAGATCTTTTATAAAGCAGGTAAAGAGACTGGCTCGGGGAAGTCGGAAGTTGATGACCAATTATAAAGTGTGGGCTCTGTCTATATCAGATAACGATGTGGACTTGCCAAACAAATGAATACCGCACAACTTTGATTGTGTCTAGCTTTCATCACTGTTTGTCATTACTGTAGACAAGATGAGATTAGATCTATTGTGACCAGAAACACAATGCCCTTTTGATGTGGTAAGGCAAGGTCTACCCCATCACCAATGAAGCCATCCCGTGTACCATAAAATGTGTGGATGTGTTTACCCGTGTCTGCGTGTGAGGGGAGAATTGTTAAAAGGAGGACAGCAGGGAGACCGACGCACCTTATCCGTATCGGGAGGATCCACTGGTGGGGAGAAAGGCAGGAGGTCTATTCCACATCTAATATCCTGTAGGATAGCAGAGACAATAATGCAGTGTTGATATGTTAATGGGCCCAGACTATGTAAATACCGGTAACTGTTTGACCTAGGTGGTTTGTATAGCTTTGTTTGTGTTTAGCTGTGTTATTTAAGATGGAACTACACCGTTGTAACCCCATGGTGGGAAATGGCATCTCCGGAGGCGGGGCTTTTGATTTAAAACCTGGGGGATTCCCAAGAGTGGGGCTTCTTCCCCTGATGACGCCATTTGTCACAAACACTAGCTGCCGGTAGGGTTTCAAGTGTACGGAAGTTGTAAAAGGGAGCTGGTACACAGCCCCATAGCTACTCCTCTTTGTATGACTAAGCCTGTATTGTAAATACTTTATTTTCCGTTTGTACATTAATCAATTCTGTTTTTCCCACATCGTGTAAATAAATCACTTGTCTGTACGCTCTACTTATAGTTCAGTTCATCTTATTGGTCAACCCATCCTCACAGGCCTATCCACGGCGCCCGGGGAGCAGTTGGGGGTTAGGTGTCTTGCTCAAGGGCACCTCAGTTGTTACTATCAGTTCAGGGAATCAAACCGGCAACCCTCCGATCACAAGGCTGGTCCCCTGACCTCCAGCCCACAACTAATTTGTTGCTCTAGTGTGTTGTTAAATATTATTTTTCTCTATTTTGTATCTTCCCTGTTTTGTGTTAACCTCATTTGCACTGTATGTCTCTCTTGGTTGGTATGTGTTGGCTGTGGAAAGCAGCCCTGACCTATGGTTAGCCTATTTTACCATATCTGGTTATCTATATCTTCCTAATCTAGCAATGCCATTTGTTGGGATATCTCGGCGACATCCTGGCTCCTAGATGGGGGAGACTGTAAACTGCTGCACCTCTATTTTAATTACAAAGATAGAAGCTCTGGGTCATTTAGACAACAAGTAGAGGTGGTGTTCTTGGTTAACTAAAGAAATCCATGGTATTAAAACTTGGTTAGACTTGCTTGGAACGAAGACTCACGTATTAAACTTGTTTCTCCTTGACAAAGTCTTCAGTCCTGTTTTTCAAGAAACCAACCAGCAGAAGTCAACAGTATTACAACACTGTGCTTGGCAAATGGCCTCAGTGGTAACAGACATATCTAACATCTCTCTGAACCAGAGTGTTGTGCCACAATGTCTTAAAGAGACAACTGTCTGAGTCAACTTTTATTGGCATGGTATGAAAGCACTCATTCAAGCTCTTTCTCCGATTCTGAGACATTTTGGTCTGCCTAACTATTATGTATGTGTTCTATTCATTAGATTCCAGCTTAGAATTTCATACAGTGAATATCAGCAAGCTCTTTCAAAAGTTGATAAATGCCATCTATTAGTTCAGGGTGGAAGTACGGATATCCAGGCCCATGATAAGCTGTTCTGAGTCAGACTGATACCAATAAAGATAAAGAGTTAGGCTGCTGCCTTCTTAAGTTGACTTAGGTTAGATCTGTTTTCCACATTCTAATCTAATAGACCCGGAAACCTACGCCCTACTGTGTTAAACCGCTGTGCCTGGCAACCAGCCACAATGGTAACAGATATATCTAAAATCCAGTGTGTTGTGCCATAATGTCTGAGAGAATCGGTTGTCTCTAAACAGTACATAAAGTCGTTAAAGTCACACCACCATATAATTTTAGAGGTTCTACTTCGATTACCATGCACTTAAGCACATTATCTCTACCCATCAGAACCCCAATCACATACAGCCACAGTATTGGATTCATATCGTCGCTGTCCAAAGAAAAACATGTATCTCCATTTTGACTTTTATGCCTCATTTGATCACATGAGCTACTCTTTACATTGTGTGGAAATTTCATGAAGAACGAACCAACAGAACTGGCCCAACAACAGCTTGGAAAGATGTCTGGTTCCATTGACTTCCATTCAAATTAAATGAGGTTTTTGGCCTCTGCTGTAAAGTTGCCATTTTGGGAGATGCCTGTTTTTCTTTGGACAGCGACGATATCAAATATCAAGAGGTTGGCAATGCCATTAATCAAGCTCTTTCTCAGATTCTGACTAACACCTGTATGTGATCTATTCATAGGTTTCAGCTCAGAAGCTCTTTCAAAAGTTAATGATTTAAACAATAATCTAGCTTAACCTGGATCTTAATTTTATAGAGCACATTGAGTATCATACCATCCATCTCCAGCTCCAGCACATGTGTCCTGTAGCTTCAAATGGGATTTGAGTAGGAATTGTGGACCCTTCTAAGATGCCTTGCTTGCACAGCCCTTTTCAGGTCATACCACAGCATTTTCATAGTGTTACGATCAAGACTCTGTCTCTCAAATCTTTTTCAACCATTATTAGTTGATGTACTTGTGTGCTTTAGGTGATTGCCTTGTTGCATCACACATCGTCTCTTCATGTTTTGGTCCTGGACTGCTGTCCTTACGTTCTCCAATAAAATGTTTTTGATACACCGTTGAATTTTTGGATCCTTGAATGTACACAAGGCATGCCGGCCCTATGGCAGCAAAGCATTACCAAATTATGATGCTGCCAGGCAGTATTTTTTAACTGTTATTTAATAGGTAAAAGCACCTGTGAACACCCCCCACTTCCATCCAATAATTTCATCCCCTTTGTTACCTGGAACACCCTTTGCCAATTAATTCTTGGAGAGATCATTAGCTTGGAGGCTCGGTTACTGTTCCTAGCCTGTTCAAAATGTGAGATATGCAGGAGACACCACCATAACAGGCCTTATTACAGACCATAATGAGAACAGTTGTTAGCAGGAGGTGAATCAATCAGTGACATGGTGTACTAACAATCAACTCCAGCTTGAGATGGATATGGGAATTGATTGAGCACATTGAGTGACATCCACATCTCCAGCTAACGTTTCCTGTAGTCAGATCTGCACAACACTGAGCATGAATTGTGGAGCATTCTAGGAAGCCTTGCTTGCACAGCCCTCCTCAGGTCATACCACAGCATCTTCATAGGGTTACGGTCAGGTGCTCTATCTCATTACCTTTACGGCATTTAGCTGACGCTCTTATCCAGAGCGACTTACAAGGTTAATCATATTACAGGTAGGTCAATGTAGTGTTAGGAGTCTTGCCCACAGACTCTTATTAGTGTAGCACAGCATAGTCACCTAGACCAGGATTTGAACCCCAGTCTCCCATTTGTAGAGATGGCACTCTGGGTAGTAGTGTTACCCGCTGAGCTACACTAACCAACACCTTGTTGCATATGTCATCATGAACAGATGTCCTTGCATTCTCCAGTAAAATTATTTGATACACCTTTGAATTCTTGGATCCTATAACGACCACAAGGCATGCAAAAGCAGCTCCAATTATGAAGCTGCCTCCACCATGCTTCACGGTTAGGATTAGGTTTAGGTGCTGGTACAACTTAATGCATCAAAACAATGCAGATCATTGTGGAGAAAGAATCAGCATGCCTTGTGAGTTTTGATCTACTAGTTGAATTCTGTTTGTCTATTACTGTGTGCAGTTGTCAGTAACAACGAATCACGCGCGACGCCACCAGAGCCAAGACACTGAAGTGGTTTATTCAACAAAGCTGACACCTTACACAACAACACAGCACGGTTCAACAATGTCAGGGGAGAATACCGGGTCGAGAGAGGCAGAGAGACAAGCATGGGAACCAAAGAAACAGTAAATCAGGCAACCTAAACAAGAGGGGAGACCAGAGCCGCAGTCAGAGAATCAGTAATGAATCAGCGAGGGCAAAGGTAGCAACAGGGAAGAGGCAAAAGAGAGAAGTTGAAAACAAAAGGAGGTATAAACCGAATAGACAGATGAAGGCAATAGAAAACGCTCAGAGATGCAGCGAAAGGTTGGCAAGTCTTTGCGAAGAGTGGATGTAACGGCATGGTTTATAAAGGCATGTGGGTGTGACATTATCGGGCGATGCACTCTGGGAACTGGAGTACGGATGAGCAGTGGGTGTAGGCAGACTCGCAGACGTGACAGTAGTGTTATGCCATCTGTTACAATTTGAGAACCCCAGTCACATACAGTCACAGTATTGGATTCACATCAGTTTATGTTATCAAGTCAACAGGATTGCCATTAATCAAGCTCTTGAAGTGTCTGGGACTCACGTCCAAATATAAATGATTTTATACTTTTTTAAAATCAACTCTTTATCGGATTTTGAGACGTTTACGTGTGTGTGTGTGTGTATATATATATATATATATATATATATATATATATATATATATATATATATATATATATATATATATATATATAGAGGGGTTGGACAAAGAAAATGAAAAAACACCTGGTTTTAGACCACAATCATTTATTAGTATGGTGTAGGGCCTCCTTTTTGTGGCCAATACAGCGTCAGTTGGTCTTGGGAATGACATATACTGCGGCCTGCACAGTGTCAGAGCGGAGTTTAAGCCATTCTCTTGCAGGATAGTGGCCAGGTCACTACGTGATGCTGGTGGAGGGTTCGTCCTTCTTGGTGGTATGGCTGACATTAACCCTGGATACCGTGGCTCTTGATTAATCACAAAAAAGACTTGCTGTCTGGTCACAGATGCGCCAGCAAGACGTGCACCAGCAATTTGTCCTCTTTTGAACTCTGGTATGTCACCCATAATGCTGTGTGCATTGCAGTATTTTGAGCAGAACTGTGCTCTTACCTGCTAACTGAACCTTCACACTCTGCTCTTACTGGTGCAATGTGCAATTAATGGAGATTGGCCACCAGGCTGGTCCAATTTAGCCATGAGACCTCCCACACTAAAATGACAGGTGTTTCAGTTTCATTGTCCAACCCCTGTATATATATATATATTCCAGCTCAGAATTTCATACAGTGAATATCGGCAAGCTCTTTCAAAACTTTGTGTTTAAACAATAACCTAGCTAAACTAAACGGGAAGAATCAGAATGCAGTGCGGGTTTTGATCTACTAGTTAAAGTCTGTTTGTCTATGGTCATGTGCCATCTGTGGCATTTAGCTGAAGCTCTTACAAGGTTAACCATACTACAGGTAGGCCAATGTACTGTTAGGAGTCTTGCCCAAGGACTCTTATTGGTATAGCACAGCATAGTAACCCAGACCAGCATTCGAACCCCAGTCTCCCACATGTGATGGTGGCTCCTTGGTGGGTAGTGGTGTTATCCGCTGAGCTACACCAACCACATATTGGAGGTCAGTGTGGAAATACAGATATCTAGGTCTATAATAAACTGCAGTGTATTCTCAGTCAGACTGATACCAATAAGGAATACCAATAAGTAGGACAAATTCCCCTTATCCAGTGTACCTTCTGTTCCAACCACTTCCTTCCAGGAGGCCCCTGGAACCAGGACAACCTGTTTCAAGGCCAGCCATTTTCTTATTGCGATGAACTTTACTGAGGACTGTATTTCATCATCATCACCACCTCTAGGTTTTCCAGTCATTGTAAGAATGCACAGATGAAGTCAGGGTGTCTTTGTGTTGTGCATTGTAGGTTTATGAGGGGGCAGCATGGTGGCACAGTGGGTAGCTCTTTCACTTTACAGCAAGAAGCCTGGATTTGATTCCCAGCTAGGGCCACCAGGGTCCTGAGTTTGCATGTTCAGTGTCTGTGTGGGCTTCTTCCTACAGTTCAAAGACATGCGGTCAGACGAATTGGAAATGCTAAATTGCCCCCCTTGATATTGTATCTATGTGTCTGCCATGCCATGGACTGGCAGCCTGTCCAGGGTGTTTCCTGCCCTCTGCTCAGAAGGCTCTGGGTTAGGCTTCAGCCAATAAGCGCCTCAGAAGATGAATGTGTGTATGTGTGTTGTGCTACTGTAAATTGAATTACGTCTTGATGCACCAGCTACATTTACCATGCCATGTTGTGTGGCAATGAAGTCAATCATATGTTTTATGACATCACACAGTGTAATGAGTGAACGGAAGGTGTAATAATAGCATAGTGGAACTGTAATTAAGTACACATACACCAGCGTTCAGTGGGCAGAAGGCAGGAAACAACCTGGACAGGTTGCCAGTTCATTGTGTGGCCTGACACACACAGACTAACACCCACCCAGGGAGCAATTTAGCATCTCCAACTGGCCTGGCTGCATGTCCTAGGACCTAGAAAATATAGGACATGTTGATACGGGCCCTTTTAACCATCCGGTATTTACCGCTGTTCTGATTTCTATGTTTTGTTCTTCAGTTACATAATGCTACTGAACAACACTGATCTACGGAACCGCCCACTCCTGCCGTAGTGCAACACCGGTAAGTGGTGCGCAGTGCACACCCAGAATCTGGATAACATTCAAACTGAAAATCAATAAACAGACTAGAATTTATTATTACGGACTCCAATTATGATTACATGGCCAGCCCGCACGAGCTCCGCTCCGCCAGTGTCATATTTCAGGAATTAGATTTATTTATGTGTTCCCCCCTCGAGGTAATCTCTCCAACACTGTCAAAGTCTGCTGCCTGGATTCCTGAGTGCTTTAAAATGCTCTCAGAAACGACCGTTTTCTCTCTCTCTTCCTCATGCAGTGCCAGGCAGTGTAGTTAATTGCAAAGGGAGTTAATGGACGTGCTGCAAAGCCCCCTGTATAAGCTGTTTAAATGTCAGCCTGGAATAGGCTGAGTCTACTTGGTGCTAATGGCATTCCACTTTGCAGTTTTACTTAAAGGGCATTGCTTAACGTTTCTGCATAATGAAGTGGTTTAGATGTACACAGAGTCTTTCAGAGGGGTTTAGGGTAAAGTGCTATGCTCTGAAGTAATCTTCAGCTACCTCAGTTCGGGGGGAACCAAAAAAAAATTGGTGTGTAAGGTGCCTTGAACCCCAGTCCAGACCAAAGGACCGAGATCTGATTCGACCAAAGGAGGTGGTCTAGGTCTGGATCCAGGTGAACCATGGTTTGGTGTCTGCTGCTGTGTGAAAACACTTTTTGGATGGTATAGATAGATAGATAGATAGATAGATAGATAGATAGATAAATAGATAGATAGATGTATATTGATTTATGGGGAAACTGCTGGTAGAGTGGTGCATTCACTGGTTTATAGCTGTACTGGTTTGGTAGAAACTAGGTTACTACCCATCATTATGGTTTACTTGCATATTACTGCAGCAAGGTCATGCACCATGCCATCGGGCCCAAGTTAACCAAACCAGGAAGCATATTGAAAAGTTTCGGCGAATGCTGAGGCCTGCATATTCCCACTATTATGCTTCATATGAACTCTGATAATTCATGTCACCTTGCATGAACACGCTGGCCAGTATTCAACCTCAGTCAGAAGATAGCCCCTCACAATTTATACAGGTGTGGGCATTCCAAAGCCGCACTCAGAGGAAACCCCACTTCATCAATTTACACTCTGCTATCCCATGATAGAGTTCAGTTACTGAACTGGAGAGTTCGTTTAGAAGTGGAATCACCGTGGGCTCAGAATGGAAACAAGCAAGGCACCGCTACAGCTGTGGAGCTCAGGTGTTCTGCAGCACACAGGGTCCCTTGCTGCCGCCAGGGAAGCAATTATGGAGACACGTTCCAGAAGAGAACTACAGAGAATCACTGGCTGAATCAAACATCGTTACAGAGAACACTCTGAGGAGCAAGATACTTATGTAAGAGAGAAAGCTGATCCCATGGTGGATGATGGAAACAGTGGATTTTAGTATTACCTTGCTTAAGACTCATTTGAATAAAGACTCCTTATAAATCACAACATTAAAAAAAAAAAAAAAGTATCTTTAATTATGTAATCTTACAAAGCGTGTGCAGGCTGTGGTACATGTTTTTATTTGACTTTTGGGATAATATTTGTGATCAAATTTACACTGTAGGGACTTCTGGTATGACTCAGGAGGTGTAGGATGTGCATGGGAGTCACTCTGTGTCTCCCAACAAAGAACTAGGCGCGACGCTAGCAGAGCTAAAAGACAAGTGGGCTTTATTGTACAAACCAAATGCTTTACACAACAGCAAAGACTGAGTCAGCAATTCTGTCATGAGTAGAGAAGACAAGCGAGAGTCGAAATCCAGCAGGCAGGCAAGAAGGCAGACTGAACCAGAGGGGAAAGCCAAGCGAAGTCAACGGGACCAAACAGGGCCAAAACCAGAGAAGCTAACGACAGGCAAACTACAGAGAAGGGAATAGATGAAAGGAGAGGGCGAAAGGTAAACGAGGTCGAAGCCAGAAATCAGAGATGGAGTAAGGAGAACGCTCAGAGATGCACACAAGAGTTTGGCAATACTTCACAAAAACTGTGTGTGCGTGTGTGTGTATGTGTAAGTGTGTGTGTGTGTATGTGTAAGTGTGTGTGTGTGTGTGTGTTTGTGTATAAGTGTGTGTGTGTGTGTGCGTGTGTGCGTTTGTGTGTGTGTGTGCATTTGTGTGTAAGTGTGTGTGCGTGTATGTGTAAGTGTGTATGTATGTGTAAGTGTGTATGTGTAAGTGTGTGTTTGTATGTGTAAGTGTGTGTGTGTGTGTGTGTAAGTTGTGTGTGTGTTGTGTTAGTGCGTGTGTGTGTGTGTGTGTGTGTGTGTGTGTTTGTGTTTGTGCGTGTGTGAGTGTGTGTGTGTGTGTATGTGTAAGTGTGTGTGTGTGTTTGTATGTGTAAGTGTGTGTGTGTGTGTGTGTGTGTAAGTATGTGTGTGTTTGTGTAAGTGCGTGTGTGTGTGTGTAAGTGTATGTGTAAGTGCGTGTGTGTATGTGTAAGTGTGTGTGTGTAAGTGTATGTGTTTGTGTAAGTGCGTGTGTGTATGTGTAAGTGTGTGTGTGTAAGTGTGTGTGTTTGTGTAAGTGTGTGTGTGTATGTGTAAGTATGTGTGTGTGCGTTTGTGTGTAAGTGTGCGTGCGTGTGCGTGCGTGTGTGTGGGCGTGTCACTGGAGGTGATTGGTAGACTGCGAGCATGTGGGTGTGACATCATCGGGCTCCATCTTCTTCCGTGCCAAAATACAGCCTGGGAAATGGCTGGACTGTCTGATTTAGACGAGGCTGCTAATCTAGACGAAGCTAGCTCAAAATGCTCCCAACCTGTGGGGGCTAGCAGCGCCTCTCCTGATGAAAACAACCAGTCGTGAAGAGATTTCCTGGCTCGTATTGGAATTAATCGTAAAAGTTACGCTCTTCTCATGAAACTCTCAGAGCCACTACTTCCTCACTGAGCTCCACAAATCGAGAAGCCGCAGTAGCTGAGGCTGACCAGCAGATAACAGTCTGCAATTCTGTACTATCTGACAACAAGCAACTCAAAGGAAACATGGATGCTCTAGAGCAGACGTACTCAACTGGCGGATCTCGGTCCGGGGGCGGACCCAAATGCAATGTCGTCCGGACCGAGAACAAATCAGTATTTAATAAAGATTATTATTATTATTATTATTATTATTATTATTATTATTATTATTATTATTATAGGCTATTCATTATAGGGCCTACTTTCAAAGTGTTTCAGGCGTAGCCTAATTATTGTCACATGATATTTCTAGTAGGCCTATTTGCTTCATCACTATGGCAACTGAGCGAAGCAACGAGCATGAGGCGGGTGCACGTATCAGTCAGTGATTTGGCCTAGTTTCAGTTTTCAGCAAACGGAATTAAATATGGCTTGCTCTAAGATGGAGAAGAAACGAAAGGTGGATTCGGAAAACCGAGAGTTTAAGGCGGAGTGGACAGAGAAATATGCTTTTGTCCTGCCTGCCGGGAGTCTGAAACCGATGTGTCTGATCTGCAATGAGACGGTAGCCATAATCAAAAGTTCAAACGTGAAGCGACATTATGAAACAAAGCATGGGCACTTCGAAAAAAACTACCCCCAAACGAGCGAGGTGAGAACCACAAAAAATAAAAACCAAATGCTTGAATCATATGAAGCGTCACGAACTGTGATAGTCAGGTCAGCAACACAGCAAGAGCGCACGACTGAAGCGTCACTACGAGTGGCATGGGTCTTGGGCAAGCATAAAAAACCATTCACGGACGCCGAAGTTGTGAAGGAATGCATGAATGAGATAGCGATAGCTCTGTATGACGGAACCCAATTTAAAGATGACATAACTACAAAAATAATCCAAATGTCCCTCTCTGATTCCACTGCAGCGAGACGAACCGAAATGCTCGCAGATGATTTATTGCACCAAATGAAAACTGCGGTGAAAAATGCTAATTGCATTTCATTGTCTTTGGACGAATCCACTGACAACACTGATCAAGCCCAATTAATGGTGTTCGTCAGATTTTTTGACCCAGAAAAGGGTGAATTGTTCGAAGATGTCCTGGGTCTCAAAACCCTTCTTGGCCATTACAAGAGGCAGTGAATTTATGATGCAGTGATGCAGATGTTGCAAGGACCAAGGCATAGACCTGAAGCATGTTGTTGTCAAATTGCTACTGATGGAGCCCCAAGTATGATTGGGAGAGAGAGAGGACTAGTCTCCCTCTTAAAGGCACATCACCCTGACCTCATAGCATACCACTGTGTCATTCATCAGATGGTTTTGTGTGCCAGCTTGGGGAAGGAGTTTTCAGAAATCATGACAACAGGTGAAGCTCATCAACTTTTTGAGGGCGTCCTCTGCTTTGCAGCATCGTCTGCTTCGCTCATTCCTCACAGATGTGGATGCAGATTTTTGATGATTTACTTCTCCACAATAATGTCAGGTGGCTTAGTAAGGGGAAGGTGTTGGAGCGTTTTTTGGGCACTGCGGAAAGAGTTAGAAACATTTCTACTGAATCAGACCAGTCCCAAAGCAAAAACCATATGTGGAATTTCTCCAAAAACAATGAAAAAATGGAAATTGCTGCATTTTTGACAGACATCACTTCCCACCTCAATGATTTTTGAATTTGAAGCTCCAGGGCAAAAATAACACAGTGTGTGACCTCATGTCAGCTATCCGTGCTTTTCAAAGGAAGCTGGGAATCTACAAAAGTGACCTACAGGAGGGAAGCCTACTTCACTTCCCAAATCTGAAAAGCCAAGCTGCAGAGCCAAAACACTACAATTATGTGGAATTTGGTGGATTGCAAATTTTAAAAACCCGGTTTGGAGATTTCCCCCTGGGAAAACAGGTCTTGCTGTGTGTTGAAAATCCATTCCTGGTGAAAAATGTGACAAGAATTCTCAACTGAAGCCCTGAAGGTCTGCCCATGGCTAGTGCTGTTTTCTCTACAAACAGAGCTAATTGAGCTTCAAGAAAAACCTTGCCCTGCAGGAAACTCTCTGCGACCCTGCCCACCTTCTGACAAAGATGGCCCCTGCAGGTGTCTTGCAGAAAATGGCCCTCCAGATTCTTACTATGTTTCCTTCCACTTACTCCTGCGAGTCAGCCTTCTTCAACAATGACAATGGTGAAGAACAAACACAGGGCAAAAAAACACACCAATGAACATTTGCACCAGTGCCTACGCCTGGCTCTCACACCCCCCTTTTGTGCCAAAGTTTAAAAGAACTGGTGGGCACAGAAGAAGTGCAAACTTTTTCCCACTAACTTGGACAGAACCTGTTGTACAATATTCAAATGGTTCCCTTCTGGATGTATCATCTTTTTTTCCGTTTGGAGTTCAAATTTTGGGGGGGGAGGGGGGGGAGATGCGGACGGCTTCGTACCCTGGAAAACTTTGAAACTTGGTGAGTGGACCTTGTCAATTTTGGAGTTTAGTACCCCCCTGCTCTAGAGAAACCGCCCTCGGAGGAACAAAACCTACATGTCACATGGAATTCCTGCGGAAGCTGGGAGGTCCCTCAATCTACCTCTTTCATGACCTCTGTTTTCATCAAGCACCCTGGAGCAATTCCCAGCGAAAGAGGAGATGCTCCAACTGGCATTAGACATGCTGCCATTACATGAATTCTAAGGAGGCACGTCTTTTCTGAGCTCTCTGCTGACCTCCAGACACTGAAAACCTATTTGAAGTGGACCTTTCTATCATGAAACACGGAATTTCCAGAGCCGTAAAATCAAGCTCGTCGCATCTCTCTTCTCCTTCCAGGGAACCATTCAGATATTTCGACCCTGCTGCTAAAAGCATCCTCGTGTCTTTCAGTGGACATCGTCTGAGGTTTCTAAACTGATGCTCAACTGACCACACTTACTGTAGAAGCTATGACTGTTTTGCCACTGTCCTTGCTAGCATTATGTCTCCCTGTCTTCATTTCCCACTTAAACGGAGTTGCGGTTTCCTCTTTGGCGAATCCGAAGGACACTGAACGATATTTCTCCTGTCTCATCTTGACACATTGCGGGACAGATATTCCCATTTTTACAACGAGACCTATTTTTGCCCTTCAGATCATAAGTAGGGTCAGAGAGGATGGGTGGTCCAGCTGTTTCACTCCAATTCCCAGAGTACGGTCCCAACCCATTTCTTATTTGTACAACACACACTCCCTCTTGAGTTTACAAGGGGTAGTGGTTGAAATCTGCCCCCTATGAATGGGACAACTCCTTCAAGAACCAAAATACACATCAAGTTTTTGTTTTTTTGATAGGTGTAAACAGAACGATGAAGCATGTGCACTCGCGATTGAACATCGCATCAACACAATCTAACTACCGTGACCGAATAAACAAAGAAGCAGAGCTTTTTAAACATCAGCTTCATGATTTGAATTACGCTGCTCCACCTTATACAGTGAAGCACCTTTAAGTGGCGCAGGTAATAGCACTAGGTTTTTTAGCAACTGAGGACATCATCTTACAATATGATGTTTATTAAGAGAGAACATATTTACATTTATGGGTCTCTTGGGTCACTTGAGCAGACCATCTTGCCAATGAATTCGAAGGGCATTTTTGGAATTTTTCTAATAAACACGCCCCATCGCCTACCATCTCGACAACAATTGGGACAACACTACTACCCCTAGACGTGAACGTGTCAAACTTAAGAAGTAGTAGGCCTAAGTGTTTAGGGCAAGGGGTGAAATGGGATTTGGGCCAAAATCTAGAGGTCATCTGTATATAGTGGAATTCAGTTCACCCCTTATTCAACTCAGGCAGACCGTACACAGACATGAGATATTGTGATTGTCTTAGATCGCCTACACTCTATCCCCAGTAGTCCCAGCTAATATGTATACACCCAACTGTAAGTTAATATATGTATACACCCAGTTGTGTATGAACCGTTCTTCTTAAAAAACGTATTTCCTAAATAGACTGTCGAGACAAATTCCTCAATCCTTATAACCTTGCTGGATGGTTAAACAGGCGCTGTTGTGGCAGTGTTTTAACCCAAATAATCCGACACCCATCTCACTTATACCCCTTAATCCTGGTCTAGGGGTCAGGGTATCAGAATGGGGACGGCCCCCCACATGGCACTGTCCCCTGTAACTTCTTTCCAGCTTATTCTAAGGGGATCCAAGCCGTTTTCCAGCGCCAGCTTGGAATGTAAAAACAGTCCCTTCAAGCGAGGTGCCTGGAACGACCTCTGGGTCTTTTCTTAGTTGGCCATGACTGGTAGGCCTCCATTGGAAGGCCTCAACCAGCTCCTTTTAGTGTGTAGGAGTCTCTCTCAATGACTCCTGATGGTTGGCTCTAGATGACTAAGCTCCTTACCCTATCAAGTACCCCTCTATGAAGAAAGCTCATTTCCCTCGCTTGTATCTGAGATCTCCTTCTTTCAGTCTTACCCAAAACAGGTGAGGACTGACCAGCAAACAGAGAACTCTCATAGAAAGAGAGAGTAATGGCTCAACTACCTCTTTACCACTCAAAGTTCTGGTACCAGTTGGCCACACATTACCTGCTCGTGCCACCGCTTCCCAGGATCTGTGGCCGATCTCCCCAGATATTAGACAGTCCTTTTGTTAATTCAGTTCAGCATAATTTTTTTCCAGATATTGTCAACAAAATAGCTGCACCCAAAAAGAATCAACCGACTGAAATGAAACTTGGTGGGTAGGTTTGACATTGTAAGACATGTAAATAATTCAGGTTTCTGACTGACCCAATAACCACAATTGTAGACATTCAGTGAGCAGCGATGCCCTCCATGAGTAATCCTGTTAGTGGCAGCACGATTGGCAGGCAGCTGCATGACGCCAGACTACATGCATGCACAAGGTACGACGGCTGCCCTTACCACCATGTCAACACCGCCAAAGACTGCAATGGTGTCGTGCCAGACTGTCATGGGTGATCTCAGAATGGGCAGCGGGTCATCTTCAGTTGATGGGTCCCACTTTTGTCCTTGAACTGACCAAAACAAACAAGAGAACTCTATATAGAAGAGAGAGCTTTATGGCTCAACTACCTCTTTACCACTAAAACAGTCTGGTACAGTGACCACATATCTTACTTGCGGGCTTGCCTCTCCCAGAGCTGCTGGCCCATCTCCCCAGATATTAGCACAGTTCCTTTGTTAACTCAGTTCAGCATTATTGTTTTCCAGATGAATAGAATTGCTGATAAAATCAGGATGTTGCTCATATTGGACAATTTTAGTGGTTCTGTCTGACCCTATTGAAACTCTGCGGGTCGAAGATAAAACTCTCATTGGGGAAGAAATCCTCCTGATTCACTCAAGATTGGGCGACATCTGTATTGTCTCTAAGTTCAATTGTTACTTGCAAAAAAGGAATAGAGAGAGAAAAGGAGGTAGATGAGAGGGAAGGAAAGGAGCGGTGGACGAAAAAGAGGAATGGAAAGAGGGAAGCGGAATGAAGAAAAAAGTAGGCGTTAGGTAGTGAAAAGGGGAGTGACAATGAGTAAGTGAATAAAATTGAGAAATTGCTCAGGGGACAAGAGAGGGAGAAATGGATGATGGGAAAGAAAAGAGAGAGAGTAC